>JAJLRJ010000004.1:43505567-43745567 GCA_024195265.1 Dendrophyllia cribrosa
GTGACTAATTTTTCGCTTTCTAAAACAAAGCTTCATCGGAGGCTAATACTATAAATGATTACAACTGTAAAAACGTTATAGTTTAAAACTAATGCGGAAATACAAAAACAATGAATAGAGCAGTTTTCAATTGAGTGCGAAAAGTAATTACACAATTGCTTTGGTTTTTCATTGCTACGCTTTGTGATTGGCTAAAAAATCTCGCGCCACTTTCTCGACCAATCAGAAGTAAAACCAAAACCAATCGTGACTTGCTCGCACGCGTTTTCCCGCGCTTGGCGCCGCCGACATGTAATTGCTTCGAGTTCTGATTGGTTCATTGGTTTGTTTACGACTGTTGTGATTGGTCAGAGTAATTACTTTGGTTTTGGTTTTACGACACTCAATTGAAAACTGCTCTATAATTGGTAAAGTGTTTAGACGGGTGAGAAACTAGTTTCTCATTGCTAGCCAGTTCAGTTTGTCACCCGTCAAATCCTTCACCAATCATATCCATTGTTTTTGTATTTCATTAGTTTTAAACTATAACTTTTTTTACCAGGAGCTGAGGTTAAAGCGAGGTTAGGACAGGGACCGCGCAGCATATTTTTGATTGGGGGGGCTAAATCAAATGCCATAGGCATTTGTAGCGCGCGCCGCAGGCGCTAGCCGTCTAGGGGTCCGGGGGCATGCCCCCCCGGAAAATTTTTATAATAAATGCTCCCAGAATGGCAAAAAATGCATCCCAATATACCAGACGCAGTGAATTATTTTATTATTTATCAGGCTAATAAATACCACCAAATTTGAACTACAATAACAAAACATCGAACACAAGGAAAATCCCAATAATTACTTTTTAGCACATTGACAAATCTAAATCAGTAAATTTACCAAAGTTGCGAAAACAGTTCTCATTTCGTTGGACAAATTCATTCGCTACATCTAGAAGCCGAATTTTATCTGTTCTTGCCTTGTGGGTATGCAATAAAGCCACATTATTAAAACGTTGTTGGTTCATGTTCGCACGCAACCACGTTTTCACTCTCCTTGCCATGGAGAACGACCTTTCACCTGTAGCACTTGTTGCAGGATTCACCAACAGGAGTTTACAAATTACAATAACCTCACTTATCATGTGTCTCTCATGATCAGCAAGACTCTTAACCGCTTTCAAAACATCGGCAAAGCAATTAATCTGTTCATCCTTGATCAAAACTTTCAACATTTGTGACTGCAACTATATATCAGTCTTCGTTTAAGGTACTTCTCGCGATATTTGACGGAAATAGCGGAAACATGCCATTGCGCCGACATACAGTATGCCGCACTGATTACAATGCCGTCTCCGGTGGAATGGTTATCTGAACAGATCCCCACAAGAGTTGTGGGTTTCTGATGTAAGCAAACAAGTTCAACGACTTCTATAACAGAACTTAAGAGAAGACCTATAAGCCATGTCCTACGAACGGCCGCCATATTGCATGTCCTAAAGGAAGAAATCAATTTACCGCTTACCACAACACTCACTGGCGAAAGTTTTCATTAATTATCGCATATCTATGAGAGCAGTAAAACAGTAATTTTTCATTTGGGTAAAATTATTTTTTTCCCAAAAATTATTTCCCTGGCTTCGCGGTCCCTGTAGGATTAGAAGTTTTGCAAGTTTTACTACCCCTGAGAGGCTTAAAAGGTCTTGAAAAGGGAAGAACGGAGGATTAGAAGCGATTTCAAATTGGCAAAGAAGATTCCCGGAAAAGAAAAACAACTTTTAAGTTTTGAAATGAGAGGCGAAAGTTTCAAAAATACAATTAATATGTTTTCTTTGGGCTAACATTTTTTCGACAACCTGTTTCCGTAATGTCAACCAGAAAAGTCTTGCATCCAAAATAACTACCTGTATTGGTATTCTTATTTCCTATTACTGATCGCAACAAATTTTCAAAAGAGTTGTTTTTATTTCACAAACAGATCGTAGACCCAAGGGGGTAGCGCATTCTCGTCCCCAGAGCCCTCGTTTCGTTTGGTCAGCGAGACGAGACGCAAACTTAAAAAGAAACAGTGGAGCTCTGGGGACTGGGGGTAGGGGTTGGGGGCCTTACGCAATGGGAGGCGGCTGCATATTCGCGGTCGAGCCAGCGTCCCCTCAACATATCCTCTTACCGAGAATGATCAATACAGTCAATTGCAATACCTCATGGGAATGATCATGTCGATCATTCCCATACCGACTCAGAGCGAACCTTTTTTTGTATGTATTGCGCATCTTAAAATCAACATGGCGGAAATCTCGGTCTCGATTCGATCGTGAATAGTCGAGGGGCTTTTTACGTTGATATAAATAAAATGGCACAATCTGGTAACTCACACAGTAGTGAAAAGAAGGGTCGCAAGAAACTTGATCATGAAAGTGTTGTAGCAGAAGCGAAAGCCTTCCTTGCTTCGCAGAAGAAGAAGGAAAATCGGCCTGTAAGTGTGCGATATTTTTGGAAAAACCCCGTTACTGGGGTTAGAACAACTCGTACAAAGTACCGACCGAGAAAAAAACGTGTAACTTCTAAGGACGCGAGTGCAACAGGTAAGAACTCAAGTGTGTAATTGTATCAGCTGTCATACACAAAACTGCAATGCCATCTGCATCATCAAGCTTTTGCAGAAAAAAAAATGCTGCTTCTATATATATTCACCTTTAATTTAGCAAATGATGCGGGTCATAGCAGCGCATCGTTGGATGTGGACATTGGTTGTTGTTCAGAAGAAGAATACCTGGATGGAACCGAAGATACCTCTGAAGGCATGTCTGATTTTAGTTTTTAACTCATTTAGTTTTACCGTATTGGCATAAACATGCATAATTTATATTTATTAATTTGGTGACGATCAGCAACTGCGTCCTTTTTTCTCTAACATGAAATCAGAATGTGCAGAATATGGATTTTAAACTGATATGCCCTCAATCTTAACTCACTGTACAGTATACTACTGTACAGTTGTACATCACTGTACAGTATACTACTGTACAGGTTGTACATGTAGCATTTAAAGGGATGGTTTCACGGTTCGGCGCATGTGCACAGATTAAAATGCTTTATTTGCTTTCTTACCAATTTTATCGGTTAAAAAAACACTCGCATTTACTTCAATAATCACACACTATAATCAGTCCAAACAAAGCGAAGGATAACCAAAATTTACAGAAAATTTCAACGGATAACACGGACAAAGTCAACACTGAATAAAACCTTGGACCCGAAGGATTCATTCTACGCTCTGGTGGCTTTCATGGCGCACATGGGTATGCCTAATCATCCATTCAATCAGCTGACTGACCGCGACATTTTGACGGGCAAATTTCCCGCCAGAGTTATCTTCTCGCTTCCGATTGGTCTGAACAATAAAATTAAATGGGTTACATCATAACTTGCACATGTGCCGAACCGTGAAACCCTCCCTTTAAACCGTTAACTATTTGAGGCATGGAAACTGTGGAACTGTTTTATAGGTCGTATCCAGGAAGAGGGATCAACAAATGTATTTACCAGGTCACTTTTGTTTCACCTCAGTATTGTTTGACAGTACACTGTACCTTTGTACCTTTGCAAATTAAGGCACTCCATTTACCACTGCATATGTTGTAGTTAGTTTTTATCCTCTGTTCAATTTTTATGTTTCATTGTTCTTTACTATGATAATATATGATAATGAATATAAAACAAAGGAAAATAAAAATTGAACTACAACATACTCTTATTTTGCTTTTAGCTTAGGCAAAAATAGAAGCCCTGGATTTTAATATACAACTTTGAAATAAATAAATAAATAAATAAATAAGTGGTGTTTTTGTTAATTTGTTGCTAATTTTTTTGTAAAGAATTGAAAACTGTGGTATGCTTACATGTATACATAGGAGGGGTACAACTGGATTGTTTTTTTGTTTTTGTTTTTTTATCAAACTGATTGACTTTTTACCAGGAGGCTTCTAACTGCCATTTGTATGTATGGTATTTCTAAAAAAAAATGGCCTTTGGTAAGTTCTTAATTTTTTTAATAATCAGTAATTAAGGTCAATGTAATTGTTCAATAAAGTAAATTAGAAATTATATCTCTTTTGTAGACCTGGATAAAATTCTTACAGAATGTTCTGAATTTATGACCCAATCACGTCCATCAGCACAGAGGTGGAATGAACGAATGATAAACTTAGGTCAGAGCTGGGCAAGCATTCGACCCAAAATTTTAAAGGCAGTCCTGGATACTGAAGTCCTTGAAAGCAGTTTGTGTATGATGTGCATGAAGTCCCAAGGATGTGTAAGGTGTCATAATTGTGGACTGAAGACCATAATGTGTGTCAAGTGTGATGAAGAGGTGCATAAAAAAAATCCTCTTCATGATAGAGATATCTTTCACGAAGGATTTTTCAAGCCTGTTGCACCGACTGTTTCACTTGACAGCGATGGCAACTTGATTACAAGCTGTATGTGTCTTAAGTATATTTTCTATGTTATATTTTTGTAAAACAAGTTACAGTTGTTTTTAACATGATACAAAAAGTACTACTAGCAATTATTACTACTAACTTTATTAAATTTTCAGCTTTTTCCATAGAAACAAGTGTGTAGTATTGTTTACATAATTCTATGTAGATGTTTAATGTATATTGTCAAGCTGAAAGCATTTGGGGACAGTTTTCCCATTTGTTTTTGTTCAATCTGAATACAAGAAATTGCACATTGCATTTGTTTATTCCGTAGAGATGTTACTGAGTACAACAGTTGTAGTACCATTCGCAGTGTACATATGTGCTATCCCAATAGCTGTGATGTTTTGCAGTTCCCTGATGTTGATTGATCCAGTTATTTCCAGTTTCTTTTTTATTACTCCCAGCTCACCAAATTTATTCTGACAAAATATTCGCTTATTATTATTATTGTTATTGTTGTTGTTGTTATTATTAATATTAATATTAATCACAACCTTTCAGTAGTTTCAGTTTTTTAGTCCCCACATCCTAGTAGTTTCTGTCTCAAGGTCATTTTATTTTGGAAGCTTTTCAGTGTCCTTTATGGAATCTCTATTATTGCTGTTATTGTTATTTGATTAATGTTACTATATTTATTGCAGCACGGTTTTTTCAGTAAAATATGTGCTTTTATTGCACCAGATGCTCAGCTCATGGTGTTATGGAGCATATGTTGACAAGTGAAAAGTGCATAGTTGTGACGGCAGAGGGTAATATGTTGTATGACTATATTTTTGTTTTAATTAAAAAGGCCAAAAATTATTGTCAGGTAAATCTAAATTTTTCTTGTTGGGTGTTTTTTGCTGTCATATTGCTGTGGCAATTCAGGATAATATTGAGTTTCTTTTTTTTTTTGTTTTAGTATTGAACTTTTTAAAAGGACACATTGTACATGTATTTAGTTTTAAATGACATCATTGTAACTCTTGACCTACTTTTCTTTGATCAGAAGTTATATTTACATGTATTTTGAGTAAAGTTGAACCTCTGCTTTTGAACATCACTACAATATGGACACCTCTAATTACAGACAGTTCACTTTGTCCTTATAAGAATCAAGTGCACTAGTTAAGTCACCTTCATAATACAGACTCTCGGTTCCGTGATTATGGCCTTAGTTTCTGTATTGAGGAGATTTCATTGTATTGTTAAATAATTATTACTCTTTTTAATTTTTGCATTTTCGTCTCTTCAGGAAGATTTGATGTCAATGTTTGCATCTTTCAATGCTGTGAGTGCAAAAATCTTTCTTCCCCATTGGATCTGGATAACCTAGTCCATACAGGTTATTGGCCAGGTTCAATTGCCAATACCAAATATGTCTTTTCCCAAGACCTTTTTTTAATAATTCTTGTGGTCTAAATGGTTTCACAGTGGTAAACAGACCGAAAACAAAAATATTTGAGATATCAAAGGCAACTGAAGCTTATTTTATTTGCAACCTTACGTGGACTTTTTGGACAATTTGCTATTCATACGGTATAGTCCAGAATTTTCGAAGAAAACTATAATTATAATGTAATATGACTTATTCTTGCTGATCCAAAATATGATATATTTGTTTACATGCATTACGCGATTCTATAGTGAGCGGTTTGATTTGATTCAGACTAATTTACTAATATTTTATATAAAAACAGGAAAAAAAACTTGACTCGTGACTTGAACTTGACTCGGGCGCGAACTTGACTTGTGAAATGCACACTCTATTCATTCAATGCCTCCTTTGAAGTGTCTAACTTGCACTGTGTGTTTATTCACCAATTGAAATGTTAATTCAAACTCAATTTTCATGAATGTCATTGTAGTTTAATAATAATAATAATAATAATAATAATAATAAGGAAAAGAAAATTGCAATAATAAATATTGTTTTGGCAGGTCACACAACATCAAAAAAGTGGTTTCAGTGATAGTCCCTGCATATTAACAATAACCTAGGTAAATTTTTATAAATTAAAATCAAATGATGGGATCTTCTTGCAGTCATGTTGACCCATCCCAGCAATGAAGCGCCTCAATTCCTGAAGAGTAGTTTAGTTACTGTAGAATCAATTCAGCAGCTTGTTCTGAAGCATTTGCTTTTCCTGCACAACTGTAAGAAATTGAGACAAATGAAGTATATCAGTGAATAATAATATATGAACTACCTGTAGCAATAGCTGGCCCTTTGTAGTTGGAGATCACATGACCTAATATTTTGCACAAATTATTTAATATTATAGGTGTGACTTAACGACCACCATAAATGTAAAAAGATGCCAAATTAGTTAAATGGTCACATTTGAGCCCTATAACATTTAAAGTTGAGTTTTTCTTACAGTTTGAATGTTTTAAAAAATTAAAGGAAATTTGCTGGAGTCAGCCATTTTATTTTGACTCATTCTCTATTTTCGAATTGCCCATAATACAATTTGTTTGGCCCCCAAATTTTGCATATTAAACTATTGTTTTGAAATGCTCTTGGGAATATGCAGTCCTCTCAAGAGCATTAAATACAACAATAGTTTATGCAAAATTTGGGGGGCAAAGAAAGTGTATTATGGGCAATTCGAAAAAAGACAATTCTGTATGTCATTTTCATTTCTGGTATTTTTAAGGATATATAGTCCATAATGACATGTGAGTAGAAATGTGAGAGATCCCCTAGACCATCTAGCTTCAAAGAGCCTATTTGCTGCTATAAATTTAAGCCTGAAAAATATCCAGGGATAACTGAGGGCTTGTAGTAAAAAAAGATATGGTTATACTTTGGGCTTTTGTATGAACTGCATGACACAGGTCTTTGCTTTTTCGATATAGACAGATACAGAGCAAACTTGGAAAACATCAACAGAGTTGGCCGACATTTGTACAAACTGTATATCAGTTCACATTTCTTTTTTGTGTCTTCTATATATACTGTGCTTTTGCATAGTCTCAAGAACTTGCTAAACGTTTGAGCTTAGCCATCTTGTTGTCTAAAGTATTTAAGTGTAACAATGGTGCTGCCATTTAAAAACAGGCCACTGGAACAATATCAAATTGGCTTAAGGTCAATGGCACAAGAACTGAATCATGCAAAGACATTTACACACTTTCTACAGACTAAATTCTGTCTGCAAAAGCCGACACTTTGAACATTAAAACCTCTGAATCTCAACATGTTTTGTTCTTTTAAGATGTGAAATTTATGAAAAATTGGCAAAGAAGAGCAGACAAGGCAACGACAATACTGTGCAGTACAACTGTGTGGGTTAAGAATATCATTGCTAACCACAAGATGACCTAATAGAGTTTGCAATCCTATCAGCCTTGATATATAGTTTCAACTTAGTGAACTAAAACAGGTAGACCTGGGTAGACCCCAAAATATCACAAGAATAAAATACTGTGGAAGTAATTTTACATCCAAATATTGAGCAGATAACTCTGGTAAAAATGTAAGTGCATTGTCTGTAAACTTTGATCCAAAAACATGATTTTAGTGCCCCCACACCCTTTTTCCAAGCAGGGGCTGGGGGGGGGGGGGAATTTTCAAACCAGAATATATGACCTGGCTAGCAAATTGATATCAAAATGGCTAGGAAAACATACCCATTTGGGTCGCACATACCTATAAGGCAACAAGAATGCTGACATCCCAGACTCCTCCTCTTCCTCTGCTTCTAACAACGAATAGGGAACCTCCTCTTTTAACATCTGCTGTGGCATGATACGATGTTCAAGACAGAACATGAAAAAAGGACAACAATCTACAGTTTCCAGTCACCATGCATGACTTCCGGGACATCAACGTTCTTGTTGCTTAAGGTTGCCACATTGTACACAATACATTTATGGCTTTCTGCTGTTTAAATTACTATCCTTTTTCCTCTTGAAGAGCTTTATTTTTAAATTATGTGGGCCCAGGGGTTTTGCTTTTGAGAAAGTTATTAAACTTATCAAAGCCACATGCATGGCTTGTGAGTGCTCACAGAATTAATTTAACAACCCTAAGAAATAGAAACTAGTAACTGGCAGTTAATACCATAAATTATAAAAATGAAGCTTACAGTATTTGCCCACTTGGTGATAGGCTCACCAGTTTGGCAACAAAACAATATTCTGGATATTTTTAACTCCCTTCAGTTTTTTTTCTAATAAAAAAGGTTAATGTCTAAAACAACTGTTGTTAATAGTTTGGGACTTTCCATTAAGGAACCGTCCCCTCCCCCCCCCCCCCCACCCTCCCCCCCCCCCCCCCCCCCCCCCCCTCCCCCCCCCCCCCCTCCCCCCTTTTTGCCCCTCCTTCCTGCGGATAAGCTAGCTTATTTTCACACCAAATTTTAAAATAAACTAGTTCAATTTACGACTTTTCTTGGATTCCTACTGAACGGTTTTACACTCAAAAGCACATTCTTGCAAGCACACATTAGCGTTTTGACCGATTCATACAGACATCAAACAGGTAAACAGCAATGCGCTGATTTGCAGAATCCGGCATGTAATGAAAAATGATTTTACAGTTTCCAACAGGAAAGATTTCTGCTTTTTGCAGATTCCAGCAAGTCGTTGACCAGAATTCTCATAAATCTCATCTATCGGTGCGACTCAATTAGCTAAGCTCATTTTATAAAGCTGTGACGGATATTTTAGTTTCGGCACTTAGCTTCCATTGGAGATCGATGTTTGCCATGTGCCTGAAGTTTGAAGCACCGGACCCACGCCATGACCACCATTCAGTTCATGAGCGAAAACGTAAACTTGCAATGACCTTGTACAATAATGTCAATATCTAATAAATAAGGATACCTACCTTAAGTGTTTTCGATGGTACAGGCTTTCCTAGAATAAACAATGAGAATTTTAATAAAATTTGCGTTTTTAATATTCATATTTTATAAAAATCAATTTGTATTCATACATGTGTTAATTTATGTATGAAATGCATATAGTGTCCCGCCGACAAAAAATGACATTATCGAAAAGAAAAACTGATGTATTCATTAAAGTAGAAAATACCTTGATTCGATTCTAAAACAGAGTCACCACACGACGCAATATCTTCGCTAGGAGCCGCCATTTTGCAGAAGCAGGTAGGGTTCTCTTTTTCCATGCGGAAGTCCTGGGTATGATGCATGGCAGTCGGTATGGGAATGATCGATATGATCATTCCCATGAGGCATTGCAATTGACTGTATTGATCATTCTCGGTAAGAGGATATGTTGTAGCGTTGCAGTTTTGTCCTCCGTGGCAGTTATGTCTTCTCACCTGTCGACCAATAGTATTCGTTCTTATAAGTCACCAATGAAAATGCGTGGTCATCGTGTCTTCCTTGACCATTGTTACCAGGGAAGGGATGGTGAAGTGCGAAAATATGACTAGCTCGATCGTGGTCTTCGCTTGATGCGCTTGTAAATATATTAGGATCGGAGCGATGTAATTAAGCGATATGATTGCTGAGCGATAAGGTAAGCATGTAATTGCAGTTTATGCTATACTTTCTATCAATAGTATAATATTCCAGGACCATTGTCGGGTAAGCTTAAGAACTTAAGAGTCATTGTCTGAGAAAACCGGGCAGGGGCAAAAGATCGGGGTCGGCCGATTTACTTCAAATTTCTACCATTTAATAGTCATCTGGTAGAAATAAGACTGGACAAATATGAGCTTCAACGACCCTTTAGTTTTCGAGATCACCACCCCCCCTAAGTTTGGGCTCATAAATGGCCTCAAATTGCCCGAATTTTGGCTCAACTTTGAACGGCTCTAAAATCAGAAATACTTGGCGCACCGACTTCTTTTCTTATTTACCGTATTATTTGATGTTTCGAGCGTACGTTAGCCTCGATATTTGTTTGTTTCAAAAAATATTTTTTGTGAGGGACTCGGTTTTCTCTTGGCTGCACGTCGGAATTTGAGTTGTGACGCGATTTTAGCAATTTTCAAAAAATGTTTTCTCAAAAGTGCGGCAGTTTATTTTCAATATTTTTGCATTTTATGATATTTGAAAGGTTTCTTGTTGGGCTTGAACAATTTTGAGCGCGGGGTCTTGAATTGTTAAAAAATGAAATACGGTCAAAGTCGATCGACTTCCATGAAATTGATGAATAATTTTTCGTCTAATTAGCATGCCGGTTTACGCCAAAATCCTAAAAGGAAAACCAATTAACCGCCAAAAAGTCTTTCAAACCTAAGAATCTAAGTTATTGAATGCTAGATAAACACTAGGGCCTGTTATATGTCTTTCGAGATCACTTATCGACTTTTGATAACATAATTAAGTCAACAAAAATGTCCGAGAAAATCAGTCTTCAGATCCATGCATTTATTGTGTTACAGTCTTATTAACAATAGCAAAACATACTGAAATGATTGTCTAAATCAAACATTTTTCGTTTTATTGTTCTCGCCTGGCATTATTTCAATATTTTTTGGAGAATATAGCGAGTGTATTATCGTATTACTAATGTATACATAATGAGTTGCGAAACACGCGTGAAAGGTCACGTCTTGACTCCCTGGGCAACTTATGTGCAGTTTTGAAACATTGCTTTGATATCAAAATAACAATTCTTCTTATCAATATCATGAAGTTCGAGCTGGAGAATTTGTTTTAGACATTTTGGACACAATTTTCTAAATTTGAGCCCTGGAGTGTCCAATGTTGTTAGTAGGGCTTACTCTTTGTTAACTGTGTCACGCAATAAAAAGCAAACCAGTAAATAGCCTTTCACATACACATTTGATCAACTGTTGTACCTAAATATATGTGTTTGTATATATTTCAAACCATGCAAGATCTTTCCTTCTTGATTTACTACCAAAAAAAAAAAATTCGTCTCGGTAAAAAATTTTCAAGCTAATTAGAAATAGATAAATCTGTTAACAAGATCAAAGGGAAGCATGGATAAAACTTTAGGAACAAACAACCGGTAAAAGACATGCAAAGACATGAGGGCTTCCGTAGCCATTTATCCTTATTTTAAGACCTATGCTTCCATTCGGTCTTGTCATCCCTATGTTTTTCTGGGCCGCTTCCAATTTTAAGCATGGCTACCTAGAACAACTACATTTTTTTACACGTTCATCAAGCGCATCAATGAAAGTTTTTTTCCTTGCTTGCGAACCTTTCACTTCGAGATTGAGATCTTGGCATATCGACTTTAGCTGAGCCAACTTCAGACTTTTCAGATTTTTTTCTTTTGAAAACTTACAGATGTTAACCTGTTCAACTTCGATGGGATGCTGGAGCTCGAACATCTCCTGCTGGATGGCAATCAGCAAATCTTGGCGAGTCATCTCTGCTTCCAGTGCTTCTACATCTTCCTCGTAGACCTCGTCTCCCGCATTCATCTCTTTCAATTTAGCGCTATGCCTGGAGAAAAAGCTTTTAATCTGCTGTGCTGTTTTCCACTCACAGGGTTCAAAGAAAAGTTTCCCATCCTCATCTTTTTTTACTTTCATTTCTTTGGACACTGCAACTGGATCAGCTTTATTACCGGTCCTTTGTCCCTCTTCGAACTTCTCGATCAGATATACTTTCACTTTTTCTTCAAATCTCTTCTTCTCTTTGACTGTTTTAAGGGCCCAGCCCATCTTCTGAGAGGGAGTGCTACGTTTGGCAGGCTCACCAGATGGCTGCTCTACGGTTCTAAGGGATGGCTGGTTTTCTGGTTGGCTTATCCCTGTTACTCTGTCGGCCCATTTCTTCCTGATGGTGTCATACAAAGAAACTGACTCTAACTCTTTCACGTGCATCCCGATATCCATGTGAGCTTGGGCCTCTTCTTCTGTTTTGAATGTCAGGATGCAGTTGTTCTCGTTACAGCCAAAGATTTCGCTGGTACCAGTAGCAGTACTCGCTCGAATTACGCATCGCTCTTTCTGTCGTGGGGCAAAGGGAAGAATCACTTTCAAGTCATCGATTCTCTGCTTTCTGAATTCCTTGTAGGGCAGGTGTTTACCTTTGCCAATCCTATATGCCTTCCAGACTCTGACTCCTTTTTCCTCATACATGAAATTGTAAAGCAGGCTGATACCTGGTATCTTGTTAAAGGCGTCATCAAGATCTTTGGAGCTATCAATTTCCACCACAGAAACTCGGCATCCTGTCAGCCCTCCATGTGATTCAATGGCTGTCTTCATGTCCTCTGCTGTGGTGACGTCGTGGTTTTCGTTGACATAGCGTCGTATGTGGGCCTTCATGGGGGCAGTTTTACGGTCACAAATGTCTTTTCCAGCTTGGGGATCGGAAAAGTCATAGCGAATAACAGACACCCCAGTGCGTTTGCCTATGTCAGCAAGGTAGACGATAAGCGGGCCATTGTGTTAGCATCCTGCGTTGTCCGATCTTAGGTACGCCTGGGTGATAAGAGGATACTCTGCTTTAATGGTCTTGAAGAGGTGGTCAAGAAGAGATGCCACTGCATAGTTGTTTTGCGTACAAGCATTGAAGATGTGAACGAAGCACTCCACTTCATAGTTTTCCTCCCTCCTAGTGACAACTGCACTGACATGCCAGCTGAGGCCACGCTTTCCGAAGAACTCGCTCATACTCTCTCTGTACTTCATGGGAAGAAACTTCATCGCCCAATCGACAATAATCAAGCACGTCTGTTGGTCAAGCGTACTCATGGCATCTTGTTTTGCCTCTTCCTGCAAAACAGTTCTCAACAAATGGGCTTTCCATGCGCGGATTGCTGCGTCACAGTGGTTGAAGTCAAAAAGTATTCTGTTTCTCTGCTGTTCATCTATTGAAATACTTTTGATTTTTTCTTCAACATCTTTCAAGGTGAATTCGAGAGACTCACAGCGATCGCATTCGATGTCGTGCTTATGTGAGCATTTAGTCTGGTATTCATGTCTTGGATCACTCAGAGCGTACGTCGAGCAGTGATCGGGACAGTTTTCTTCACGTCCAACATGGGCCTTGTAATCTGTCTTCAAGTATCGTTTTGCTTCTTTGATGTTGTTTTTGATGGTCTTTGCCCATGACTCGTCTGCTCCGTACTCGACCATTGTTTGTGTTAGACTCATCAAGTTATCGATGGCTTCGGTTCCTTCAGCTGTGATGTTATCTAAACCTTGCAGGGACTTCTGCATCGAGGCGCTACAGACATCTAGTATTCTGTACAAGGACCTCTCACCGGCTGGCTCGAACTGTTGTTGGTTACAGTACGAGAGGTATTGGTCAATGATTCGAGTGGGAATCAGTGTTCGCACAACAGCTGGAATAATTATTTGTTTTCCAGAATCCAGTTTCATTGTCTTGGTGCCGAAGGCCACGTCTTGCAGGAATTCTGGTCTTGACACAAAATCAAGGAAGTGGTCTACTTTTGCGTGCTCTAATCTTGTTCTAAAAATCTGTTTGTCTGGAATAGGTTGTCCTTTCCCTGACTTTGTGGCATGGTCACGGGCTTGGTCAATTCGCCACTTTGTCAGACCCGGTATTATCCTTTGGAGTTCTGAACGGCTAAAATCGTTAGCAAATATGGACAAAATCTGACGTTTTGTTTGCCACGTTTGAGCATCATTGTGGGCCTTGACCAGGGCATCTATAAGATCTGATTCGATATCAAAGTGCTTTGGCGTTGTTTCTTTTGATTCTCCGTCTGTCTGATTTTCCAAGATTGTTTCCTGTCTGAGTGATTTCCAAAGTTGTTCCTCTTGCCCTGGACTGATAACTGATAAGGTGGTAAGGAACATTTCTTTTGCTTTTCTCAAATAGTACTTTTGCTGAGTAGAAGAAATGTCATTCCATTCAGTATTCAATGTAGACTGGAGAGGACTTACACGGCCGTCTGTCACACTACCAAAAGCATCGTTTAGGGCCTTTCTTTTAGTGTGCTGTTCTTCTTTTTCGTCCAACCAGATGCTAATCTCTTGCTCAGGAATGCTATCAGCACTTTGCAGAGAAGACTGTGAACCAGAGGAAAACATTTCTTCGTCACTTGTATTAGCATGTGGGTCTTTAGCCACTAGATTGGCAATTTTAACAGAGGGATTCTGTAAAACGTGAAAACAGTATAGTAATAATTAGTAATAACGTTTGTGATAGAAGTACGATTATTGACTTATGCGTTGGGGGAAATGGTCTGAAGTGTTATCGACGTAGCTATAGGGAGTGGGTAACAAGATAAGTACGAACATGTGAAATGAGATGAAAAGATTTATAATTACCTCAACACGTGGGCGCTGGGCAAAAGAGATGTCTTCATCCACAGCTTTGCTGGTTTCAGGTACAGGACATTCCTGTGACATGTCGCTTGTAGTAGTATGAGTCACAAAACCACTTGTAGAAGGAAGACCAACAAGCTCAACAGCTTCACCAGTAGACGTCTGCAATTAAAATAGACGAGGATAAAGATAAACAACGACGACGACACCAACAACGATACTAACCAACGGCAACGACACCAACCACAACAATGAAAACGATTCCAACAACAGCAGCGACGATATCAACAGCGATACAAGCCAACGACATACCAACAACAGTACCAACGAGCAAAACATACCTTTATGGAGCTCACAGAAGCATAATCTTTGTAATGTCTTTTCCGGCAGTTTGTACATATTGCTGTAATTCCAAAATATTTCGTATGTCACTGCATAATTCGTGTAAATGTATTTTTAAAATTTCTATACCACTCCCTCAGTGTGCTGTGTTGCGGATTCAGTACTTTTATGGGGGGGGGGGGGGGGAATTTGGTATAAATAATCCCATCAAATGTCTTTTACAAAAAAGCGTGGCGACAAGAGGAGCATGCAAGTTTGATCTTGACGGGAACACACCAAGAGGCCTGGGCCCGCGGGATACGAGACACGAGACTGCCTCTTCCAATTTGAATGTAAAGAATCCGAGGAATGCAGATTTTCAAGACTAGGCCATCCGGTGCTCAAACAAGTTTTTTTAAGTTATGCAGACTTATATATATATATATATATATATATATATATATATTGCGTTGTCATACCGGGAAATATGCGATGGACTTGTTTTCAACCAGATCGCTGACTTTAACCACTAAAGACATACAACGAGCAGACCAAATACTTTTACTCTGGAATTCCTCCCCGAAAACTACTTCCCCATCTCCTCGAGAACTATTTTCACGCTCTTGATTTGTCAGATACAATTCTTGGTTTTCACATGACGTCAAAAATTCAAAAATCTAAAGTATACATCCTACAAAGCTGTTTCTAACATGGTATGCGGATACCAGTGTTATAATCTTTCACAAAAAGTTTCAGGTTTTAACGATGTTTTGCTTCCGATTTATAAAGGTTTTAAATGTGTCACGCAATTCGTCACGCTATTTCAGATAAGCCGTGAAAATAAACAAAATTGAACAAGTTGAAAGTTATTTTTGTATTATAGATGTTTATAAGCCGATTAAATGGCACTTAAAGTGAATATAATATTTTGTGACGAGATTTTTGGTGTATAAAAGACTTTGAATTTTTGGCCGCCATGTTGGTGCCCTTTTAAAGTTGGGCACCAAGATGGCCGCTCCATACATTTCTTACCAAAAATGTCTAACACTCGTTCGACTGTAACTCTTGAACGAAATGCTTTTGCGCTTCAAAATTTTGCCAAGATGTGTAGTTTTAAACTCTTTACAATTCCATAAACATTTTGGAATCGGAATCTATTGTTTAATGCTTCTGAATTTTGTTATGACGTAAGTGAAAACCAAGAATTAACATTTCCCCAATTATCCAGCCCTAGTTCGGTATTTCTATAGGAGCAAATACATTGTGTAGTAGATATAAACTCACCAGAACCAATCGGGACAGTAAGTTTATGAAGAGATAGGATTTCATCTGACATGCTGGTATTAACTCTTCGAAAGTTGGCCATCTGTTTTTGTAAACCTTTATGCAGCGGATGACAACACGTTCTTCTTTTTCGTCCTGACCAGTCAAGCGTGAGTTCTCTCCGATGCCTAGGGCAGATGGTCATTGTCGCAACTTCGGTTGATTCCTCAACGCGACCCGCACGATTTAGAATAAGGTTTATTTCTGAAAGTGCATGCTGATCCTTACTTCGCTTTACACTAACACCAAGACTAACCAAATAAGAAGTCATGTCATGGTCGCACTTTTCCAATGGTATAATGGCCGAGTTGTTTGCGAATGGACCACATTGAGAATCGTTTGAGCCAAAAGAACAAGTCAGAGATAGTGCACTCATGATTGCAAGGGTGAAATGACAGTTGTCTTGAGAAAGGGACCTATTATAAATTGTTGAAGTTGCGAAATATATTTACGTCACCGTCAAGTTATCCAAACCGCCTTGTGATATCAAGTTACTAATAAAAGAGATTGAGTGATTTTTTCTTAACCGAGACGAATTTTTTTTTTTGGTAGTAAATCAAGAAGGAAAGATCTTGCATGGTTTGAAATATATACAAACACATATATTTAGGTACAACAGTTGATCAAATGTGTATGTGAAAGGCTATTTACTGTTTTGCTTTTTATTGCGTGACACAGTTAACAAAGAGTAAGCCCTACTAACAATATTGGACACTCCAGGGCTCAAATTTAGAAAATTGTGTCCAAAATGTCTAAAACAAATTCTCCAGCTCGAACTTCATGATATTGATAAGAAGAATTGTTATTTTGATATCAAAGCAATGTTTCAAAACTGCACATAAGTTGCCCAGGGAGTCGAGACGTGACCTTTCACGCGTGTTTCGCAACTCATTATGTATACATTAGTAATACGATAATACACTCGCTATATTCTCCAAAAAATATTGAAATAATGCCAGGCGAGAACAATAAAACGAAAAATGTTTGGTTTAGACAATCATTTCAGTATGTTTTGCTATTGTTAATAAGACTGTAACACAATAAATGCATGGATCTGAAGACTGATTTTCTCGGACATTTTTGTTGACTTAATTATGTTATCAAAAGTCGATAAGTGATCTCGAAAGACATATAACAGGCCCTAGTGTTTATCTAGCATTCAATAACTTAGATTCTTAGGTTTGAAAGACTTTTTGGCGGTTAATTGGTTTTCCTTTTAGGATTTTGGCGTAAACCGGCATGCTAATTAGACGAAAAATTATTCATCAATTTCATGGAAGTCGATCGACTTTGACCGTATTTCATTTTTTAACAATTCAAGACCCCGCGCTCAAAATTGTTCAAGCCCAACAAGAAACCTTTCAAATATCATAAAATGCAAAAATATTGAAATAAACTGCCGCACTTTTGAGAAAACATTTTTTGAAAATTGCTAAAATCGCGTCACAACTCAAATTCCGACGTGCAGCCAAGAGAAAACCGAGTCCCTCACAAAAAATATTTTTTGAAACAAACAAATATCGAGGCTAACGTACTCTCGAAACATCAAATAATACGGTAAATAAGAAAAGAAGTCGGTGCGCCAAGTATTTCTGATTTTAGAGCTGTTCAAAGTTGAGCCAAAATTCGGGCAATTTGGGGTCATTTATGAGCCCAAACTTAGGGGGGGTGGTGATCTCGAAAACTAAAGGGTCGTTGAAGCTCATATTTGTCCAGTCTTATTTCTACCAGATGACTATTAAATGGTAGAAATTTGAAGTAAATCGGCCGACCCCGATCTTTTGCCCCTGCCCGGTTTTCTCAGACAATGACTCTTAAGCTTACTGTAAACTGAAATGGCAAAGGACATCGATCTGGATCTATGCGGCAAAAGCGAAGAATCCGTTATAAAATAAACTTACTAAAGAAGGTTTAGATTCCCTCATTTTGCTTCCAACACGTGGAACACGGAATTGTCTAAAATCCTAGCCTGTCGATCGAGCACAGCAACTGTCAACTTCTCAAAGGTTTCTTACGGTGGCCTGTAATTTCTAGCTTGGCATGCATGGGTGGGTAAACGTTTCTTGATTGCAGCTACAAAATTTCTGAATGAAACAAGCAAGGCATGTGAACAAACATACATGAATGAAGGTTTCTATTGTTCACTCAAAGACAAATGATCAATGACCATCAGAGGAGGCAAATTCAAAGGAAATTATCTAAGGACTGTTGCTGAAATGATCTTTTTGACCAAAGATGTGTCCATCTATTTTGTGATCATGAAAAAGTACAGCTCAGCAAAGTTCATTAAAAACTTTGGTTTTGAAAACCAATCATTTTTAGTTAAAAGATAAACAAAAGCGAGGCCAGGATCTTTCTATTGAGCGAATGCACATGCACAATTGCCCACTCCAGAAACTATTAAAAATACCATAATACTCTTTATAGTGCAGGTTTGGGTGGTGCTTGATGTAAAGCCTGATTTTTCCAATTTTTTTTGTTTTCAGCACGAACTGCACATGCTATGCTTCAACTTTGTGGCAATTTGCATACGGTGCACATTTGTATACGAACACACAATGCTACGTCCTAGCATTCCTACATGTAGTCTGAATTCCATTGTGCCATTCTAACAAAGGAGACTTGAATAATTACACCCCGGTGAGGCTGAGCCTGCACATAAAAGATGATTATGGTATTTTTCGGAGTGGCCAATGAACAAGTTACATGACATTGTATATACCTGCCAACTTTTTCCGAGTGATAGGCGTGAGAATTTTTTCGTAGGAGTGCCAAGATTTCCGAAGGCGACCCGACCAAATCCGAAGGAAACCCGATCTATTCCGAAGATGTCCAAAATTGTCCGAAGATGTTTCAAAGAATTCGGAAATTTAAATGGACCTCGGACCTCTGTAATTGTAACGTTCAGAACGATAAAAACCTACAAAAAAGTGCCATATTTTCATGAACGTAACTATATTTTAAATTGGATCATGCGATCAGTTAAGGCTCATAGCTCAAATCTGTAATTAGGCGTGAGAAATTGCTCCATAGGCGTGAGTAGGAGTGAGATCGGAGTTTTGGACTCGCAGGTGTGAGACTCACGCCTAAGGCGTGAGACTTGGCAGGTCTAATTGTATTGCTGTGTGATGCCCTTGGACTACCATTGCTCGAATCATACATGTAGTTAGTAGTGGGGACTAACTATGCTCAAATGTAAGCCTTATAAAATCATTGTTATTAGTCCCCTCTACTACATGTAACTATGATAAAATATTGGATTTTAATCAAGTTCATAAATTCATCGGTCTACTAATGTTTTTGTGAGCCGTTGCACAGGGTATTTTCTTTCTTTCCCATAGCTAGATAGACAGACACACACACAAACATCATGTCTCATAAAGTCTGATCATGTTGTGTTAATGGCCGGTATTCCTCTTCTCCAACTAATTAAATGTCAATAAAACATCAAGAAATGAAGGGTGAAGTATTGATCAACCTTTTTTGCCTTATTTCCAGCTTAGTTGAATAGTCCTTCCTTGACAAATTTCACATAACAGTGATAGAACCATTTGTGTATTTTCTGTCAAATTTCAACATTAATATGCATGAGGTGATAAGCCTTTTTATACGACAAGGAGATACTGTAATTGGTCTCAGATTTTATTTCCATTGCTGTGTGTATAATTACTCATGTGCGAAGTGGCATGAGGTAAGGTTTTGGCTCCGTTTTTCTTGTTGTTATTTTTATATTTTGTGTCACGATTTTGCATGCAAATTTATGCACGCAATTTTAAAATGTCAATTCCTGTTTAGTTACTTCCAGCTACTCTCACTTCTGGTATTTCCAAAACAATCAATAGTAAACAACATGGTTTGCAAGAACGATGACTAAATGAAAGGAGTACTCTTCGCCATGTCAGACATCTTCTTATCATGTTTAAAATATATCCTAAAACTTTCTCACGCATGGCCATGCGCATGAGTATAGGCTGCTTGGAGCCTCTTGTTATCTGTTAAAAAGGACAATACATACCATTCTTTGTTCTGAATGTAAGGATTTTTACACAAACAGGCAAGGACTTGTACTGTCTCAGTTTTGTTAAGAGAAGCATGTGATTATTGACTCATGTGTATTGTGTCTTTGTTTTTTCTTGCCCATAAAAATCTTCCAACAAAACTCAAACAAATATCAGCAAATATGCAAGATTACCATCCCAGACATAATTCAAGTGCTTTCCTTTTTTATGTATTCTATTATTTTGGCTTTAATTTGCATACATTTCAATATTAATGTGTATAGATTGGATAACTAGTGTATAGGGTTATATGGTAATTTTTCCTTTGAATTTCCTTAATTTGATTGAACTTGGTTATCAACTTCAACTGTTTTGACTGGCTTTTATTCAATTTAAGTGATTTGTATCAACAAATCATAGTAACATTTTGGATTGGGTCTTTCAATTCTGCATCCCTCAATCTCCTTTATAGGTCAACAAACTTTTCAAGGTTTTTTGTGCTACTACATTCTTATAGCAATGAAGCATCATTCAGTTCTATGTCATTGTTACCTATCACCTACCTTCAATTAACTGGACAAAATTTTCATTTTTGTTACCTGTCACCTAAGTTCAGCATTACTGAGCGAAATGTTATTAAACAATACCTTTGTGTGCACACACTCACTTTTGCCAACTGTATTTTTTAATAGAATACACACTATATATCCATCCCAAAAGTTTACATGTGTGGACTTCAAAGATGCCTCTTTGGGCCAAAACCAGGGGCAATTATGTAATTTGCTGGGTCTAATATTTAGGTATTTATAAATGTCAAAGTGAAGACCACGATAAAATTTCTACACAACCCCTTTAAATGTATTACTAGTATAGATATATTAATTTTTTCTTCAGCCATTCTTTAATAGATAATTACTGAGGCTCACAGCATTATTGGGTATAATGCAGGCAGCTGAGGCCGTAGGCCGAAGCTGCCTGCATTATACCCAATAATGCTGTGAGCCTCAGTAATTATCTATTATAATTATTGACCCTCATAAAATCCTATTGTTCTCTCTCTGCATTACATCGGCGATTTCAGTCGCTTCCACATTGAGGTTTTGGTACACCAACAATGAAATTAGCATATATTGTCTTCTGGTGGTAGAAATTGCGTAATCATTTTTCTTTCCCCATTCAATCATTGTTAACACCTTGTAAAGATGATGTAACTTTGCGTATCTGTCGTGGAAATTTTCGTATTTCACCTACATGAATGAACGGTGTTATTGAATTTCATGTAAATGACGACAAGGTCATTTGCATAGTATATAACGCAATGTATTTGGTCATTTTGAGTTGTTTGTTGGAAGGCATAGCTTGGCTTACATTACCTGTTTTGAAGCTCGATGGAGGATTCTTCGGAAGAGGAATCTGTCATTTTCATTACGCAGAGCCAGAGGTCGGAGAATGCTGCTGTTGTTGAAGGTAATTGAATCTTCTAACTTTTTTTATTTTATTTATTTTTAAACGACTAAGAAAAGGTTTCCTTGTGTTTTTCATTCTTCAGAAGAGCAAAGATTCAGAAAACCAATTACGACTTTTGAGTGCGAGAAGTTTGAAGAAAGTTGGGTATCAGACGCAAGTCGTCGAAAATGGGCATGGGTGCTGAAAGTCTTTGATCAGTGGAGGGTCGAGAGAAATGAGGCAGTACTTAAACTCAGTTATAATGGCGAGCCGTTGATAAACGAGAATCTAGATGAAATGTCTGACGAGCAGCTGGATTTCGTCTTGGCCCGATTTATTGCCGAAGTTAGAAAAGAAGACGGAGAAGAGTATCCAGGAAAGACTTTATATGAAATGATAGGTAGCATTCAAACGTTTTTACGTGTAAAATGTAAACGAAATGTAACTTTGATTGACAAAACAGCTTGTACATTTAGAAGTTTGAATTCTGCTTTGAATTTTCAAATGAAAGAAAAAGCGGGACAAGGAATAGGTATAGTTGTCAACAAGGCTAATTTGATAACGGAGGAACAAGAAAACTATTTGTAGGAAAATGGGTTTTTGGGCAGCGAGAATGGGGAGCTGCTTTGCCATACTTTGGTCTGGGTGTTTGGCATTCAGTTTGCTCTGAGGGCTGGGCAGGAACACAGGAATTTGAGGTTTAAAAACTCACAGTTATCTTTACAACATGACGAATCGGGTAACGAATTCTTGCAATATATGGAGGATATTAGTAAAACTAATAATGGTGGATTGTGCCATTTGCGTATGAAAAGGAAAGTTGTTCGGGCATATAAGAATGAAATCAATGTAGAGCGTTGCCCAGTTGAGCTTTATAAGAAGTACTTGTCTCACGTGCCAAAAGAAATCAGTGACAACGCATTTTATTTGCGGGCTTTGACCAAGCCAAAAGGGGACGTATGGTATTATAATAAAGCAATGGGAAGAGAAACTTTAGGGAACGTAGTAAAGAATATCATGCGAAAAGCGGGATTTGAGGGGCATTTTACAAATCATTCACTTCGGCGAAGTTGTGCCACACGGTTGTACGAAGGTGGTATGCCAGAACAAGTTATTGTAGAAACCACTGGACACCGATCATCTGATGGGGTAAGGGAGTATAAATGTACCTCATCAACACTTAAAAGAAAAGCAAGTGAAATCTTGCAGGGAACGATTCCTAAGAAGGTTGAAATGGATGTCAAGGAAAAAGAGGAAAAACTGTTTAACAATGATGTTGAACCAAAATACAGCGAAAAAAAAGAAGAAATGGGGTTAAGTGAAAAAGTCCTTGAGGATAAGCAGAACGAAGATTATAATCCGTCAGTTGTAATTAGTACTAATAGTACTAAAATTGTTATCTCGTATAAGTAAGAAAGTTTGTCACTGTCAGGTGTGCACTAATTCAATTTAGAAATAAACTTAAAATGTTTGCGTTTATACGTCTCTTGGAATGGTAGTTCTAGTGGTCTATTTGTTTACTTTAGACACCTTTCTAAGTTTAAATCTACAATACATGATGGCATACAAGAATTTTGAAAGATTACTGTGTGGAAAAGTAACAAGGTAACACCAAAGCGGTTTTTAACGATCCAGCTGCAATATTAAAAATATTGCCGTGAGCAGGCTGCAATATTAAAAATATTGCAGTGCAGTCAGCCCACTGAAATATTGAGCGTTTTAGCTCGTTTAGGATTACCCCTGCTAATTTCCCTGCTAACAAAAAGGACCGCCTCCGTTTTCCTCAGAAACTTGGACTAGACTGAATATGTATACCTTCTCAGGCTGAAATCGCCGATATAATGCAGAGAGAGAACAATAGGATTTTATGAGGGTCAGTAATTATAAATTTTTCTTCAGTTGTTTACCTTGAGCCATTCTGATTAACTTTTTAGCCATTCAGCTGTTAACTATGGTAACCATTTGAAATGGCTCAGTCATTGATCCGTTTGTCATCCATTCACTGGCTGTGCATTTTGCTGTTTGAATGGATATCTGTTAAAGTACATTTTCAGGCTTGCACTCACACTCTATTTACATGTATGTTCAGGAATACACTGCATGCTTAACTAACATGTATGGTGGGGCTGATCAAGAAGTACTTATCTCAGACGAGCAGACAAGTGGAAGATTTTTGCCCTGGTTTTATTCTCCTAAGCCTCAGAGTAAAGTATGAAATTATATTAATATATCGAAATAGATTACTCTAACATTAATTTTTTTCTAACACAGACATGGAGAAGAATCAAGAAGTGGATGAGCCGGTAAGCTCAGTTTATGTACCAGTTTTCCAAACAATGCATTAAAGTGCTACTGCGATCAAATTTTTGATTTTCATATTTTTACATCTTCGTGTACAATTAGACTTTCTTACTTATCTTGCCAAATTTCAATCCATTACGAACATCAGAAGTCATTTTATTTAAACATTTATGTCCGAGAATTTACGGCCGCCATTAATCAACCTTGTTCCAAGGCCTGCTTGCGAATAGGATAAAGTGACATCAAAGGCTCAAACATACCTCACGGGTTTAAATTATAATAACAATGAGCATAGAAAATTGCACGAAGAACAAGTCCAATGTTTTTGTTGCGTTTTCGCGTGATTTTCAATACTTATTGTTATTATAATTTCAACCCGTGAGGTATGTTTGAGCCTTTGACGTCACTTTATCCCTTTCGCAACCAAGCATGGAACACGGTTGATTAATGGCGGCCGTAAATTCTCGAACATAAATGTTAAAATAAAATGACTTCTGATGTTCGTAATGGATTGAAATTTGGCAAGACGAGTAAGAAAGTATAATTGTACACGAAGATGTAAAAAAAGGAAATCAAAAATTTGATCGCAGTAGCACTTTAACACTTGACATACACAAGCTTTAACACACATTCATCTATTAATTAGTTCAGCATAGAAGAATTATTCAGATTGATTTCCTGTAAAATTCCACTTATAAACTCCCCCTGTTAATTAGGCTGTATACCTGTAAACAAAAAATTTATTCTGATTTTAAGCCCCACTGAGTTAATATCTACACAGAACACTGTACAACAACTTCAAATAGAAAATTAGGAATGTATATTGGCAATAGATGACAGAACAATAAGTTTATTAATATTTTGTTGAATCCTAGTAAACTGTTCAATGATTTAGGCCCTATTTACATGGAAAGAGGATAATCCTAATGCTAGGATGATCCTAGAAGGTTCATTTGGTTTACATCCAAAAATGCGGCACTAGGATGATCCTAGCGCTGGCATCGTACCTCTCAGATAGGATGATCCAAGTGCTAGGATAATCCTAGCGTGCAACCATTCACACGAAACTGAACGCAGAAAACATGTCGCGCTTACTAGGATCATCCTAACACTAGGATCATCCTCTTTCCATGTAAATAGGGCCTTACTAAATTGAAGGGCCGAGAGCATGTCCAGCCTTTATGACTTTTTAGGCCTTTTTTTATGTTTTCTCGCTCAGAATAGCTCAGAATAGCCTCATTTTATCGTACAGCGAATAATATCACAAGCCCTTGTCGAATTTACACTAACCCTAAGGAATTTGACCAATTTCACCTGAAAAAAGCAGAGTTCTGGCCCTCCAGTGCTTTGACGGTACATTCAGAGCGCAATTTCGAAGCCATTTGAAAGCAGTTTGGCCGTGAGAATACGCGACTGCAATACTTCTGACCAGTGCCAACAACTAAACGAAAATACCGTTATTTACGCACGCCTGGCTCGCTTATCTATCGTGAGCTCACTACGGCAACACATCGCCTCTGTAGCGTGTGTGTAAGCCAACGTGTATGAGGCCCGTCCGGTGATTGAAAGACATCATTAAGTCCGGAAATCCTTGAGTCTCTAGCACTTCTCAAAGAAACGAGTCGTGTTTCTTGTCCTTCCTCGTGTCTGAAGCGCCATTTAGCGCTCGAGGTGAAAAACGGACCTTGGTCGGGAAGACGAGCCGGCGGGAAAGTCTGGAATCACTTCGGATCAGAAAAGGGGCAGCGTTGAGAGTTGTGGGCCATTTCCCATCCCGTGCCGTGGTCGAAATGCCCGATATCCGAAGTGCTTTGAGACTTGTAGTATTTTGCAATAACTTTCGGGCGGGAACTCCATTTCGGTTTTGTTGTAGGATTTCCCGACATGCTTTGCGACAGTGGTAGATGGGTCCGCTGTGCGTGGTCGGGCACTTGAAATACAGCTTTGGGCAGCTCGAAGTGAGTTGTTGCTGGCCGGCGGGAAGACGTTTCGCATTTGGAGTCTTTAATGCAACATTAAATTCGATCTAAAAGGATTTTGAAATCGAGATACGCGTTTTGATGCGTATCAACCTTTAAATAATAAAACTTAGCCTGAAGTGAGCATCTGTTCGTCGGTGGACTAGTGGTTTGGTTGGGGATTTGCGCTCGGACGGCTCCGGGTTCGAATCACGCTCAGCATCATTTTTTTTTTTTTTTTTTTTTTTCTTCGAACTGGACATTATGAAAGTGATTTACTTTTTTTGCGTTCGTCAAAATTCCTTACGTTTAATTTTAAAAAAATATCGAACCGTGTCAGTGCGAAAACAGAAGCTTACCGCAATATTGCGTTACAATAGGAGCCTTTGATTGATTGATTTTTTTTTTTTGCATACGGTATTTCTCGAAAACGACGGAAAAAACAACGGAAAAAAATTCGGAACAATGTTTTGCAACTAATTTCTAGTTCACATGCCAAAATTGGACAAATCTGAGCAAGAAAAAATAAAAAAAGGCCTAAAAAGTCATATAGGCTGGACATGCTCTCGGCCCTTCAATTGTACATCTGTTAATGGAACCCAGCATACAGAGCATCTCTATGCATTGGCTTAATGTTTCTTCTTCGTTGTACATGTAGTTCAATTTATCCTTTGTTTTTAGGTATGGTAATGTAAAATAATGAGTTACAAAAAAGAAATTAAATTTGAACTGAGGATAAAATTGAACCACAACATTTATATGTTAAGTTAATCAACTATTTCTTGTCATATCATTTTGAAAGCTTTGTTTTTTATCCCACATATGGGCTTTCCTGATTTATAAGCCCACCCAAAACCCCTAATAAAGTTGTATAAGCCCAGGGCTTATAAGTGGAATTTGACAACATGCTTTTAGTATATATTTTCCTTATTTTATTTGCCCAATAAAGAACTCAGGGCTGGAAATCAGTGATTGGTGGTTTTCTTTGCTGAATGAACTTAATGTAGTTTTGTCTAATTTTCGTTTAAAAGAGTTTTATATTACTATGTTGGCCACTGCTTTGAACGTTTTGCTAGAATAATTGAAAACGTGACTTTTATTTGTGCTTGGGGTTTTTTGCAGACTGCCTGTTAAATTTAATTAATTTGATTACATTGTTTATTTGCTGTACTCGGACAAATATACTCCAAAATGCAGAAAACTCCTTTATTTCAATAAAAGGTGAATGAACCCTGACAAAAGTTCAGTAAAAGTTTTCTTTTGTGAAGTCTCTGGGATTTATTTCCACTGTTTTAGTTTTCATGTGTCTTGCGTCTCCGACTCTAGTCTCCTACGCCACTGTTATTAGGGCTCGTCACGCAACGCTCAACCACATGCCTTTGCACGATTTAGCCAATCACAGCTTCGCTCCCATAGCCAGGAGCCAATCTCGCCAAAACCACTTGTCCAATCACAGCTCGTGTTTTATTGTTGATTACTTTTGTACCAGCAGTGCAAACAGGATATCGTCGCTCGACGAAGCTTTTGATTTGACTGCTTCAAAGTTCAAAATTCCTGATTACTTTAGTGGGGCGGGTGAGTTTACGCAGGAAACTTATCATAGTCTGATGCACGATTGGTTTTATTGAAAACAAAGGTCAATCGCTGATTGGTGCAATCACTAATTATCACGTGCAAACGCCACACGCTCAAAACAAAGGGAAAGGCATGTGGTTCAGATTGAAGCAGCCGTTGGTGGGGTAGGAGCGTTGCGCGATGAGCCCTAATAATCGCTGCGTAGGAGACTACTCCTACACGCACTGGTTTGAAATACCTGTGAACATCATACCTCAGTTTTCTGCTTTTATGAACACCTGCATGTATTCCCATCAATATTATTGTCTTTATTTTAATATTGCCATGTGTTTTTGAATATTTTCAGTTTGATTTACAATTCTTCACTGGAAGGTTCAAAGAATAATTGTATTATTAATAATTTATTTGTTTAATAAAATGATGATGATGATGATGATGGTGACCAAGTATAGGCTAGTAAATTGTCGAAATGACCAGTGAGTTTAATGGCTCTTTGAATATTTGAAAAAAAAATTGAGGAAAGTGTTTCTGGAAGGCAAGACCCTGCATTCTAATAATCTTCTTTATACAATTCCTAAAAAGTTTTCAAATATCCACACTTTCATAAAAACACAAACCTTATGAGCAGTGGCCTCAAACGTGGCCATTTTCCTAATTTTGCTATTATCTTTTCAAAGCATAAATTAATGGCGATGAAGATGCTGAGGTGACAGGTGACGAGAGCAGTGAAATGGTTAGCGGGAGCGATTCTGGAGACATTGTCCTGGATGTCCTTGCCAATATAGGTGCAGCCCCGATGTTTACAGCGCCTGCAGAGGAATATAATTTTCCGGTTGGTGAAAGGCGCTACAATGGCCGAAACGGCAGTAACGCATGCAGTTTGATTAGCATATTGACCGGTAACGCTTTAAGTGTGAGGAAGATCTCGCCCCACATTGCTTCTTACCTTTGTCAAGTACCGTTATTGATGTTGTTTGCGGCAACCGGTGTACGACTTATGTCTGGATAGTTTAGCCTCAAGGTATCTATCCATTCAGAAAGCTGCCAGTGTGTTAGAAATCTAGTTTGATATTAGCGTGGGATACAATTTGCCAGTACGACTGAAATTAAATTGGTGGTCAGTTACTGTACGAGAAGCTATCGTTCACTTCTCGTTCCTCTTTTGTCGGATGAATTATTTTGAACGAGAAAACCTCTTTGTTTTACATCACCAAGGGTTTCATAATGTGTGTCGACACCCATTCTCGTGACCCTAGCGGCCCGGGGTTAGACACAGCTGAAGTAAAGGACCTTGATGAATTTTGCAGAGCAGTTTGGAAACTTTTTGATCGGCGACTTTTAAATGTAAGAGCTTGGTTTCTTAAAAGCTACAACCGCACACAATGCTGTTGGAACAGTCCTAAGTGACATAGCTACGACCGTGATAATTACTGCTTTTCCTCTCGGAGATCGCGAGAAAACAAAACACGTGAATCGACAGACATTCAAGACATTATTAAGTAAAGAGACAAAGTGTTTGAGGGGGTTGTTGAGTATTTGAAACGAATACAGAGATAATGCAAACCTTTTGCGTGTGTCGCAACAGGTTTTTTACAGGGTTGTAGCCTCTCGTATAGAGTCGTTAGTGTATTAGCGATATACTTGCAAGGGCGTATGTTTCGTAAATGGATTTAAGAAGCATATGTAGGTATTCGGTCTACTTGCTTGAAGCTATGCATTATATCAGAAGCATACAGTATCTGTTATGAGCTACTGATTATATAAATATAGTAATTTTGCTATTGCTTTGTTTTTGCATTGCTAGGCTTTGTAATTGGCCCCAAAAAATGTCGCGCCACTTTCTCAACCAATCAGAAGTATTTTTATGTTGTGTGTTGATCCTTACTGTAAATATGAAAAGTGCCCTTTACTGGCGCTAGGGTTCGAAAGCTTCACAAGAACTGGAAGTGATCCTTTAGGAGTTTAACGAAGCATAGGTTTTATAATCCCGTATCTTAGAAACAGGTTAATAATGTGAAGTAGTCTTCTCGTTTGAGTACTTAGGTACCTCGGCAACAGCTCATATAGTTATAAAATGGCTTTCTTGGCAAACAGTTGTTTGCCTTTCGTAGTGAATAAAGTGAAGTGGCAAATGTAATACTTATAATAAAGACACTGTCAAAACTTGTCTTTCTTTCTTTCTTGACTCCGGAGATCAAATGTTACTGTAATTAGTATTATGGTTAAAGCGACTGTTTCACGCTTTGCGCACTGCCTGCCCATATCTTTTCATTTCTCGGTAAAAGACGACAGGCTTAATTTCGAGGACGATTGAAACGGATTATAGATACGAATGTCAAACGGAATTTATTCTTTCGATTCAAAGCATAAATAGCCAACGTACTTTGAGCCTTCACAGGTTTTCTGTCTAATGAAACCGTTCTGACCAACACGTGGTTGTTAAAAATTTCACTGGTTCAGCCCTGAAACCTACACCCCCCCCCCACCTTGCGTTAAGTTGTTGACCCCAATTTTCATTTATTTAATACTAGAGTCGATAAAACGGGGTCGATTTTACTAATTTAGCCGGTTAACCTCTTGACCTTAAACCTTGCCTGAGGATATTGACCCCAATTACCCGATATTGACCTTCATTACATGAAATCAGGTTAAAGCATGGATTTAGTGGCGAGTTTAATATTCAGCTCAGCTCGTTTTACCGACTCTAGTATTAAATAAATGAAAATTGGGGTCAATATCCTAAGGCAAGGTGGAGGGTGTATATGTTAACCGGCTGAACTAGTAAAATCGACCCCCTTTTACCCACTCTAGTATAAAATAAGGTGGAGAGGTATAGGTTTCACGACTGAACTTCTGAAATCGACGATAAGATTTTAGTTTATAAGGAGTATTGTTCCCATAAATTTTGCTCCGAAACGCGGTTGAAATTGAATATCTCTCTTTCTGTACGGCCAAACGCCACTTCCATGGATAACAATGATGATTTTTCTTAGTAAGCTACATAACCCATCCACGGACATCTACTCCCCCCCCCCCCCCCCCCGGGGGGTTAATTTCGTAAGTTCGTCTTAGTAAGCTATATACCCCATCCGCGGACATCCATTCTTCACCCCAAATTTATTTTATTTGGACACGGCTGAAAAACGGGGTTCATTTGCTGAGTTCGTTTTAGTAAGATATATACCCCATCCACGGACATGCACTCTTCACCCCAATTTTAGTTTATTTGACCACGGCTGAAAAACGGGGTAAATTTCGTAAGTTCGTCTTAGTAAGCTATATATCACATCCACAGACATCCACTCTTCACCCTAAATTTAAATTATTTGACCATGGCTGAAAAACGGGGTTAATTTCGTAAGTTCGTCTTAGTAAGCTATACACCCCATCCACAGACATCCACTCTTCACCCCAATTTTAGTTTATTTGGACACGGCTGAAAAACGGGGTTCATTTGCTGAGTTCGTCTTAGTAAGCTATATACCCCATCTACGGACATCCACTCTTCCCCCCAATTTTAGTTTATTTGACCACGGCTGAAAAACGGGGTTAATTTCGTAAGTTCGTCTTAGTAAGCTATATATCACATCCACAGACATCCACTCTTTACCCCAAATTTAAATTATTTGACCATGGCTGAAAAACGGGGTTAATTTGGTAAGTTCGTCTTAGTAAGCTGTACACCCCATCCACGGACATCCACTCTTCACCCCAATTTTAGTTTATTTGAACGCGGCTGAAAAACGGGGTTAATTTCGTAAGTTCGTCTTAGTAAGCTATATACCCCATCCACGGACATCCACTCTTCACCCCAAATTTAAATTATTTGACCACGGCTGAAAAACGGGGTTAATTTCGTAAGTTCGTCTTAGTAAGCTATATACCCCATCCACGGACATCCACTCTTCACCCCAATTTTAGATTATTTGACCATGGCTGAAAAACGGGGTTAATTTCGTAAGTTCGTCTTAGTAAGCTATATACCCCATACACGGACATCCTCTCTGCACCCCAATTTTAGTTTATTTGAACACGGCTGAAAAACGGGGTAAATTTCGTAAGATCGTCTTAGTAAGCTATATACTCCATCCACGGGACATCCACTCTGCACCCTATTTTTAGTTTATTTGAACGCGGCTGAAAAACGGGGTTAAGACCCTAAGGCAAGGTGAGGGGTGTATATTTTAACCGGCTGAACTAGTAAAATCGACCCCGTTTTACCCACTCTAGTATTGAATAAATGAAAATGGGATCAACATTGTAAGGTGGGGTTGAGGGTTCATAGGTTAACCGGCTGAATTAGTAAAATCGCCCCCCCCCCCCCCCCCCCCCAACCGTTTTACCCACTTTAGTATTGAGTAAATGAAAATCGGGGTCAGTATAAGTCTTATTATGATAATTTTACTTTATTTTAATTAGCTTCGTTTTAGTGTCCCTAATTAGTACTGTAATGTTATAGAATTTTATGATACTTAAATTAATCTTATTAGTATTATTTAAACCAGTATAGTGTAACAGTTTTGCCACTATATATATATATATTATATATTTTTGTTATCATTTAGATTAGATTATATTTAAGTGCACGGCATGTCTGAAAACCAGTTTTACTGAGCCGTTTTACCGTGTTTAAATAAAGTTAATTGATTGAATTGATTGATTGATTGTTTCACCATCATCATCATCATCATCATCATAAGGCATCCCTCTGTCAAAACTGACTATGTAAGACAGTCCGAAGAACAGTCCAAATTGAAATAAACAAACAGATAAAACATCATCAAAAAACTGTTAATATTGTTATAGACATTTCACAAGTCCACAGATTCATTATTTTCACTTACCAGGTCCCATCCTGAGACTTGATGACATTTCTCAGAGATTTTGGACTGCAACGAGAGAATGGCAAGTCCACAACTTTTTCTTTTTGGAAATATTCACAAAGTGCTTTGCCGTGATTAAAAAATGTGGAAATACGATTATTTTCATAACGGGTCCCTTGCTATGCTTAGGAATATCATTGAATCATCGATTTTCAATGTTAATGTCCACAAAATCAGCCAAAGTGCTTTGTGACGACAAAATTTTTGTTGCAGTCTTCACCGTCATACCGGTCCGATGAAATGGGACAAAATTTTGTCAATAAGCGAAGGTAATTGGGAAAACATATTTTCATCGCTAAAGAAAATTCGTAAAGAAAATAAACTTAAAGAATTTCAATTTAAACTTATACACAGAGCTATTGTAACAAAGAGGGAGCTACTTACTAGGAAATGTTATTCAATGGTTCAATGACTCAAACAGTGTTCGCTTCTCCCTCACGACTGAACAAACTTTATTTCGGAATCATGTCCAGTCATCACGCAAAAAACGTTACTAGGAAATTAAACTGTACTCTCTTATTTATGAGATACTATATCTACACCAGTAAACTCCACTCTAAAGCTATAACTCTTCAAGAATTCAAAAATAAAGTATTGATAAAGTATCAAACCGAGAATTTATCCTAGATACAGATTACTTAGAAATCTTAAATTCAACATTAGTTAATGTCCAAATACCTTCCTGAAAGACTGTCCTTAATTTCACGCCCAAATCAGTGTTTGCTGCATGATATTTATAAATCAATATATATGCATCTACAGAAATTATACAATAATGACAGTGTATCTTATATGTAAATAGGACAATCACATGACCTTTGGAGGGCATATAGTTTATTTGTGGCCCGAGTAGCATCATTTGCGCCCGAGCGGAGCGAGGGTGCAAATGATGCCACGAGGGACACAAATAAACTATATGCCCGACAAAAGTCATGTGATTATCATTATTATCAATACACAAGGCCAAATCGTACAATTTCATTTAATAAGAAAAAAATGTTTAACAGAAACAGGGCCGTAAATGCGTTTGCAGCCCGTCAAATTCAATATCGCCCGCCACTCACGCGTGTTTTCTCGAAGGCAGTTTCTTATTTGGCCGCGTATATTGATAATAATGTTTGTTGTTATGTTTTGTAAATGACTTGTAACTGAAGGTAAAATAAAGTTTTCTAAATTGAAAAAAAATAAATAAAAATAAAACAAAGATTATTTTTAAAAGATCCTACAATGACGACACAACGAGTTTGAATGAATTATCCAGTTTTCAAATCTCCAGCCACGTCACTGCAAAGCGCTTTGTGGTATGTTAACTGTGCCACAGAATGCTACACAGAATACAGAGAGCGCTTTGTGGCGTTTTTGTTGGAACCGAAGATTATTTTCAAAAGATCCTACGATGTAACTTACGTGTTTCAATAAAGCAACCAGTTTCCAAAGTTAATATCCCCTGAGTAAGTCATCACAAAGCGTTTTGTGGCATTTCATTTGTGCTGCACAGACTACATAGAGCGCTTTGTGGCGTTTCCGGATGAAGGCACAAAGGTCCACAAAGTGCTTTGTGATAACAAAATTAGTGAGAACGCAATTATTTTCAAACAATCTGCGATATGCTTGGGAATTTTGATAAAATATCCAGTTTTCAAAATTTATGTCCCGCTAAATCACCACAGAGCGCTTTGTAGCATTCGAAGTCTCGTTCCTATATCATCACAAAGTGCTTCAAGCTACAGATGAGTAACCACAAAGCGCTCTGGGACTGTATATAATAATAGGTTATAATTTGCGATCAAAGTTGGATTCAAAGTCGTTGTCGATAAAACAACGAAAACCGGCGGCTGACGATTCTGTAAACATCAGCGCTGTGTAGAGTTAAAGGAGGACTTCATATCTCGTTTTCTCTGTAGCCACTGACTAAACAAAAACATATATTTGAATAACGTGTTGTGACCAGTACGGCTCATCATAAAGAATCAAACCCTGATTGATCAGACTCAGCGAAAATTATTTAATATTACATTTCTGTTTGTTGGTTTGTTTGCTTTTTTTTTTGGCGCAGAGTCGAAGTGATATAGTTTGTGTTTACTATTATTGTAGTTTATCAGCCAAACGACTGAAGACTCAAGAGAAATAAGAATTTATCAGAAAATGAAACATGCCGGTATCACTTTCTTCATAAATTTGCAAGTATCGCGATCGTGTGCTTTTCACGACAGCCTTAAAGCTGTACAAGTTTTATTTGTCGCAATATACTCGTTACACAATGCCAAAACAACACCAAAACAGCACCAAATTGAAGAAAAGGCACGTTTAACTAAGCCCGATTATCAGTGAACGAGATTTGTAGGTCAAATATCTCTACTGTCCCCGACCCTCTCAAATAGACAGTTTTGCTCGAAGACCGAACTGCAACAGAGTTTCCTTACCAGTCTTAGCCGAGTGTTGCAAGATAGATCACACGATATGATTGGCCCAGCGTATCGTATTACGTCAGAGGACATGTTCACCACAGAGGACATAACTGCAACGGTACATATGTTGGTCCTTGGGTGGTTGGTCCCCTTCGTTAAAGAGCCCGTTCTAGTCTTCCACGCCAAATACTAATAATGAGAGACGACTGGGGACGAGTCAGGTCATCGTCATCAAGATTTCCGAGAAAACAGCTTTGCAGAGACAACTAATTTTTCAATCTGCAAACAATCATACACCATGATTTTCACGTCGACTGCAGTCTTAAATAGCAATTATACTGCTACTCCCACGAGTTACTACTTCGAGAACGAGGCAAACGCTTTGATAAACAAAATTCTTATCACAGTTTCGGCCACTCTTTCGTTATTGGGCACCACTCTTATCATCGGTACATTTATTGCTTGGAAGGATTTCAGATCAACATCAAGGAGAATTCTTGTTTACATCTCCATCGCTGACTTCTTTATTGCTGCGAGTAATTTATTTGGAGTATGGCGGCACCATGATGGAAGCGACACTATTTGCAAAGCACAGAGTTTCATCTCCACTTGTGCTGCACTATGGTCTTTTTTCTGGACGACATTTCTCGCTGTCTTCATGTTCACTACCTTTGCAAAGAAACAGCGTCACAAAGCTGAAATCATGCTGAACGTTTTTCATGCCTTTGGTTGGGGAATTCCCTTGATTATTGTGGGAACTGCTTTAGGACTGAATAAACTAGGTAACGATAAGGACTTTTTTACGTCAGGGTGGTGTTGGATAAATTCGAATTTGCCGATCGAGGATCTGCACTTATGGATGTTGCTGACAGGAAAGTCTTGGGAAATTGCTGCTTATGTCCTTTGTTCAACATTTTACATGATGTTAAAGTGCCACATTCGCAAGGAGGTAAGATTTAATAGTATTATTCCCTGTGTTTAATCAATGGTTAATGGTTCTGTTCTCGTAAAGATTTCCGTATAACCCAGGTTACATTAAGGAGGCTCGTAAGGGTTTATTGTAGTTAATTTTTATTTCAGGTAATTTTTTTTTCCTTTGTTTCAAATTCAGTAGCATATATTACCATACCCAAAAACAATGGAAAAATAAAAATTACCAGAGATAAAAAATGAACTACAACATTTTTGTTAGTGTGTCTAAATGATGAAATATTAAAAAATAACGCAACCGGTGATATGGACAACTTTTGGATATCTATACGACGCTATTATCAGGCACTACTTTAATGGTGCTTATGATGTCATAGCCATTACCATAGCAACAGTACAGCTCTCTAAAAGAGCCTCTAAAACTCAGTTTTCGCTAATTATCTTTAAAACTAATTCGGTGACCTATTAGTTTTTTTCTCAATTTGGAAAGCACAACTTATTGATTGGGTTGGCTTGTTTCCAAGCCTGCCCAATAAATTATATAAAATGGACGCTGTTTCGTAGTCACTTATTGACACGCCGGGGGGGTCCGCCATATGAAAATGACGGGGTGTCCTTTTAGAATTTCGTTAGATGGGCATGGTTGAAAAGACGTTTTATCGTTAAGAGCTACATGTACTAATTGTAAATTTTAAGTGGAAGTCTCCCCCCCCCCCCCCCGGATTTTGGAGATTTGAGAATAGATAAGTTAATATGTGGATGGGGATGTGCGTAGGCTAATAAATTGATTAAAAGGTTGTTTGTGTAAAGGGTATTCAAAAGGAGGATTTTTCAGGTATCCCATGATGCAACGCGAATGAACTATATTATCAACTGAAAATTGTGTGACCCGTCATTTGCCATGGAGTTGCTCGAAGCGAGCGCATCGTCCACTGCGTAGATTTTAGCAGTTAAACATATATCACATCGTTCAATCTGGCTTGTTGTAGGTTCCCAACGGTATTTAGTACACGTTTGCTTCCCCAAAAAGTAAAGAGAGCGGCGACTTTGTCTATTTCTGAACACGGACAAATTGAAAGGCATCGATGACAATTTAGACTTCGATTTCCGGATTTCCGGTAGATGAAAAAATATTGCCATCTTCCATATCACTTGTAAAAACATAAACATCAAGCGATTTATTAGCTTCGAAGCGAAGGAAAGTGTCAAACGATTATATGATTTGACCAAACTCATAAAAGTAAACTGCAATTGCACTTAATACGATTTTTCCTTCGACTATAAAAACCTAAACAAAGAATCTACGCGATCGAAGCGAATTTCAACAACGTTTTGGCGCCGATTTTGACCAAAATTCAACGGTCATAAATTCATACAAAACGTGGGGACTTAAGGGGACCTTGTACTGCATTTAAAAGAGTCACTCTCCGGGCACTATCAGGCGTAATTATATGCTAATGTCCCCAGGATTAAAAACGAAACACGGCAAAACAGATCAAGGGTTAAAACACAACAAAGAAACGAAGCGGATCAGCCATGCATGCCACTCGAAACAAAGACAAAAATATTGCGATACATAGACAAACAGGCTCGGATCAAATGATATCTAAGTAAACTTTAATGTATATAGAAACCAAATAACGATTTGATTCACCTTTTATCGCGTTGGAAACGAAGAAAACGTCTCGCGAAGATCAGTAAAATTTCATCATGTGTACTCGCCATCGCAGGAAATTTGACACATCAGGATCGATAATTACGCGCTAGGCGTCATGGGATACCTGAAAAATCCTCCTTTGGGTATTCGTTTATAGCGGTGTGAGAGGAAAGCGTGAAGGGTGAATTGTCTTGTGAGCGTTTAAAGAGGTTTTAAAAGACACTGACCTATTTCTAGTAGCTGGTATTAATAGATTAAAAAGGTGAAACCCGTACGAAAAATTATAGCCTGACATAGCGAGAATCCGGCCTGAAGTGATTTTTACGGCCTGCATTGAACGAGACAAAGTACGCCTAAAACGAGCCATTCTTCTATGTCTTGTCTCAGCGATAATCTAGCCTGCATAACAGGCGTTATTGGGGCGCTCAAGCGGGTTTTGGGGCGCGAGCGCGTAGCGCGAAAACAAAGAGGTCTCGATTCTGCAGAGAAGAGAGATTCTACACTAGATAGAGCAGCCTAAATTAGTGGAAAGCTTTCTGCTTTGTAATACATGCAGAATTTGGGAAAGTATTCCCTCAATTTTGTTGGATCATATTGATCATTAGGCTCAGTCTCCAGCCGTGGGTGTCTCGATGCGCCCGCGATATCTCCCCACCTCACGGCTGGGCGCACGGGTTTGGTTATTGTTTACATTGACCAATCAGAAACGAACCCGCCGAAATTTGCGGGGCATAAATTAGCGGGTATTTGCATAAATAAGCAAAGATGGTGGACTATGCAAGCTTTAACAGGCGGGTTTGAAAATGCTTGCTCGTACGCGCTTCAGAAGTTTGGGTTTGATAATTTCAGGGAGAAACAGAGTCTTGCTATGAAGAAACTTATTTTGGGACGAGATGCATTTGTCATTCTACTGACTGGTTCGGGTAAATCCTTAATTTTTCAAGCTTTTCCACTAGTGTTGGATCACTTCGAAGGAAAGCAAAGTTCGCATCAATCTATTCTATTATGTAAATGACGTGTCCATTTTCCGCATAATTGTAATGACGTCATGGACAAGCAACCAAAGCCGTGCGCCCAGCCGTGAGGTGGGGAGATATCGCGGGCGCATCGAGACACCCACGGCTGGAGACTGAGCCTAATTGATCATTTGCAATCTGATATTTCAACGAATTATGCTGATGGGGCCGTTTCCAATAACCAAGGGTAGACATCTGCCGTTGGGATCTCTAGTCTGTTGGGCAAAAAGGACTTACATGTATGGTTTATTTGATAACATAACGCCCCGAAGAGTGAGAAGAGAGAATTTGAGGTGAGCAATTACATTGTACATGGAACATTAATGAAACGTGATTTTCTTCTATCGTTCATTGTTCTTTCAGTGATAAGATTTGCTGCTAAAAGCAAAATCAATTTTGAATGACACAGGCTGGAAAACTTCAATTTTAATTAAATGAGAAATAGAACATGATCTTTATGTCAACAATCACTTTGACCGAGGTCATGTCAAGGATGCTTATATTAGTATTTGTTTTACACAGGAAAAAATGAAGTGGCATTTATTGTAATGCATTTGTTAAAGATGTTATGGCTTACATGTTATAAGCTTATTAGTATTTTGTGAAAGAAGGGGTACGTGACTCAGACAAAGTTTGCTGTCAGCTCAAAGGCTTTGTATGAGCGTGACCCGGGGGGGTACTCCCTTATATGACCTATACGGGGACGTGCCGCTGGACAGGGTATGGTTTTTGGCATTTTTGTCCTGAAGGTATATAATTCAACGCGAGTCTCTCCTAAACAGGGTCTGAATCTGTCCTAAACAGGGTATGGTTCCAGTTAACGTAGCGCTTGTGGTGACTTCCCTTGTCGTGATTAGCATATTCATGCGAAGGTGAAGTCGTTTTCGTTTCAGATCCGTCTACTATTTTTTAAACCTCAGATTAATAACCACGCACGAGTCGTGTCCTAGACAGAGTCCTAAAATAGAGGGTGTTGTTCTACACAGGGTACGTATTTTCGTTTCTTTTTTGTTCTAAACAGGGTCAGGGTCTCAGACCCTCAGCGGCACCCCTATACCCAAATATTGGTCAAGTACCCACCTCCCCCCTCCGGGAGCGTGATGTGTTTTGGATATGAAAAATCGGTGAAATCAGCGGTAAACGTGATTTGAACGTTTTGCGCGCTTCAAATACAATAAATACAAGGCAATGTTACATTAGGGAGTGAAAAACTGATTCAAGAAATGTAAATTTTGACTTAAAATTCAACAAATTATGTGACGAGGCTGCACGGTGAAATCCGATCATCGGACTTCGAATCTATTAGCCCTCAAGCGATAAGAAAACATTTCATGACTTGTGCCCAGAGGCAAAGAGAAAAGTATATTTTTTTGTATTCTTCTTATATGACTTAGGTGTTTGCATCGCTAGCTTGAAAAGAGACGTGTAAATAGGTTCCAAATGATCTGTATTATCCCAAATTAACTGCCGTGTAAACTTTATACTAATTAGCAGTAGCTAAAAAAACCCGGGGGGGGGGGGGGGGGGGGGTTCTCCCATATATAAGCTATACGGGTACATGTATGTGCCGCTGGATGGGGTCGGGTTTTTGACCTTCTAGGTCTGAGATGGGATACTTTTTCCGTTCAATTTTCGAATTAAGTGTTTTGTCATTTTTTTTCCGGTACATTTTTCATCTCGAACCGTGCCTGTGGAAGTTTCACTCGATTCAATGAGCGTGTATGGGTTTGACGCCTATTAATTCTGTCAATTTGTGTTAACAACCCCCTTTTTTGTATAAAGAGCCTTTTACCATATTTAACTGTTTGGTCTGACATGGGGTAGCGAAAATAGAAATTTTAGGTCTGAGATGGGGTAGAGGTTCTTAGGTCCCAGCGAAACACCCCCACCTAAAACATTGCGGAGTACCCCCCTCCCCCCGGGCTAAACAACCGTATTTATATTACCTAACAATTAATTACAATTATATAAGTAAATGCCAATGTCTGATACCGGATGAATATTTTTAGATAAATCTTAACTTAAAGGGAGACTACTTTGTAAAAGCCCGCAAGGGTTTCTTTAGTCTTCCTCCCAATTTTCATTTAATTATTAAAAATCTACCTGTATACATTTATTATTATGGGAATAAACTGTTACTGTGCCGTTTATCGACACGCGTTCATACAAGCAAAGCAGAACAAAAGGTCCTGAAGATGACAACGCGAATTTCTTTTTGATCAAAAATTCTGTCTCTGAGTCTATATTCTGAGGGATACTCAGTATATATTGTGAAGTTTGGAGAGTACATAGGCTGCAATTGGATAAATTAGAGAGCTGCTTACTTTCGAGTATTCGTCCAACGGTATAAACTTTACTATTACTATCTGCGGCCGCATAAACAGCATTAATAAACGCATCCTTTCAGTAGAGCCGCAATGGACAGATTATCATTTCTTTTCACCATCATTGAAACCTGCCTTTTTTGGCCATGGACCACTTTACCGCTTGGTTTTATATGCTTCGTTTCTAACGGCTCAGTAGCCTGCGTGGCAAGCGTTCGAAGGGAAAGGGGGAGAATTGAGGCGCGCGAGAACGCGAAGGGCGCACGAGGAAGGGGGGAAGGGGTTTTGTGTGTCTTACCCTTGGTATCACTTGGAGTCTTATATCAATGCATTTGTCCCAAACAAAACAAAACAAAACAATCCTGGTCCATTTGGTGTAGATTCGTCTAAAACTATTTGTGCTCCTTATAGCCAAGGAAATAGTGTTTTTTGGTTCTAATGCGGGTAGTCAGTGTGTAGCGATGAGTTTAACAGCTATATTGTATAATTTTAGTCGCATGATAACATGTGCGTCAGATCTTGTTGAAATTACGAATTTTGGTAATGAGTTGTATACTTATCTTTCTAATTTAACACAAAAAGAATGCCTTATGTTAACTGAAGTTCCTGATGTTGTTTGCACTGGGAGAGTTAACTTTCAATTTATTAGAGTATAGTGAAAGTTATTATGGAAATGTACATTATTTAAATGACAGTATAATAGAAGAGAGCTGTTTACCTTTGTTTGAGGCTTATGAATCGTTATTACGTGATAATTATAAGTCATTTATTTTGACAATAATAATTTATACAGTCGCTATTTTTGAGACAAGGGATGGTGTATTCAAAGTGTTTGATTCACATAGTAGAGATCAGAATGAATGAATGAATGGTCCATGTGGGACGTGTGTATTGACTGAAGTTAGTTCTCTTGAAGAGTTTGAAGTAAAAGGAGTGAAGATATCCTTAACAGCCCAATCATAGTACTTGCAGAGTTCTTGTTTTCTTTTCTTTTTGGCGCTATGACAAAAATCCATCTACATGTAGTGGAAATCAAGTTATTTCCAAAAGGTTGTCAGATAACAAAAAAATTCTGCTAGATAATTTTTTCTCAAACTTTTATTTAAGATAGGAAATACCGAATACTGCTTGCATACAGAAAATCTGGATAGGTCACCAAACAAACTTTCGAGGTAGAGGAATATTTTATGCACAATTTATTTCCGGTTCATGCAATTTTACGCAGTATTTTCATTTCGGGTTAGCTACGCGTGCTACTTTTTGATAGGAAAATCAGCTGACACATGTGTCAATGCATGACGAGTGCACATAACCGCTACCCAGATCTGGGTAGTGCTTCTGATTGGTTAAAACAAATTTCCTTCACAGCACACGTGGATCACGTGCATATGTTGTTTTCAAGATGACAGGAAGAATATATCCACCACAGATTTCTGTTGTGTGTTATGTGTAAATCTCATCAAAGACAATTTGTCACTATACATAATACATGGGAGATCAAAGAGCGGAGAAGAATGTCTTCATTTAATTAATGAATTGCCGTTTGAAGTGAATTTGTCAGGCAGGCCCAAAGTCAGGTATCTGTGCAAGACGTGTCTTCACACGCTTACTCAAAAAGAGGAAGAGACTTCTACGCAATATTAAAAACGGTAAAAGTCAACTGGGTTTTGATCGTACATGTACCTGCACCGTAAGTTTGCCATCTAAAACTAGTTCGGCTGTGCCTTCATTTCCGAAAAAAGTATTGCCTATCTCAAAACAGGGACACAGCTTGTCAAATCTTCTTGGCTTTCTGTTCACATCACACTTGAAGTGGCAGACCTTACTAAGAATTTTCATGCATTCTTAAATATAGCAGCAAAAAAAGATAATTTTAATGTTGCGATCAGTAGGCCACAAAATGTTTTGCATTTGATAAGTGGTAAGATTACATATCGATATTTGGCAATAATAAACTTATTTCAAACTATATAATCAACAATTGATTTCTCATTGTTATCTTATTCATTACAGATTGAGTAATAATCGGATTGATCATTGATAAGTTACATCTGCAGGATTTATATGTAATAATTAGTTGATGCATACTTAAAGAGTCTGACCCACCCAGTTTGCATTGCATGCTTCTCTTATTGTTATGATACGGCTCTATTCCATATTTGGGCAAGCATATCACCTTTTGCACAAGTGAATTTCTCATCTACAATACAGTATGGATTTTCGGGGGCCCTGAAAATGGCGGATGAACCAACGTAGGCGCGCAATGCAAACTGGGTGGGTCAGATTCTGTAATGATGATGTTGTAACCTTTTCTTCTTATTTGATTACTACAATGCAGGTTTATTGCCAAGAAAAGCAGTTCCCATCGCAGCAATCAAGGGAAAATGCCTTAAAAGTGGAACGAAGGCTGACTTTAGTTCCTGTAATTTTCATTCTAGTTCGCATATGGGGTACAATTCGCTTTATCCTGTATGTAGCTAATTCATTAACATCAAACAGCACATCATGGGAAAAAGCCTTTCTTTATCTCCAGGTTTGTTCATTTCTTTTACTGTTTAAGGCCCATTTTACATAATGATGTGTAATAAATATACCTGTAAACTTTATTGACATCATAACATTTGACTTATTTAACACATAAGTAAGATATAGTACATGTCAGCCTTTCTGAAAATTTTCACGTGCAAAGAGTGCTTTCTTTTACAAATACATGTATGGCATTTTAATTTGATCAAGTTTGGTTCAACCCGAAACACCGGGATTCCCACATCTTAATGGTACTGAAGAGAAAACTGGGCATATTTATTTCAAAGTTTGCTTTATTTTTTGTATCAGTTTTATGGCTGCCATTTTGGTGTACTGAAGAGGTTATACACCAACATGGCGGATGCCTGGGTTCAAAATAACAGCTGGCTGCCTGCGGTAGCTGGCTGCCTGCCTGCGGTAGCTGGCACTTTGACCACACTTGCTGGCGACTTTTCACCAAAGAAAGCGAAAATTCGTGTCATGCTTGGATCGGCCAACTGAAATCAAAGTTGCTGCAATGGTATCCTGTAACGATAATTCAGGGTTCTCATAACACCCAGGGTGGCGCTACTAAAGAAAGCTTTGAACAGACTATAAGAAGTGGCCTACACACAAATCGCAAAAAGTGAAAAAAAAATCATGTTGTTGACTGCTGAGGGTACATGTATGTGCTCATTCATTATTGACAGCCGGGAAAAAAGCCTAGACAAAAAAAGCCTGCAAATTCAAGCTTAAAGCTGTGATTTTATTTTGAACCCTGGATGCATTCACCAACTGGCAGATGCATACTAAATCTGGTAATTTTCAAAAATTTATTTTCTCCATAACTTTGTTCTGAAGACTAATACAGAGCTGGATTCTTTCAAAATAGTTTCTTTTTACCTGGTCAGTGGAAGAATGTTCGACTTATTTTGACCTATTGATGAAAACCAATACTAGTCTCGGGTAGATCAAGTGAACTATCTTTGATACAGAAATATACAAACGATACAAATCTGTCACTCTTTTATCTATTACTTAGATGAAAGTAAAGCAGGTAGTTTGGGGAAGGGGTACTCAGTCCACAACCCCTCGCAACTCATTTGAATTGGATGGAGAGAAGGAGGGGTGGAATGGGGGCCGGAGGGATATAAGAGCTTTCAATCCTTCACCTTGTTTCAGACCAAAAAAACTCTGTATATGATTAAACTCCTTCAAAAAAGATCAACAACCATCACCTTGTGGGGTGGTTCATTTCTATGATGCATTTATACTTATAGAGCTTATATATGATTTATATTATAGGACTTAAAATACCATATAGAGCTTATATATCTACCTGATATTTTGAAAAGTTGATGAAAATTGCAGCATTTTCACAATGACTATGCTCAGACAAGGATGTTTTGATACCAATTAGCCTGAAAATCACACAAAGGTTAAAGAAATGGTAAAGGGAGAGAGTGGAGGAGAAAAAAAGACAACTAAAACCCATCTTTTAGACATCTCAAACGTAATGCACACTCTCAGATACATGAACAGAGCAGCATGTTTGTAACCCGGGGAAGGGGGTGGGGGTGGGGGCGGGGTGGGCTCCCATTTAAAAATAATGGGGGTGCTTGTTGGAAATTTTTGAAAAACACCCTTAAAGGTACCAGAATCTTGTTTGATGGGTACGGCTCAAATTAGTTTTTACCCCTAAGAGGTACCAATTCTAAAACAACACATGTCATATTCTGTCATACTTTTTTGGCTTTATACCCCGAAAGGTACCACCATAACTCTAACTGTAGTCATTTTAGATTTAAGTACCAATCAAGTGGTACCAATCTGCAAATTTTGACCCCTCAAAGGTACGATGAGCGATGAGCACCCCTGTCATTTTTATATGTAAGTCCCCCCCCCCCCCCCTCGGGGTTTATAAAAAATCCAGGTATACATTAAAGAAATTAATGCCTTCCTCCCTCTCTTGGCAACCAGGATTTTGCACATTAATTTTACTTATAAAAGGAATTAACCACTTGTAGGTTGTCTCCTGGTTAATCATATATTTTCCTTGTATTTTCTTAGGGAATTGGGGACAACAGCCAAGGTTTTTTCAACTTTTTGCTGTTTTGTCTTTTCACGGAAAAATTCCAGGTTCGCCTTAGGATAGCCGCCCATAATCTGCTTGTTAATTGCAAGAAGAAAAAATCAGTTGGCTCATCATCGGTGACGGAGAAAACTGCTGACTTTTACAGTACGCAGGAGACTGTGGTTGAAGGGAAGTAGCACCTTCTATACAGCATTTCAAACCCGAGAAATCTACCAGTGATGGTAGTTAGCTGATAGTGACATCTTAGACCTTACAGTTGTTCACTTACATTGTACACTGTAAGATGATTGGACACATTGTCAATGACATCTATCATGTCTTTAATCCTTATCAGTAAATGTTCTAATAAACACCAGTTTGTTTTGGGTACAATTAGGGGTACAATGTGAGTAAAACTTTACAAAGTACTGAATGGCTCAGTTTTTCTTCCATATACAGTCAACTCTCTCTGAGACAGACACTGTCAGGACTGGCCCCAACTGGCCGTCTTAAAGAGGTGTCTGGCTTATAGAGAGTTGAGGTAACATGACACCAGAAATTCTGAGATAATAAAGCTAAACCTATGCACAATGAATACATGTCTGTTAGCAAAACCTACAAACTGGAACAAATGTAATATTACAAAAGATTAGTGGACTTGGTTTGTTCATATTCAGTACCTACATTTCCATTTTTAAGTATTTTTCACTAAAAAAAAAGCACTTCTCAAGTGTTTGTTGACAGTTTCAAAGTGTCCGGGCTCCGTCTTATAGAGGTGTCCGTCTTATAGAGAGTTTAGTTACAGTAAAATGACAGTAAAATGACTGTAAAATGACTGAAAAACAGGACCAGGTGTCCGTCTTATATAGGTGTCCGTTAAAAAATAGCAACTCAAAAGTTAGCTATTTTGTATGGCATTATAACCAGATTACGATAGCCTGTGAAACAGCCTTCTTTTGTTACTTGTGGTCAATGCAGTGTTTGCTTTGTCTCAAGAACAAGCATAGCATATGAGAGTGATTAGTGTGACTGTATTGAACCCTCATAGCATATGATAGTGATAAGTGTGACTGCATTGAACCTCCGTAGCATATGATAGTGATTAGTGTGACTGCATTGAAACTCCATAGCATGATAGTGATTAGTATGACTATAATTATTGAATCCTCATAGCATATGATAGTGATTAGTATGACTATATTGAATCCTCATAGTCCTCAAAGTATATGATAGTGATTAGTATGACTATATTGAATCCTCATAGCATATGATAGTGATTAGTGTGACTATATTGAACCCTCATAGCATATGATAGTGATAAGTGTGACTGCATTGAACCTCCATAGCATATTATAATGATTAGTGTGACTATAATGAACTTCCATAGCATTTGGTAGTGATTAGTGTGACTGTATTGAACTTCCATAGCATATGATACAGTACCAGTCAAATGTGAGTTAACAGTCACTCGAAACTCGAACTCGACTTGAAACTCAAAACACTTTGAGGAGACACCTTCGAGTCGAGTGTTTTGAGTTTCGAGTCGCAAACTTCAAGTTTCGAGTCTAGTGTTTCGAGTTTCAAGCCCGGGGGGAGGGGGGGGGGGGGGGGTTAGGGTTAGGGGGGGGGGGGGGGGGACTCCCATATAAAATCAATCAATTAACTTTATTTAAACACGGTAAAATGGCTCAGTAAAACTGTTTTTCAGACATGCTGTGCATGACGGGGCTGCTTGTCGTACCTTTTAGGGATCAAAATTTGTACATTGGTACCTCTTAGGGTGCTAAAATTCAAATGACAACCGTTGGAATTATCGCGGTACCTTTTAGGGCATTAAGCCGAAAAAATATGACATGCATATTTTAAGAATTGGTACCTCTTGGTAAGGGTTATTGACCTGTCCCTCGGGGATATGTGATATAAAAATTATACCCCTTGTGACGTGCCCGAGGTGCTTATTTTTCACCTTGCGAGGTCGCAGGGAGCCCAGGCTCACAACAGGAATCCTCAACGACAAAAATATATAAAGGATTTGTATGGGATTTTATCGTGAGTTTGATAAAATATTACCCGGGAATATTAAAATTGAAGGGCTCCCTGCAACAACGTCCTGAGTGTGTTTTTGGTAACTTTAACTAAAATTGTATGTTTTAGGTCTTTAAAAGCACAGTTTTGTCAAATTAATGATTTATTATTGTTAAGCTTCTTAAAACAGCTCCAAAATGTGGAAGAAAATCCACATCTTTGAGAAAATGTTTTGGGCCTCTATGACACCCTATGGCTCCCAAGACACCCTATGTATCTTTTCAAAATAAAAAATTATTCTGTTCGAAGATAGAAGATTTGTTGACCTGGTTTAAATCCTTTCAGTCATATTTACATGATCCAGTCATAATTTTGGCAAGTGAGTCCCTTTGGAGGCCAAAAATCCAAGATTTCTGTGAAAATTTTCCAAAAACGCACTCAGGACGTTATTGCAGGGAGCCCTTCAATTATAATTAAACAGCCATTAAAGTGTTCATACCTCATTAAATAATGTCTGTCTGTTGTTTCTTGGCGGCTTTATGGCTTCTAAACGGCATTTTAGCGAGTTTTGTATTTTTGGTTTTTCACATGGTTTGGCCATGTTCTCTCTGGCAGATAGTTTTGCTATCGCCGCCTAGTTCTACGCAACAGTGGCATGATATTCTCAAATGTTTTGTTCATTGTGTATGGCATAAGCTGTGCACGTGGACAGACATATGATCTTGAGGTCATACATGTATCCGGAGTTTATAACCAAGTGCACATTAGTAAAGTGCTAACTCAGTCAGGTTAGTCACTCGAACTTGTTGCTACACTGTGCTGATGGGCCGCAATAACGGCGAAATAGCTATCCACAGTTACATTTTAACTTTCGGTTTGGTCTCAATCATGCCATTGTTGCGTTACTTTTTCTACGCAGTTGTCAGCCCTTGCTTCAAAAAGTATCTTGAAGAATACCATGTTTGGAGAGTTGTCAAACTGCGAGGCCGAAGCCACGTCGTGGGTAGAAATTCACTTGAGCCACGCCCATCAAACAACATTTTGGTAACTTTTAGGATGCTTTTCGGAAATTTCCGACGAGCACCGCCGTCATTTTTATATGGGAGTCCCCCCCCCCCCCCTCCCTCCCTCCCCCCTCCCTCCCTCCCTCCCTCCTCCTTCCGGGGGGGGGGGGGGGGGGGGGGGTACTCTATACGGGGATGCTCCGCCCGAAAGGGGTACCTTTTTTAGGCTGGAGGTATATGAAAGGGTCGGGATTTCACGAGTTGAAGTATGTGAAAGGGTAGGGATTTCACGAAGAATAGAAAATGGCAGCGAAAACACGAGTTGAAGCATAAAAAGGTACGGAATACTGCAATTTAAGTATTATAAAAAGGGCCTTTCAAAATACATCAGACAGACGCACGCAAAGGCGAAATGAAAGGGGTACCATTTTCAACGAAAGGGGTACCATTTTCTATGAAAAGTATATGAAAGGGGTACCTTTTCTGTCAAAAACGGTATATGGAAGGGTAAGGGACCTTTGGACCTCGGGGCGGAGCATCCCCGTACAAAACTTTGTTGAGTACCCCTCCCCCGGCTGCACTTTACTCTGTTTCAAAGAACTTACTGTCGCGCGTGAGTAGGATCGACGGTGACAACCGCAATTTCTTCAGTGCGCTTTCCATTCCCAATTTTACGTATAAAATTCAGACAGGAAACTATACGTTGAAGGATATTCAGTTCAAAACCTGAGAGAATACGTACCTTAAGATCCACAAAACACAGCGTGATGTTTCGAAAAGAACGCAAATCAGAACTGAAGTAAATTAATGTACCGCTCAATTTAGCGCTGAATTCAGGCTTATGGCAAAACACTACATGAACAAAGACAACAAACTTACGGCGAAAAAAAAATAAACAAACAGAATTTGTTTTCGAGTATACTGTAGTTTCCCTGCTTATATTAGAGGACTACTCATATTAGAGAGATTAACAAGTGTAATTTTTACGAACGGCAAGATCACTCTGTTTTCTTCCAAAGCAAGTGTTTTCAACATTCAATTTATAAAAGTTCAACAATGATGAAAATAATAAAAGAACATAAAAAATTATTTACACAGGATTTCTGCTTTAGTTTTCGAAAAAGTGCTATAAGTCCTGTTCAAAAACTACATTGACAAAACAAAATAAGAAAGTAAGAAAAACATAGCGGCGAAGTAAATCTCAACTCTGATAGAATATAAACAAATGTCAAGAGATCAAACGTTTGAAAAGTAACATTCCGCGACACCTACGTATTAAAAATCTATTAGGTATTTGTCGAGGTAAATGAAAGCTGTTCGCAGCTTCGGTCCTCGTTATTTTACACCCTATGTCTACACTATACCGGATAGCTTATCATGTCGACATGAAAAATACTCCGGCCTGGTGTGAACAGAAACGACCCAGAACTGGATATTTACTTCTTTTTCAGTGGGTTTCAATCCTCGCTCTTAGTTGTTGACTTCCGCTACAGTTCGGTTCGATTGCCTGTTCACACTGCCCCAGAGATTGGCACGAGAATCTATCCGATATGTGACGATTCACTTTCACGAGCGCCGCGTCGCAGCGGCGCTCCGGAACAAAAATCGTTCCAAAACTAGCGTTTCATGTGTGAACGAAAGGCCTATCCGGTATGGTTTTCGTGCCGGCGCAAGAGCTATCCGGTATAGTGTAGACATAGCCTAGTCCAGCGCGTGTTTAAAACCCAGTCCGAAGTTCGCAGTCCATATTTTATAGACCTTTATACAGTTACTGTTTGAGTTTGAGTAGTTTGAAGTGGCCGCCAGTTTATTTATTTTGTCCACGCATGCAAGAAACACTTCACATGCTTTATCGCGTTCGGAGAACGCAATCCTTTTTTGTGTTGGTTGTCCAGCGGTTTACGTGCAGTAAAATTTGAGATTTTTGGTAGACGGTCTTCCAAATGGCCGCCCCTATTAGTTTTTTTCAGGGGCTCATTTCCGCCAGAAATTCCTTCGAACGCGTCTCCATAATCTGTGATTACTGCTAGTTTTATATATTATCGTTCTCATCCTCATTTTTCCATCCTAATTCCGCCATCCAATCCGCGGGCATTCGATCTTCGTTTTACGGACAGCCACTCCTTCCGCATAGCATTGCGGGCATGCAAGAGTGTGGAGTGACAAGTGCTTCCCAAAAGTACGTAAGCATAATATCAAATTTCTGTTTGCGTAGCCTTTATCTTATCTTGGTATAGTATTCTTCGAGCAAGGTTTTATATACTTGCGTCTATATATTGATGCTTCATTTCGCAATACTACTCTGTGTTTTGCAAGTTTCCTTTACAAGTAATGCTATCAAATATGGAGGAAAGTAAAATGGTCAACGAATATTTGACAACAATCACTTCAATCCTCTCATTTTTTGGAACACTTTTCATCATTGTTTCGTTTTTTGTTTGGAAGGATGCTCGAACGACGTCCAGGCGAATTCTGGTTTACATTTCGGTTGCAGACTTTTGTACTGCCATTGCTACTATTGCAGCCATCACAAGTTTTTGGGTGACAGGATCGGAAAGCGAGAAAGTCTGTTTCGTGCAAAGCATTCTTGGAACTCTATCGGTGTTGTGCTCGTTCTTCTGGACAGCGTTTATGGCCGTGTATTTGTACCTAAGTGTTTGCAAGAACAATTCTCGATTAGCTGACAGGTTGATGTACTTATTTCATGTTTGTGGATGGGGTGTTCCCATTGTGATTGTATCCATCGCCGCCTCAACGAACAAGTTAGGAAACAATGGCAACAAAGTAACTTCAGGATGGTGTTGGGTGAATAAAAACTTAGATTGGAATGACCAAGTGCTCTGGATGTTGTTGGCTGGAAAATTGTGGGAAATAATGGCATGTTTCGTAATAGCTGTTCTCTATGGTTTACTAAAACGGAACATGGCTAAAGAGGTAACAAGATATAAATTCCAGATAAAGATATTATTGATTATTAAGGTGGCTCCATATAGTTATTGGCCAGTCTTCCAAATAAAATATACACGATCTTATTGCTGTCTTTCATTATACCCTAAAAGATACTGTGAATAAGTCTAACGGTGGTCATTTTAGATTTTAGGACTCAGCGGTACCAACTACAGATTTTGACCCCTAAAAGCTAGGTACCCCTGTCATAATTAGTATGGGGAAAATGTGGTAGGCCTACAAGTTTACCAAACATTTGCTTCAGAAAATAACCTACATAAACCGAATGCAAATATGGCCGCACAACAATTTTTTGTTTGGACAGGTTCTCAAGAAAAGAAAAGCAATTGGATAATGATAAAGATCAGGTCAAAATAAGTCATTGTGTGGATTTTCAAGGCCATATTCTTATTTAAGGAGAAGTTATGGGCAATCAAATTTTGGGAAAAACATGAAAGCGAGGCTAGTGAGGATAGAATGTCTTTTTTCATACAAATGCTTATAATTTCAGTGAGCCATAACTTTGTAACCGTTTAACCAAAAACACTCAAACTTTGCAAGATGGTACACTTTGCAGCACTTGTTTACGTGATATCATTAATTTCTCTAAAAACTTGGCCAAACAAAAAACTGCCTGATGGCCATATTCGCATTCGGTGTATAAGAACTTCTTTTTGGTGCAGAAATCTGAATTTTTTGGTCAGTGCTCTTTGGGCAATAATACAATGTGGGCACCCTGTATTAATTTTTATTATTGTTATTATTATTAATGGGTAAACAGTGCTTAGATTCCAGCACTGTAAATATTACTGTAAATAGCACCATCACCACTTAATTTCACTAAATTACTCGACACCATGTTACAGGACACTTTTTGGCTCCAGCACACCGGTGTATGTATATGTTGTGGTTCAAATTTTTCCTTGGTTTAAAAATTTTCAAACCAGTTTTAATTAATTTTTATTTTCCTTTGTCCTTGATTCATTATCATAATCTAAGACAAAGGAAAACAAAATTTAAACTGGTTTGAAAATTTTCAAACCAAAGAAAAATTTAAACCACAACATAATTATATAAAACAGAAGGGTTCGACTGTACATATTATTTTTGGAATTGGTTTTTATTATGATATTACCTAGTAACCATTTTGTTGTATCCTCAGCTTCATCAGAAAAATAAAGTTCTTACGCAAAGCACAGTAGTGCAGGCACAAAAGGCAGAAAGGAAATTGATTTGTGTACCATTGATATTCGTCTTCTTGCGCATCTGGGGAACCATACGATTTCTGCTGTTGATTGCAAAAGGACAAGATTATAAGTCCCCTGTTGATGACTGGCTACTAGTTTTACAGGTCAGTAACAATTACTTAGCCCAAATAACAATTAAAGAGATGTCACAGTCAAACTTCTTAAATTGATCAATGGAAATAAACTTTCCATAGTTAGCTTTATTAAACACCAAGCACTTTTTAGTAAAGATAAACAATGTGGAACAAAATTGTCTGACATTAAGATGCACTTCTTGTCAGGTCAATATTTCCCAAGTAGACTGACAAAATTAATGACTTGCTTAGAGAAGAAAATTATTTGCAGGCTTGCATGGGTATAAGGAGATGACTAACAAACTAACATATAAATTAGTCTCCAGTGTCCTTTAATGTAGAAAACCTGAGGCCAAATAGGTCAAATAAACTAACATATTTAACAACAAACAACAACCTTTAAATAAATGTTAATTATAGTTGACTTAGTTTGCCATCCATGTTCTTCAGTATGCTGATGATGGCATAAAAAAACTAATGGGTTGTTTGGCACATTGGCCACCAAGTACATTCACGAGAGTTCAGTTTATTTGTCACAGATCAGACCAATCAGAGCACATCGCACGGCTCAGCTCGCAATTCGGTTTGTTACGTCGCTTTAATTTTCTCATTCCTTACGTATCATCAATCGTCATTTTCACCTTCAACAACGTTAACGTACTAAGCTTTTTGATACTTTGAAAAACGACCAAACAACTGTTTTAGTGACACAGTAGTATACAATAGGAAAGTCAGAAACTCCTGGGAAGCATTGTCAAAAAACGAGAGGGAAACAAGTTTGAGCCAGTGTTACAATGGTCAGTTGTGTTGTTGCAGCATCAAAGCAAGGCAAAAATGATCTATTGACACTTTCTCAAATCAACTTGGTATCTGATATTAATAGTGACTACATGAGAAAATTAATTAAATGTTCAAATTGAATATAAAAATTTATATGCTAACAATGTAAGTAAAATTAGAAAAATTAATTTTTTATTATGTTACATAACAATTATTATAGACGTGTTACAACTCTTTCAGCTCAATTGAGTAGTCTCTCTCCACCCAGGGTAGTAATAATATTTATTTAACAGGTTTATACAGTGTTGGGGTAGGGGTAGAGGGTTGGGGGGGGGGTAAACCCTGTAGTATTCTATCATACCATCCTGAGGGGGTCTTAAGTAGATTTGCTTTCCTGGTATTTGCCAGGGTATCAAGATCCTATTCCAGTCATGCTGACCTCTAAAGCAAATAGCCACATACTGTGAGGCTGAGTGCTTAAGATTACGTTGAGCATCAACAGCACTGCAGAAAATTGGCCAATAGACCAATATCATGCTAGCATGGCACAAAAATATATTTGGTTTATTGGGAAAAAGAGCCCTGCAGCATCTCAAATTCAGCATATCGATATTAGTAAAACTACAAACTAGTTTTGTAAAGATTGCTAGAAAACTGACGAAGATATGACATTTTGAAACTGGGCATTTTTACAAAGAAATGTATGATGGACGGGCATAGATTGCCCGTCCAGCCTCGTTTTCGTGTTTTTCCCATACATTTCTTTGTAAAAATTTAGGCCAGAGTACGAAGTGTCAAAAGCTCATATCTCCGTTAGTATACACTAGCAATCTTTACGAAACTTTACAGTTTTACTAATATTGATGTGCTGATTTTGATACTGGACTCTTTACCCCGTTAAATTAAATATATTTTCTTGCCATGCTAGCGTGATATTGGTGTATTGTGCTGTTGTTAATGGTCTAGAATATTAACTGATAGTTTGTTTATTTGCAGGGTATTGGAGACAACGCCCCAGGATTTGCTAACTTTCTTCTCTTCTGCTTCTTTACTGAGAAATTTCTTGGGCGCTTTCATTGGTGGTTTAGATCTTGTGCAGCCCGCGTTACAAGAAACACACACCGATGTAGCTCATTAACTACATACCAAGACATGTCACCAAAAGACCCACTTATTAATCAGCACAGTGAGATAAGCAATGGAACTCTTAAACCTGTTAATAATTATTCATCCATTCAAAATGTTTGAGTATAAATCAGATGTTTGATAGCTCTGTTCCAGGAGTTTAGATTGTGGGAGGAAAGGATTATATGCATGACAAAAATAGCTTTAAAGATGTCCATCCTGTAGCACTCACACCATTCTTCCATCTTGGGCCCCACCTTTCCTTTTAACTCCCCATAATCAGAGTGCTTATATTAGAGCCATGCATGTATTGCTTTCAGTTCCTCAGAGATGACACACTGAGGGGGGGGGGGGGGGGGGGGGGGGAGTAATGAGGAGGAGTAGGGTGGGGAAGAAAAAGAGTGCATTGCCAGGTATTGAGCTGCTTTATAATCGTGAACTAGCACCACCCCCAGGGGTTCGTTTAGCACACATTATAAAGTAGTAGTATAGGCAGGTGTATAAATTCATAATCTTATATTTAACATTCTTTGATAGTAGATCCATAGGTTATTTATCCTTAAGTTTTCTCTTTGGTTGAAGTAATACAGGTGAACCTCTCTACACCCCATATTAAAGGGACTACATGTATGTCACCATTTTTTGTGTAACATTAAAAAGCCAAAATACATATTTATATCAGCAGAAACCTAGTTTTGTTTTGCCTTGGCCGGGCTTGACAGGCTTTTCCAGGCCACACTTTCCTGGCAAGCCTGGCAAAAAGTCCGGCAAGCCTGGCCAGGCCAGGCTTTGCCAGGCTTGCCGGGCTTTTGGCCAGGCTCCTGATGCAAGGGAAGTGGCATGACACACTGAGGGGGTGGGGGGGAGGAGGGTCAGTCAGCTTACTATAAGCATTCCGCATATGACAAAGTTGCTTAGTTTAATTTGGGGCAGTTTTGATCCAAAAACGTCAAAATCATCATGACATAGCTCTTTTAATGGCTGCCCTCTTAAATAATTCTTTTGGCCATTGTAGAAAGGGAGCCCCTATAGGGAGGATTTGAGTGAATGAATAAGAAGTCAGGATAAGAAAATATGACCATTGTAGAGAGGTACTGGCTGTAATACATAATTATTACACGACTAAGACAGTCAGAGGGCCAATAACTAAAATCAACCAATCAAAACGCTTGATTGCCGGTCCAATATTCTCTAAGTATTGGACCGGGCATTGTCCCAAATGATCCCGCGCGATCCTCCCGCCGGCAGGAGTCGTGTAATAAATCTCTCATTAACCAAGCTTGCTCGGGACCGTACTGGGAGAATATCGGCCCTCGGTCTTTTCTGTGTTTTTTTTTTCCGTACTGTCAAGACCTCGGGCCGATATTCTCCCAGTGCGGCCCTCGCGCTTGGTCAATAAGATATATATAGAGGTATATCTGTAATTTGAAAATCAAAACTATTTTTTGTTACATGTAGATTTTTCTCTGTTCCTGCTTGTGACATACATTGTACTGGATATTATATCTTTTTTAAAATTGTAAGTTGACAAAACAAGTTAGGTATGGTTTGCGGGCTTAATTAAACTACACCACATATCCCATTCTATGGATAATTTCTGATTTTTATACTGGGACTTTCGAGAAACATTGCTTACCACTGTTTTACTTTGAAATCAAACTGTGTAAGCAGTGGTTCTAATGATCAAGCGCTTACTAACTGTACTACAGTGTATTTACAGTCAACACACTTCATGCATAAACACCCATATAAGGAATATCGCATTATTTACGTGTATATTCCATTCTTAATTAGATTACTGAAACTTCACACATAGCTTCAAAGATAAGGATTTATTTTCGAATAAACCAAATAATTGATCATTTCAGAGCTGACTTTTGGGGAGTGCGGTAAATATGGGGAAGAAATCCTTTCAAAGATCAATCTATAAAAACAAAATTCATTATTCGATTATAGAATACAATAAGATACGAATAACCAGTTAAATTTTATCAAAGAGTGAAATCAAAGAGTGACCTTATAGATGAACGGTTGAAGTTGTGCGCTCATGCGTGAAGTGGGTTGACTGTAAAACTACTAATTGAAGGCCTCCCAGCAAGAATGTTCTTACTAAATTTCGCGCGTACTAAATTTCGCGATTTTCGCGTTTTGGAAAAAATCGCGAAAAAAAGAGAGCGCGAAAATTAAAATGGCGAAATTAAATGCCATATTATATAAGTAAATAATACATAAATTATAAAGTTTGTGAGTCACAGACTTGTTGGTAATTGTCCTGAATTTAAACTGTCACTTTCTATCCTTAAAATTCGTAAGAATCATTCCTTTCTGGTCTTGATTTCGTCTAGCACTGTTCCTCCGATTCACTGTTATCTTCAGCCGCCTGTAGGTCTGTATCTCTTTGGTACAGTCATCAAATGTTCCATTTGTGGGCTCCTTGTAGTCAGATTTAATTGGGCATTTAGATTTAATTTCCAGAAGCTAGTAACCCTTTAACCCATTCACACCTGAGGATTTTTACGTTTTTGAGTGATTTTCTGCATACACACGCCCCATAGGATTTCGTGACTTCATATTTGGAGTTACCATTGAAAGTGTTCCTGTTCTAAAACACTGAAGGCTCGAGTTTACTGGAAACGTCATTGTGACGATCTCATTTTGCTTGGTTGATTTGCAATAAAGGGTCCAATATGAATTATCTACGATTTTTGGTAAGTTCACAGCCATTTTTCATCTTTAGTAGCTGCCTGATGAGCATCATTAAGCTTGGAGGTAGTTCTGAGTCCACTTCTCAATGAAGCGAGTTAGGTGTTGTACTTCGTTTACGAATTTGGCTCGTTGCTCGTTGAACTGGAAGAATGGCCGCCTGGAAACGAAGTAGCTTTGGGACTCGACTCTGGATGAATTTCTCGACCTACCGCGGCATATTTTGGAAGTTGCGACCACAGGAGAACACAACAAGCGCGAAATTTCGGCGGTGGGTCAGAGTGGCTGTGGACTTAGTATATATATGAAAATTGTGGAGGACGGAATGGACGCTGTCAAAAAAAAATCTGTTTATTTCCCAGCATGCAGTGCGGTGGTGATGTTGAAAATCGAGGCAAGGTGAGTATGCACTAGTATAAGAAGCTGTAGCTAGGCCCGAGCAACGAATAAGAGCAAAAAAAATCACTGCTAAGCTAGGACTAGGACTGAATTTTGCTGTAAATGTTGACTTTTGGGTTTGCCACGATGATTTGAATAAAAAAAACTAAAGGCAAAAACGTGATTTTTGTTGTTTTTCTATGACGTTAAAAACGGTAATTTTTGTTATTGTCCAAATTCAAACGCTGATATTCTCCAAAAATCGCTGACTTTTTTGTGTTTATTGGGTATCTCAATTTGAAAGACTTTCTAGTCAATGCTCACAACTGCTAGTTAAGGCAATGTTCGCACGATTGAGAAAGTTACAATTTTTTAAAGCAGTGGAGTCTTGTACGGGCGGTTACGGGCGGTTCAGGTGTCAATGGGTTAAAATTTAATTTCTTCTATATAGCTATTTTGTGAACATTCCGTTAGATTAAAGAAATGGAAAAATCGCGAAATTAAATACCTTTTTGTTCACTTTTTTCCTGGAATCGCGAAAATTAATACTCGCGAAATACAGCTCCCAAATTTTCGCGAAATAAAGTACGCGCGAAAATTAGTAAGAATAAGGTAGCTTTTTGGAAAATTTTCACTGAAATCTTGGATTTTTGGCTGGATCATGTAAATATGACTGAAAGGATTTCAACCAGGTCAATAAATCTTCTATCTTTGAACAGAATAAAATTTTATCTTGAAAAGATACATTGGGTGTCCTAAGGCCCAAAGCAATTTCTCAAAGATGTGGATTTTCTTCCCCATTTTGGATCTGTTTTAAGTACCTTAACAATAATTAATCATTAATTTGACAAAACTCTGCTTTTAAAGGCCTAAAACATACAATTTTAGTGAAGGTTGCCTAAAAATACTTAGGACATTCTTGCCGGGAGGCTTTCAATCCATGTTTCAGTTGGTTGCAACATCTGAACATGGATGTTTCACTTCATAATCATTATGTCTTTAAGTGGCTTTCTTTTGATGTCTGGTACCGTTGCATCCTTAGCAGGGTAACCAATTGGAAGCAGTAATATCAGCTTTTCATCGGCTTTCCTTCCTAGTAAATCCCGCACACGAGGCCCTGCATTCATGGGTGTGGAGGTCACTGTTACTAATCCAGCCATCTGTGAAAATAATGACAGTTAAGTGGTTCCACATAATATAAGTGTAATGTAAGCTGATATTTAAAGGGGCAGTATCACGAGGTTCGACGCGCGGCACTGTTCATTGTTCTTGCACCGGAATTTTGGACATATCACTGTTAAAAGTGATTTTTTTTTGTTCCGGTTATCAAAACGGATTTTTGGATTCAACAAATACCTCCACTTCTCGACGGCCTTTTTTAATTTGCCGAATCAAACTTGAAAACATGGGCCGACGTTTTCAAGTTTCAACCTCATGATACTGCCCCTTTAAACCTGGGCTGTCCTATTAAGCGGACAACAGGCGATTTTCATCACCTGCAAAAACTGTATGGTGGAAACAGTAAGTGGACCACTGAGGCCTAATTTCTGGCTATCTTAACCCAGGGTTCTGTATAGGTGGTTTGAGAGGTGAAGCTTACCTCTAAAAAAGCCCCTCCCCCCCACCACCAAAAAAAAAATAGAAAGAAAGAAAGAAAAAAAGTAAGTATATCAGAATCATTAAACATTATCTAGGTCAATGTACATGAATTAAGATTCCCCGTCAAAGGACACTACTATGACAAGGAACATGGAGTCCATGGAAGAAAACTTGATCCCAAAATCGTTGCCAAGGAAATGAGACGAGCATTAAGCTCTGATGGCAAACGTCTCTTGAAGCCATCAGAAGTTTGATAGTGCAACAAATCACGTCCTTTTTCGGTAGGCTTGCGGCAAAAGTTTGCCAACAGTTCGTCGCAACAGACGAGGATATTACATTATTAGCGCGGCGGCGAAAGAGCTAAATTTTCACAATGCAAGAGAAGAGATTCTTACCGAGATACAGGTGGCTCCAAGTAGTTTTGCATGACGTTTTCACTCTATTTGAACTGCATTTGAATGAAAAGGTCGATCTCTTTATTGCTGAGGAGTTAGAGCTATTTGCAGGGAGTAATAATTTAAGTCTGAGGAAACTTTCTGTGGTAATTTAATGATAATTTGTGAGGCCTATGGAATGTTTTGACCGCTTATATTTCAAACATCAAAAAACACATGTTAAAAATGTTTCCGCGATTTATTCAAAATTGAACAGTTTAATTTGTTTGAAATTTTCCCATTTAGTGTGCTACATTGTGTAGATTATAGCGCATTTATTCGCTTGTCGCGGGTAGCCCCAAACTCAAAGGATAATTAAGAAAAACTGTTTTTCGCCATGTTTGTTTACCATTTCTATGGTAACGCTGATTAGCATAAAAAGAGCATCGCCCAAAACTTTCATCCAAGCCTAACAACTGGTATCAAATTCAGATTCATTGAGCTAAAGTAAGAATATGTATAAGCGCATTCAAAAAGGGAAGTGTGACCCAAAAAACTGGGAGCACGTGTGGAATTTATTCTAAGAATTCGCACCTTAGTTAGGGGGGCGTACATGATATGCGCGCGTAGTCAGCGTAGTCCCCGCATTTAAAATCATTGCACCCCATGGAAACTTCCTGGGGTAACTAGCGCGCATATTTTGTTCGCCCCCCCTTAAAAAGGTGCGAATTCTTAGAATAAATTCCACACGTGCTCATTTCGTATTCATAAACAAAACTCTGAAAACTGCTTGTCAGCTTCGCCTGAGCTCAGATGCGGAGCAGCTTATAATCCCAACAACTATTTCTCCAATTGCAAGCCCTTCTAAGCAAAAAACAATCGATGTAAAAGTATTGCAGTACCTTGAAATTCATGTGGAAGGAGTTTGACACCAAACTGCAGGATAATTTTCGAAAAATGATGGAAAACGCAGCATTGGAGATTTGAGCAGGTTTTGGAGCATTTTATAATATTTACAGAACTAGTGAATACTTTTTAACGGTTCGCACGATTTAATACCAGGCTGAAAGTCATCTCGGAAAAATGGGCCATCTCGGCTAACCGGGCCAGCCCGGCTCATATAATCGGGCCCTTAGTTCGGATCCCACGAAATTTTGAAGTTAGGTTTGCTTTGCAAATGATCTGATGTCTTCACACACAATTTGCTTCAAACATCTAGACTGCAAACAAGTAAGAACATTTATCTAATCTCTAAAATGGAATGATTTGTTAGTCGGACTGTATTAGTTTATATTTCATTGAGTCTCGGACGGCTGTAGGAGTATGAATGCCCATGGCATTATTTATTCAACAATCTCAAAGCAAAGCTTGATTGGCAAGTGTATTTTAACAGGTGGACTGCAAAACCATGCCATTTAAATCCAGTGAAAGTTGGTAACGACCTATAAAACCGGGCCATAAAAGCAACAATATAACCACGCATGCACACGGTTCATTTGCAAGGGCTAACTTGATAACATAATTGATATAATTATTTGGTACGCAATTCCTCTTTCCTGCGGCAACTTTCTAATATTTGTGTAACCTATCATTTTTAAATTAAACTCGCATATTTTTAGCAACATTCATACTTTATTTGCTCTAACGTAATGAGAGTAGGATAGCTTTTCAAAGTAGAATATAGGCGACAGGACAATTTCAAGTTTATTTCAATAAATCGTCGACAGCCAGAAGAAGGGATCCGTTCACGGCCCTTGTTCATGCAAGTGCCGGTTTATTTAGAACTGACATAACACATAAACACGTAGAAGAATAGTTCGGTCTTCAGTCAAATTTTGGCGGAGCTCTCGCGGGCCGAAGGCCCGCTGTCGAGCCCCATACTCATAGAACCCATGCCCGTAATTTCCATGGTCATGGCCAGCGGAATGTTTCGCGGGCGGCGTCTGTACATGTGTGTCCGTGCGTTGGGCAGGGTCAATTCGCGGGCGCGTATGACGTCGCGTAACATCCGGGATCTTAGCAATTTTGAAAGCAAAGCGAGGCTTTGTTTTTCGCGCGACTACACAGCTGTCAGCTCGGTAAACACTTTAGTCTCTTTACTATCCATGGTTGGATCTTTCGCTGTGTTTAGCGGAGAATTAAAGTCGTTATTTCGCGGTTTGCTACTCAAGACAGGAATACTTAGAAGCCGCTTTAGTGGAAAAAGAAGAGCTTTCAGGGATAAAATCTTGCTTTGAGGAACGTCATTTTTATCAATGCGGGGAGATGTTCGTTTTACTGATTTTAGAACCAAAGAAGCGGAGATTTAAAGAATTTCCAAGCAGTGGAGGGACTTAAAGGTAAAACAGATTACATTTATCGATGGGAATTTCATAACAAGCCAGAGTCCCGATTTTAGGACCAAGCCGACGTTTAACGTCGCGTTCTTCAAATATTTATGGGGGATTATTAGCGCGCTAGATGTGAATCCTGCATATCAGTCTCTCAACAGGTTCTTCATATCAGCAACATTGCTTTGGAGATGTAGCATTTTTAAATTTTTGGCCGTGCAGCCGAGCGTCCATGTGCAAAACTAAAACAAGTATTTTTCACTCAGTTAAAAGACTTTTCTAAAGCGAGGATGCAAATCAGTGGTCTTTTGAATCTTTGAACTGAACAGAAACAGTAATAAAGAAAATTTAGCTGTATTTCAAGAATTTCTTAATTACCGTATTTATTCGATTAAACGCCGCGGCGTTTATTAAATTTGTCGTGATTCTGGTGCGGCGTTTATTGGAAGGCGGCGTTTATTCGAGGGCGGCGTTTATTTAAAATCCAATTTATTTCTTACAAACAATAGCAACTAAACATTTGAATTTTTAAAAACAGAAACATGTTTCAGTGTTTGTCTGAAATGTCATTTACTTTATCGTTCTCACTTTGCGTTTTAATACGATTGCGATGCATGTCATAGAATAAAGTTCACCCAATTATATTCCTCAGAGCTTTGAATACACTGATAAACATTGTTATAATCAAGGAATATAATCTTTTTAGGCTGTCTGAAACTAGATTATTACTGTACTCGCTTTTGAGTATATTATTCGAATAAACGCCGAATCATGGATGCGGCATCTATTCGAGGGCGCGTTTATTAATATTTTTGCTCTCAAGTGCGGCGTTTATTCGAGGGCGGCGTTTAATCGAATAAATACGGTAATTTATTTTTTGCGGCATCCTTTCTCTGGGGTTGCTCTCAAAGCCAGAAAACAAGCTGCTTACGAAAATGAAAACGATCTATAAATAACAAAGTTGCAGTTTATGCTAAGTTATTTCTCGTCTAGTTGTGGAGTCGACTACATTCGAGGGCTGTTCGCTAGACCATAGCCACAATGAAAAAATACCTCTAGAATTCGGCCTTGTTTATCGACTTAAAATATACTTAAATCCCACATCGCAATTAAAAACTAATTTATCAAACCGCGTCTTTCAATGACACTAGTCATTGAAAGACGCGGTTTGGAAAGTTCAAAGTGCTTCGTAATGCTACCTGCCTTAACCAAGAGAATGACGTGAGTTAAATTAGATTATTTGTGTATCTCGTTGAGTGAACGTCTCCAATTGGAAGCACCTATTAACTAACTAAGGTGAATTTTATCGACATATCATCCTAGTAGACAAAAAGCGACAGAATGATCCTACTGTCCATTTGAATGTATGTTTCGCTAACGGTAATTATAGAGAAAATTTAGCTGTATTTCAAGAATTTCTTAATTTCTTTTATTTGGCATTCCCTGCAAATCCTTCTCTGGGGTTGTTCTCATAGCCAGAAAACAAACTGCTTACGAAAATGAAAAAAAAAAACGATCTATAAATAACAAAGTTGCAGTTTATGATAAGTTATTTCTCGGCTAGTTGTGATTAAACGTGATCCGGATTCGGACGACTAAATTCGAGGGCTATTCGCTAGACCATAGACACAATGAAAAAATTCCTTCTAGAATTCGGCTTTATTTATTGACTAAAAATAATACCTAGAACCTGACTATAAATATAAACTTAAGTGGCTGATGAGTGACTACTTTGTTATTTATATGTAAGATCATAACTGACCATTGCAAACCAAACTAAATATTTTTATATGATAAACAAGAACAATTGCCCGTTCAAAAGCATCCTTTTATTATCTGGATATTCGTGTAACCCCGATGTTATGGTCTTGACTTCTGAAATATGGTAAAATTCAGTGTATTAACGGAATAGCAAATATTGTACTTTTTACTGGGGTGAATATAAGGGAAAGAAAGTTTCGACCGACATAAAATATAGTTGGAAAGCAAGTCCAAGGGATGTATAACAAGTTGTGAAAATATGAATGCAAGAAACGTTTTTGTTGTCTTTTACGAGCGTTTTGAAAATGTAATAATTTGCATAATTTTTATCGTGCTTTCGGGCACGCTTCGGCCGATTTCGAACTTTCCTATTTTTGGCCAAAACAAAAATTCGCTGGAACGTTTGAATGTCATTTCTGAAAATAGTTTACAATAGAGATTTTTTCGGGTAAATAAAAAAAATTCGATTTTTTTCCTTTTGTCGCCGGGTTCTCGATAGTTACTGACAACGAAAAATGTAACAATTATGGTAGGTTTTTGTGGATTAACATGAAACATATACTTACCGGTAATAAAAAAATAAATATTACAGAGCTGTTTCCTAAACTTACCTGAATGGCTGCCAGAAGAAGGCCAACAGATATGCAGACACTCATTTCATTGTAGTAATGTGTTTTCTTGCTGCCGTCCTCATGGAACCCATACACTTGCTTGAACACAAGAATGAGGTAAGGTGCGCTGTCTATGTATGGTTTAGCCCATGTGGTCTTCATTAACTCTATATCCTGTACCCACTGTTCTCCCATTCGTTTAGCATAATTCAAATACTCTTCTTCTTCCACAATCCTGCGGATTTCAGCTTTGAGTGATGTGTCTCTCACAACCACAAAGATCCAAGGCTCTGTATGAGCCCCACTGGGAGATGTTCCTGTGAAATAATCGTATAAGAATATCAATGGCCATGCATGTAAATACTTGACACAACCAGGTTCCACCCTGAAAAGAATGAGGGAAACTGAAAAAAGAAGGGATAAGATACAGTAACGAAATTAAGGTAACTTCACTAAGGCTATAAAATGCTAAAAGGTAAAATAATGATGATATCAAGTTCTTAACAGAGAAAGTGGTAAGATGGTATTAAGAACTGAGGAAAATGGGCAATTTTTAATAGTATTTTGCATAGTATTGCACAGCAATGCCCAGTCAATTCAATATTGTTGATTGTAAATTTTATTAATAATTAATAATGGTTATGACAAATCAATAGGTGGTATTTGAGTCACATGTACACCTGTAAACCCCAATACAAATCAACTGAGTTGATGAATTATTAAACAGTATCATTAACTTTTCATACAGCTATCATACAGGCTCGCCATTGTAAACGCTCGTACAGATTTCCTGCTCATATTTTATCTACTACTTAGTTTTATCTTGTTGTGATGTTATTCGGAGATATTAGCACCACCATGCTACTCTAAAATCCGAATATAAATAAAGGTATGTATGTATATGTAGTCCAGAGAAATTCTGATTATGTTGCAGAATAAAAAATGCCTATTCTCAGTTTATTTTACCGATGGAATATTAAAATCCTTTTTCATTTCCCTTTCCCTTCTGCTCCCTAAAAAACTTTATGAGAATGTTCCGTTAACCCTAAATTAAAACGTCTAATATAAATTAACACTTTCTAATCTTCTCCTCAGTGGTAAGTATCAATTGCCAAATTCCCCTAACCTGCAGTTTTAATGATGTTTTCCACAACCGCCAAAGGAATATCTTCGTCGCTAATTTTTCGAACAGTTCGTCGTTTGTTCATCTTGTCGTAGAACTCGGCCGACTTTTGCTTAATTTCGTCCTCGGTCAAGCGATCATCAAACCACGGATAAGGTACATCTGCGTGATCGCCTTCGCCGCTGGGTTTGAACTCAAGTGGATCGCCCTGAGGTATGGTGGCCAGTTCGCTATCTTGCAGCGGGTCCACTTCGACAGTGTAACCTGGTGTATGTGGTTGGAAAATTCTCCGTATCAGTTGGGCTATAAAGATTCCAGCCAACAGTGAAGCAATATATGGCCAGTAAAAGGCGAGAAAAGGGGCTGATAATTCCATTATTACCACAGGTTAAACAATAAACACACCTTCGATGAACGAAGCGTCTGCCAATGACAATGGAATAAGAAATGGCCAGCGGTCTATGGTCACGCGAAAGACATTGGACAGGACAAAAAATACATATCCATAAGTTCGATGTGAGCTACATTGTAGCTTCGTCTTCTGGAATAATTTTACGCCTACTTATGGGAGACGAATAACTCTATCTATCTAAGGAAGATTTCAATTTTTTGGCTTGTAACGTTTCTGCGTGTTTCCAATAATAATGGGGTCACGCGATCATTTCTAAGGTGTTCGACTGTACTATGCTAATTCATCACGCGAGACTGTTAAAATTCGTCACGCGAATTGAGCCAGGTCTTCACTGCTGCAGTAGTCACGAGATTTAGCGACTCCAATATTTAGAGGTTCCGACGCCCTCCTCGGTTTATGGACGCTGTTCTAAGTGACCCTTTCTTAACCATTTAAATCGGTGTTTTCACATTTCTTTAGCCAATTACCTATCATTGTCATTTATTTTAAGTTTAAAAACTTTTACTTGTAACGGTCGTTTTACGCTTATTTTAATAGGCTCCCGAAGAAAGTTTGTCTTGCAAACCAAAATATTGGGCAAATTTGACACATCTCAGATTTTATACATACAGTGCGAACCAGTACCTCGTTAGCGACCACTGCACTTTTCCAAAATACCAATTTTTTCAAGTCAAGTTATTATAGTCGAAACCTCTTGAAATCGACCGCGATTTGTACTTTTCTATTGTTTTTAATCTGTGGTAAGCGGCCACTCGCCTATATTTAAGTAACACAATTACAACTTAGTAACTTTGATATTTGTGCGCTATAGAAATAAAGTTATCTATTTATTTATTTTATATTTCGATGTCAGTACGGACGCAAAATTGAATAATTGTGTTACATTTCACTCAAATAAAACGAAAATGTTGTCCCTTGTCCCCGGGTGGGAGGGGGGGGGGGGGGGTACTCCCATATATGAGCTATATAGGTATGTGCCGCTGTGAAGGGTATGGTTTTCAGGCAGTTTAGTCTCGGATAAGGTATAGTTATCAGAGATTTTTGGTCTAGAATAGGGTATCATTTTATAGCGAGTCTGGAATAGGTCTAGGATAGGGTAGGGTTTTTCGGTGTTTAGTCTAGTATAGGGTTGCAAAATGCAGCTTAAATGGTCTAGTTTAGGTTAAGGGTCTCAGAGTCCCAGCGACACACCCCCACCCAAATATTTGCAGAGTACCCCCCCCCCCCCCGGGCCCTTGTCCCTTTGTACATTGAAATTACCACATGGGTTCAAAGTTTTAAAAGACCCACCGTGGTCTTACCCGCTCTCGTAAGCGACCACCTTGGCTTTTCATTTTGCGAGGTCCAACTGTTTTCATTGGTCTCTTTTTTTTTTCTCGTTGCCGTTCGGATCAGTCTAGCGTCTATTTTAAAGTATCTAAAATACTGATTTATACTGATCCGGTACTCTTCATCAGACGATATTACTCTCTCTTTCCATCATGCAGTGCACCCGTCAGAGGGTTGAGCGGTTGAGTGACTAATGCTGTGTTCACACTAGGGCGAAACATGTTAAGAGTAAAGACATGTTTCAACGAAACACGTTTCCCGTGAACATGTTTGCAATTTCATTGTTCACATTTATTGTTAATTTCAAAACACGTTTCACGCCTGGTTCCATAATTTACGCTGTTTTATGAAGCAGGCATAAGCTCACATTAATTGTTAATTTCAAAACACGTTTCACGCCTGGTTCTATAATTTATGCTGTTTTATGAAGCGGGCATAAGCTCGCATTAATTGTTAATTTCAAAACACGTTTCACGTCGCCATCAAAGCAGGCATAAGCTCGCATGAAATCTTTATAATTACACATGAACCGAAAAAAAAACAGATCTCGAACTTGCTGTTACATGTTTTGTGGTTTAATCTCACTTCTCAAGTTCTTCGGGAACGAAGAGCAATGTAACGTTTGACAAGGAGACGACATTTGCGCTAACGTGTTTCGTCTGGGTTAGATCGAAACTATCTCATGAAGTAGTTTCAATCATGCTCAGGGTAAACGTGTTTCGATCATGATTTGCGCAATGCGCCGCCTAATGTGAACACTTTTCACAGTGAATCATGTGTCATTCGTGATCAGACTAAACATGTTTCGCCCTAGTGTGAACACAGCATAAAGTGATCGCTACGGTACCGAAACACTTCTCATCAAACTGTAACAGCTCTCCTATATTTCCCAAATCTTTTTACTCGTACGTTTTAAAAAGTTTTAGTTTGATTACGTAAACCAAACTTTGGCTGTTGTATGCATACCACACAGAGATTTTTTAGACCCTATATCGTGGTATTCGGTATTATCTAGAAGACATTTTAAGAGGTTTTCGTTTTTGCCTGCTGTTCCGATATTTGATTTTGGAACGTTCCTATGTGATAAAACGTGGAACCAATTGTTCCACATTGGCTTGTTCCTTTTAGGCTAGATAGGAACAAATTTTGATATTAAATCGGAACAAAATGTTCATGTGGAACTAAAAGAGAACCATTAGTTCCAAATTTTCCCCTGCGGGTGGAACGTATTGTTCGTAAATGGGCGGCTTAGGAACATGTGTTCCTAACAATTTTGTCCCTCTTTTGACAACCTGTTCCTTTTCACTCTATTAGGGAACTGATTATTCATATTAATGAGTTCCTTTTTACTGGAGCTGTTCCTTTTTGCGGGAATGTGGAACATTTGTTCCTAATTACCTGTTACGATTTACTTAAATTGGTTTCTATTTACGTAAAATAGTTCCTATTTACCATTTCTGTTCCTTTTTTAGTTTTATTTCATCCAGTTATTCCATCTTAAAGGAAGGGTGCTTTTGAATATAAGTGATTGCGGGAATAACGTTTGTTCCCAGTCACGTGCACTTGACAAAAATGTTAGTTAAGTACGTATTGTTACGAAAAATCGTATATTAAAAAGCATAATTTTAAGTATCTCCCCACTGTAAATTTGTACAATGGTGATAACGGCGGGCAAGCAGGGGCAATTTGTGGCAAACATGGGCACGCATGAGCAAGCAAGGGCAATCATGAGCAGGCACGAGCAAGCATGGGCAAGTAGGGGCAAGTAATTGCAAGCATGGGCACGCATAGGCAAACATGGGCAAGCATGAGCAGGCGTGAGCATGCATGGCCAAGTGGGGGCAAGTTTGAACATGCATTGTTCGTCATTGTTCATAGTTGATTGAAACAAACGTGCGCGCTACCCAAACGTTAATCTTTTGATGGCGCATTGCCCAAACCAAAACGGCTTCACTTGGAAAAAGACGAAACAGATCGTTTGTATCGCTGTCCAATACAAGTTTGTGAACACGAAGGATTTCAAAGTCAACGTGGCTGCAGGAAACATGTGAATAACAAGCACAGATGGTTCTTCTATTTTGACGAAAAACCCGATCTGAAAGAAGCGAAAAGCTCGTTGCAAGTGCCAAAGAACTTACCGGTAACAGACAAAGATGACGACGCATCGCGCGTAACCGCAAAACAAGCCGTCAGAGCATTAATTCCTTCATTTTCAGTCTCTGGCTAAATTGGCGAAACATTCACAAATTGGTTGGCTGAAGTGGCGGTGGTTACAAGAAAGATCGTCCAGCTCAACAGATTGTGAATAGATGCTTTAAATTTCTCAAGTTTTGTCGCGAAGACGAGGGCGAGTTGACCTTCGAGGTGATGGACGTTAGCCTGTGTTCACCAAATCTGTTGTTCAAGTTCATTGACTATCTGCAAGAAGAATGCAAGTTCGGCCATGGTGGACGATTGGGCTACATCGATGCTCTTTCTGAATTAATCGACTTCAGAAAAATTAATGGCGCATCAGATGCAGTTCTTCGAAAGTTATCCGCGACAGAGTTATACCTGAAAAGAGCGCGCAAGACATCGGCAAAGATGATGAGATTGCAATGGACACAGGATCTAGACATCGAAACGCTAGAAGCAAGAGGGCACTGGGAAACGATGGAGGAATTATTACAAGTTGTAACTTTTCATTTGCCCGCTATGAAAACACCGTTAAGATGTGCAAATTCAGTCCGCACCAAGTCAACCCTTCGGACTTCACATTTGCACGAAATTTGTAGCCATGTATCTTTTCATCAAGGTGAAAGGATCGCGCCCTATGACTTATCAGTATCTGACAGTTGACATAGTAAGTGCAACGAAGGAAAATGGAGGATTCATCGATCAGAAAAAGTTCAAGACTGCCAGCAAGTATGGATTTGACTCGTTGACTCTGACCGATACAAGCATGCAAGTACTCAATGGGTACATCACTTTCGTAAGGCCCATGCTAAAACCCCAGTGCGACTTTGTTTTGGTCACGACAAATGGAGGCCAACACAGCAAATTGGGCGACGTCATGAGCAAATCAATTGGTCTTTGACGCAATTGGAAAATACATTCATCCCACACGTTATCGTCAAATTGTTGAAACGCGAAGCCTCAACCTGCTCACTAGCAAAGAGCAAAGAATTTTGTCAGAGGACCAAAAACACTGCTCTGCTGTTGCCAAAGTTTACAATCAAAAGCAGAGATCGCGCGAAGTTGCTGTGAAGGCCCACGAGTGTCTACAAAAGCTACAAGGTACCAAAGAATCGGAGGTGGACGACGACGACGTCAACGCGAGGTTTCGCGCTTCAAGTTCAACTTCAACTTCAACTACATCTTCAACTGAACGTTCAGTTGAAACCGAACAGGAGAAAAGCTCACCCCCGGAAAAGGAAGTCCCACCTACGGAGCACTTGTGCGTCCGTAGAAACGTTCGTCGGGTATTGAAATTCACAGCAGAAGAGGACGATTTTCTAAAGCAGGAGATAAATAAGCACGGTTTTGGACAGTGGACGGCTATTTTGAGAGACCCTGATTTGGAATTTCAGAAAGGAAGGCATGGCCTATTCTTTAAAAAAAAAGGCTGAAATGAAGTTCCTTTCCAACTAGAAAGCCATTTAGCTTGTTCTCGAATAAACGCCCCCTCTAAAAACCGACCAAATATACGCCCCGGGGCGTTTATTGCATTTGCAGAAGTAAATCACGCACAATATATGGCAACAGGTAATCTTAAATATGCACTTCTAATTAAGAGCAATTGGTACAGTCTTTCAATAGAACTCTTATACCCGTCGTCTACTGGTAAACTACTTAGTGGCGAAAATAGTAAACGAGATCGTTTCCTTGGTGTGGACAGGGAAGTTGCACTTCGAACTGCGCAACGTACGATGGCGTCTTTGGAGTAAGGAAGATCTCGTCATAACCGTCGTCGTTGGATGCATATTAGAGAGTTTAAGATGGAGACGTTTTCGCCGCGACGGCGACCTGACAACTGGGGTAAACTGGGTCCAAGGTTGCCGTTTTCGCGCCAAAATTTAAGTTGTTAAGATTGGCCGACGGCGTTCGCGACTTCGTCGGCTCACATCGAGTTTGTTTTGATTCTAGTGTGCTTTTCGAAGAGAAAATGGTCAGTTTTGAAGAGTTTCGCTTGCTTCTTGTTTTGTACTACGATGCTAAACTTATTAGCGATGAAGATTTCGTAGTTCTCTATGAAATGTTTCAGTCGACAAATTCTAGTTTTCCATACTACGAATACCCTCGCTTTGACCTAAACAACATGAACGACGCTGAGTGCAAAGCGGAATTTAGATTTGAGAAGAAAGACCTACCAGCTATTGCTGAAGCTTTGCAGATTCCGCCGACCTTCAAGCTGGACCAGGGAAGCGTGGTGGATGGAATGGAAGGCCTTTGCATGCTGCTCAGACGACTTGCTTATCCATGCAGATGTGGTGATATGGTCGCTCGTTTTGGACGTCCAGTTCCCGTGATAAGCATGACCACAAATCATGTCATAGATTATATTTACACCATTCACGGACATCGCATAACTCGCTGGAACGATGCATTGTTAAACCCCCGTGCACTAGAAACATACGCTGAAGCAATAGAAGGGCAAGGGGCAGCTCTGCAGAATTGTTTTGGATTTGTCGATGGCACTGTGAGACCCATAGCCAGGCCGGGTGAACATCAAAGGTTGATGTACAATGGGCACAAACGTGTACACGCCTTGAAATTCCAGTCAGTTGCCTTACCGAATGGGCTGATTGCAAACCTCTTTGGACCAATAGGTAAATTTATTTATATTTCGAATTGCTGTTATCATATCATATCATCTTTTGTTTACAGGTATTCTTCAGGTTGAAGATAAAATCCACTGATGAACCTTAATTTACAGATCGGCAGCATGTTTCAACTGTTACAACTTTTTGTTGCAGAGGGGAGAAGGCATGATGCTGGAATGCTAGCAGAATCGGGATTGCTTGCAGACCTAGAACGATATGCAACTGACCCAGCTGGCCAGCCTATGTGCATTTATGGAGACCCAGCCTACCCTTTAAGGATACACCTGCAAAGGCCATTCCAAGGTGCAGCTCTCACACCGCAAATGCAGATGTTCAATTCATCCATGAGCTCTGTCAGAGTGTCAGTCGAATGGCTCTTTGGAGACATTTTGAACTATTTTAAGGTTCTAGATTTTAAAAAGAACTTAAAAATTGGTTTAAGTAGCGTTGGCAAAATCTACGTTGTATGTGCACTCCTGCGCAATGCTCTCTCATGTCTGTATGGCAACCAAACATCAGAATTTTTCGAGTTAAACCCCCCAAGCCTCCAGGATTACTTCAGATAAGTTTAAGACCAGTAGTAAACGTGCTAACTGGAACATCAACTCTGATTTAATGTAACAAAGTTCACAGAGATTTTACCTGTGAAATCATGACTAACAAACAACTCGATAAAAATCTATTGTTTGAAAAGTTTTGTTAATCTCAGCATAAGCAGTTGTGTAGCAAAGTCAATGACGCTTATTTTTTAACTTTAGAGGTCAAAACAACTGTCCCAGATAGGGACCCAATTTTCTGAAATGACACAGCTGTTAGCGCTGCCTATAAGCATCAGAAGTTTGAAAATCACAAGATTTATCACTGACCTTGATACATTGTTGCTAAACTGGCGTATTTTCTTAACTCTTCATAATTGTCATGTCAAATGTTAAACAAACTATGTAAAAACCACCATAAATAAGGTACAGTATCAGAGGTGCAGCATGTGTGTTATCAATTACACTCAACTTGTGATTACATATACATTCATGATTATTACTTGTGACAATCATTTCAATATGTTGTATCACGCAACAAAACAACTGATCCTTGACAAGCAGTAGATTGTAAATAAACCTTATTCTAAAATGGTGGCTGATTTTTTTAATACAAATCCTCTTCGATTTTGTACAGGTGAACAGGGTCAATTTATTAGCATGCATATCTATATATGAATTTAACAGCTGTCATTTTGGGATAAGGTTTATGCAAACTTTAAACATGAACAACAACTTTATTCCAGCATGGAATAGCTTCTCAATCACTAACATTCTCTGTCACTGGTTTTATTTAGGAGCCAGTCTCTCAATCAGCGCCAGTAGAGCCTGTGACTGCTGCTGTTGCTGATTAAGCATAGATTGCATAAATTGCAGTTGCTGCTGTTGATGCCCTTGCTGTTGCTTTTGCTGTTCCTCGTGTTGTTGCTGAATGATCTTCAGCATATCTTGCTGCATTTTGCTCTGCTGCTCGGTTATCTGAGAACTTTTGGCCTCTTCCTGTTTTCTCATTGCTATCTCTTCTCTTCTCAGTGACATCTCTTGCTCAGATTTCTTCTCTAAGTATCCTATTGCATCCCCGGTACTTTTTCTACTTTTTTTAGTAGGAGCCTCTCCGCTGCTTTTCTCAAGCCTTTTCTTGGTCTGCCCCATAGTTTCCATCGCCTTGAGACGCATGTCTTCTGCTACTGCTTTCTCTTGTACGGCGGTTTTCTTTTTCTCTGCAGCTGAAGGTTTATTTCTTGCTTCTTCTACCAAATTATTTAAAGCCAATCCAGGAAGTCATTTTGGCAGTTGACATTGATTTCAAGAATATTTAATTGATTCACTGATCACCGAAGCGAGCCATACAGCAATTCTGCTCTTGTCAGTATGGTTGATTTCCACCCGTACCGCTTTATATTCATCTATTTATAAAGCATTCACTTCACAAAAGATTTAGAACTTATATGAATGCGATAAGCATATAAGCTTTATCTATAAAAACACACAATAATTCAAATAATTGTTATGTACACAACAATGCTGGATTTCGATGTATTTTTGGCTATATTTTACGATTATAACATGTATGATGACAGGTAAACATTTACAAGCATAATTCCGAAGGTAATCCATAGATATGCCAGCTTATACAGCATCGAAACTCGGTAAAACATAGCAGTAAACTTACGGGGAAGTCTTCTTTGCAGTAGTGCCTTCTGCCATGTTTGTCTAATGGGCGGTCTCTAATTAAAGAAAGACCAAAACAAATCATTCGAATTGTCCGGCAAATCTTCAAATGAGTTGTAAAAACACACAAATACTCTAACGAATGTAAATAAATTTCATAGACCGGGTATAAATCAAGGATGAAGAGAAAATCATGACAAACTTACTCACGTTTTCAGCACGACGGCAAAATGGCATTCTCGTCCCCAGAGCCCGCGATCCTTCTGGTCTGCGCCAGGGATCACGAACTCTGGCCTGTTCCGGTAGGATTCCGGTTCTGATTGGCTATTGCAAATACAATAGAATAAGACCGGAAGAGAAATTTAGATTCAACATGGCGGACGGTAGAACTCCAACTAAGCGGTATTCAAAGTGGAAAATTCTGTTTGCCGAACGTGTAACAGTAATATTATAACCACCCGTTGGATTTGTTTGGAGTTAAAGTAACCGAAGAAGGAATAGTGAGTGATTTAGAAAAGTTTTGCGGGTTAAAAATCACTTGCGCCGATGGTTTTCCCTCGCGAATATGTAGATCACGTAATACGTGAAAGTCACTAAATTTCAGGAGTTTGTTAAGATGGTTGTCCAGTCGAAAACTCAACAAGAGTCGGTCATTCGATCAAAAAGAGCAAAATCGTTAGAAGACAGCCCGACCTCCGCCTCTTCGCCAAGTTCAAGAAGAGAGAAAAAGAAGACTAAGGGCCCACACGTACGTGCTGTTTAATTTTGACATGTATAGTCTAATTTTAAAGCTTATGTGTCGGAACTGTTTTTAGAACGGGGCATGACACAATAGGATTGGAAAGTACTATTGTTGTTCATTGGCATTCAAATAAATGACCTAATAATATGTAGTTTGGCCATGTTACCCGCAGATCAGATGATGTAAATATGGAAGTCAATTGTTATTTCATTGATTACTTCACAGGAAAAGAAGGCATTGGTTTCTTTGAGCTGACTTGATTTCATCAAGTGATGAATTGAAGTATAGACCTTTTTCATAATGGCGGCCAATTTATTTATTCTGTTATATGTATGTTAATTAGCCCTATTGGCCTCATTTTAGAGTAAAAATTCTTATGAATTTTGACACGCTAACGAGGCCACTAGGGCTAATTAACATAGATATAAACGAATAAATTACTCGCCCGCCATTATGAAAAAGGTCTATAAGTACCGTAAATCCTCGAATAACTGCCTGGGGTGCTTATTTCAAATTTAGGATAAGGCGGGGGCGCTTATTCGAGGCGGGGAAGGGGCTTATTTAATTTGTCCCAAATTTTGGCCAGATGGTCATTTATTTTTGTAACATTTGCTCTTAAACAACATAACCTGTGTATTAATACACAAAGTTGTTCGTATAGTTCTAATAATGGCACACTTCGTACATAATTACGGTATTTTCGGTTCACCAAACGTTTTCACAAACTGAAACGAGTACATCAACATGCAAATCTGTTAAAAAACATGAGTGATAAACATGACCCGACACTATACGCTTCAGTACTCGCCCAGAAATAAACAGAAGGGGAGGAGGGGGTACTTACTAGAGGGGGCGGGGGGGGGGCACTTATTTCAAATTTAGGATAAGGTGGGGGCACTTATTTGAGGGGGGCACTAATTCAAGGATTTACGGTATATTGTTTGCTTTATTCTGTAAGCAAAGATGCATGCAAAAATATGTATATTGTATTTAGGCAGCTGAGGAGAAATTAACATCCTCAGTGCGACTGTCCCTGTTTACACCAGCAGTCAGCATGCCACATGCACCTCGCACAATTTTACCGGCTGGACCCACAGAACAAGTAGTGGCTGAATCTAATTCAGCAGTCAGTGCGAAACAGAAAACTACCTCCAGGAATTGCTCCTCCTGAGAAAAAGCAACCATCAAAAAGTGTTGAAATCCAATACTGGTAAACTTCAAGTTGTTATAAACTTAAGCCCTAAACATGGTTATAATTCTTTTTATTTTTATACTTTTCTCTCTGTTGGGTTTTAAAGGTGTTGCACCTGTTTACAATCCTTTGCAATAATTTAACACAAAGTAAATAATAAAAAAGACACTAATTGAAACAATATCCAATCCACAATATAAGCAATATCCAACCTAAATATAGTATGGTTCTGCGTCTTTTTTTGGTATTAGTTTAATTATCCCACGTCTTTGGCTTACTGAAAGTTGTCCCCTCTGATAAGCATAGTTGAACGAGTTAAAAAAGTTGTCTGAGAGAAAAAAAAACCTTGTAAAATTCTACAGGAAATCCATCGGTGCCTGGCGTTTTTTCATTATTCAATCATACTTTTCAGAGCTTGGAGACATTCTTCCTTAGTTAACAGGCCTTCACAATTCTCTTTATCCTCAGAGTTACAACAGGTGTAAAATGTGAATAATTCAAATACCATATTTACTTGAATAGAGCCTGGGGTGTTGACTACAAACTCAGTTCCCGTTGAGGTGGTAGCAATTCAAAAATCAGTGACAAAAAATACCAGTCAGTGACACAGAAATAATTTATGAAATTACAGGGTTTTTTTTATATCTGAATGGCTAAGAACCATTTTCCCCTCACAAACACCTAAGTTATTTTTTTTTACCAATTCAGTTAAGGACTTAGAATTTTAAAATAAAAGGTGTTTATTCAAGTAAGTACTGCCACTGTATTCATACTTAATTTATGGTATATTTGACATTTTATTTTCTCTCCTTCCTTTGATACAAATCAACATTTGTATATCTCAAATGTTCATTAAGTGAATTTTACATCAAGAAAGGATTTATGTGGACTGCACACAGATGTCTCCTATCAGGAAGGAAACATTGGAGACATTTGAGCATAGGCTAAGATATGTCCACTTTTGATGTAGTTATATCTCATGATCTGTGATTTTAAGCCTGCATTTTAAGATTAGGGACTGTACAATAGCGGAGCTCCAAATTAATTAACATCCTACCCCCCCACCCCAATGAAAGGAACAAAATTAATTCTTACCCACCACCCTTGAACAAAGATCAAGAAACCCTATCCCAATTCACCTCTCTATCTACACAACAATAGCAATTCATCAGGTACAAATATGGGATCATAGGGTTTCTCCCATTGCTCAGCAAGGAATAAAGATCGACCCCTTTGAGTCAACTCATGCACCCCTCCCATTGGACATTTTATATTCTCTTGTTTGATGGTTACCGCCTAGAGAAGAACACAGGAAATATCATTTTAAAGTGAAACATAAGTTAAGCTTATATAAGCAAGCTTACATCAAAACAACAACAAAAATCCCTCACACCGTACCAAAAAAAAAAAGGACAAGATGTGCTTCGTCTACCACGATCGTTTTCACCTTTTCTTTAAATACAGGGGTCTTCAGCAATTTAGAAACTTTCTTGTTGTCAACAAACACCTCTGGATGTGCGAATATTAGGTCGTAAGTTGAACTTCTCAGCATTTCTATCGGAGCATCGAGTGACACTTCATCGTTGTCATCTTCTTCGGTGGCCACACGATCCCCTTTCAGTACACACACACTTAAACCACCTTCCCTCATCTTCACTATTTGGTCGCGAATGAGGGCATTAAGCGGCGAAATAACAAGTACAGTGGACTTCTTCTCTGTGGGTTTCCCTCCAAAAGCAAACACCGGTGCCAAGAGCTGATTACGATTTGCCATATCCAGTCGGCAAAATTGCCAAAACGTCTTTATTCTCAACAGCGAGACATTTTAAAACTTCATACTGCTTCTCTTTCAATTGAAGATTGGCCAAACCTAAAATGTTCAGGCAAAATTCAAAGCGTCGTGGAATAGATCAACTTGGTCAGCCATTTTGGATTTGCTCTGAGCCTGCGCAGAACGACCGGAAGTCCGCGAATCGCGGACCCGAAATTGGAACATGCCAGAGTTCGTGATCCCTGGCGCAGACCAGAAGGATCGCGGGCTCTGGGGACGAGAATGGCAAAATGGCTGAAGTCACGTCGCCGACGTGAGGGCGACGGCGGGAGTTTTGGAAATCGCATGCGCAGTCGAACTCGTCCCAATCCTAATCGGCCTCAACGTCGCCGTCGCCGCGAAAACTTCTCCATCTTAAACTCTCTATTGCCCAATTCTTGACGGAGTCTTCAACAACTGACTGCGGGTTACGCCAACTATAATGGGAAGCGGTGAAAATACGTTGCGTATTAAGTTGCTTTTCTTCAGTTTTCGTTCTTCATCGTCGTCTGTTTCTTCCATCCTTCTACTCTGCTCTGCCATCTGTTTCTCTACCATGGATTCTCAAACGCCCTTTTGATCTTTTCATCTTCCTCGTGCCGTTTTTGCTGTTCGCGTTCTTCTTTCCTCGCGTTAAGGGCTTCTTCTTTCTTTTGTTCTAAATAAGCTGGAAAAAGGGCATCGGGAGCTTTTACTTGTTCCTCTGCCTCTGATGGATCCACAACGCCTAAATTGACCAGATAGTCGCGACAATCTGCCAACCTTCGTTCGTGCATGGCTTTGGTTCTCGCTTGATTGGTACTCTCTATGGTTTTCAACATTTATATGGCCAGCTGGCGTCCTCTTAAACCTTCGCTATTTGTTTCTGATACTTGGCGACGTAGTTCTTCGAAGCACCCACCAGTTTCTTCGCAGTCATCTGTGTCAGATTCCTGGGAAGATTGGAGCTGATTTTCCCCACTTGGTCCTGGCTGGGGATTTTCTTCTTCAAGCCACGATACTCCAAGGATGCTTTGTAAATCTTCTTCTGTCAGGCGGTCGTCTTGCATCGTTGGCATCGTGACTTCACTGCGTCGATCGACATTACCGACTATCTTCTGCGCCCATGCAATACAGTCCATCGCGTGTTCTCTTAGCCACTGGTTTGCCTCGGGTACTACCCTCGCTAGACTCTTTTAAAAAAAAATTTAAAAAAAGTTTTTTTAAAAATTTAAAAAATTGTAAAAAAAAAAATTAAAAAAAATAAAAATTGTATTTGTTCAAACGCTGCTCATTGCATCGTTGTGTTCTGCACGAAAATCCATATCCATCTGGCATGTGAATTACATGCTAGCTTGGCAGTGAAAACCTTGGGCTTTTTTCCATTTGGCGTCGTGTGATGTTAATCCTCCCTGACAGATGATCTTCCAATCGTCTGCGTCCAGTAAACCCACGAAGGCTTCGTCGAGGAAGATGACTTCGGTGGCAGAATCAATCATAGTCTTGTTGAAGCTCTTTTGCTTTGTAACTCGTGCTATTCTATTTATCGGCACAATCTGGAATATGGGTGAAAACAGGCTTGTTTTTCCGCTGTCGGCGTCACCAATTGCACAAGGAAATGGCTGCTTGTGCTGTTTGGGTCGAAATAGCGCCACAAAATCTGCACAGAACTTCTTGATGTCTTTTTCGGATAGGCTGTTTGGTAGGATGTCTTTGAAGTATTTGGGGTCAGGATCTTTTCTGTGATCGTACTCCACGAACGCCCTTTGGGAGGAAACGCCTTTCTGTGAAGAAATCGGGAAAATGTTTTTCACATTCTTAGCTACAAACGAAATGAGTTAACATTAGATACCTTTCCCGATTTCTTTTCTACTTCCGAAAAGTCACACTATTCCCGTTTAGAAACTGGAAGAACTTGGCTGTGAGTGGGGTATTTCACTACCAGGAGATTTCTCTAACAGAATATTTCACTAGAAATTTCACTACTAAATCGCTTCAAGTACGATCCAACAAGTGAACTTGTATGTTGACTACAGTTAACTTGCGAGCACAAAGTTGATGTTTTCGCATAGATTCATCCTTTCTTGCCAGTTATTCTTACCTGTGATTTTGGTATGATCCATTCAACGAACGATCCAGACGAAAAGCTCTAAAACCAGCCATCTTGGACTTCTACCAGGTCTTTTTCAATCTTCAACTGCACAGTGTTTTTCAAGGAGTTAAATTACCTCCTTGCACTGGAGTTAATTTTGTAACCCCAAAAGCAGTTACCTTGCTGTATAGTAGAGTTAAATGAACTCCATTAGTGGTTGGAGTTATCATTTTAACCCCAGATTCGGAGTTAAATTTGGAGTTAAAATGACCCCCAAAAAGGGATTATTTTGAACCTAAAATTTTAACTCCACTTTTGGAGTTAAAGGGATGGTTTCACGGTTCGGCGCATGTGCACAGATTAAAATGATTTATTCGCTTTCTTTCCAATTTTATCGGTACAAAAAACACTCACATTTACTTCAATAATCACATACTATAATTAGTCCTAACTAAGCGAAGGATGACCAAAATTCACAGAAAATTTCAACGGATTACACCGACAAAGTCAACACTGAATAAAACCTTTGACCCGAAGGATTTATTCTACGCTCCAGTGGCTTTCATGGCGCACATGGGTATGTTTAATCATCCATTCAATCTGCGACATTTTCATGGGCAAATTTCCCGCCAGAGTTATCTACGCGCTTCCGATTGGTCTAAACAATGAAATTAAATGGGTTACATCATAGCTCGCACATGCGCCGAACCGTGAAACCCTCCCTTTAAAATAACTCATTGGAAAATTGCAGTGTGGCGCATAAGCGAGCATTCTGGCTCGCTGAGAATGAGCAGCACTCGTTGGATGCATGCGCATTTGATCATATGTAAATGTTAATTTGCGCTATAAAAAAATATTAAATATTACGGGGAGGATTTGTCATCCAACGCCATAATGAACTGAGGGATGTGGAGGCGCAACTGCTGAGCATGGTGTGTAAAGGCGTAGAAGTTGAACCAGTGTTGCAAAACATCACAGGAGAAGAGTTGAATAGGGGAGCCAACACCGCCCCGGATGCGCGGCTGGATATAGTTGCTAGGGGATTCTGGGAGAGGCAGAGGTCCGCTTTTTTTGACGTGAGGGTATGTCACCCTAATGCGGACTCCTATAGAGACAAGGATCCAGACCAGATATTCAGGCAACACGAAACTGAGAAAAAGCGCCAGTACGCTAGCCGAGTGTTAGAAGTTGAGCAAGCTACATTCACGCCATTAGTTTTCAGTACGACAGGTGGAATGGCGATGGAATGTAAACGATATCATAGTAGGCTTGCTGAGCTAGTTGCTATAAAGAAAGGTGAAAGCTATGCGACTACCATGTCATGGATCAGGGCGAGAGTGTCCTTTGCACTGTTGAGATCAGCATTACTTTGCCTAAGAGGTTCGCGAGTTTCTAGGAGAGCCAATTTAGAATTGTTTGACATTGACTTTGATATCGAAAAAGGACACGCAAATATTCATTAATAAGGCATTGAGAACACTATTTCAATTTTTTTTTTATTTTTTTTTTCTTGTAATTTTCTTTTTTAACTTTTGGTGATTTTTCTTAGTAAGATGAGGTTTTGTTGCATTCATAAGTCAACATAACCAGACATAAGTTACGTTAGGGTACCCAGGACCTAGGTTGCCAAGGATTTACAGTGTTGCAGTTGCAGTTGATCGGCCAGTTGAGATGTAATATAGGTTTTTTTAAAAGAAGTGCTCTTGATTTTCAGAAATCTGAAAATGTAATTATACTTTACATTAACTTTGTACTATCTTTTTTTAGTCTTTTATTGATATATTTTTCATATACATGTAGGTATACATACATTTTAAAGGCTTTGTAAAGGAATTTATTGTAAACTTATAAATTGTGTTTTATAATTAAAGTTCTCTGTTTATTATTATTATTATTATTATTATTATTATTATTACTATTACTATTATTGAACGAGACGATCTTTAAAGACCTCGTTCCCCATGAGATGATGCAGAAAGGTCTTCATGGGACAAAGGTAGCTGTAAGTGAATTGTGATTTTGGTACTTGATTATAGATCTCTCCGCGATGGACAGTGTAATGGAGTTTTCTTATCGCTATTTGTACGTCGTTGCACAGAACCGCGTAACAGGACAGGAAAGTGGTTTCTGTGGCGAGGAGGACAATGATGTCTGCGTTGTGCTAGAATCGATTCTATCTAATCCAAACGTGTCAATCTGTAGGCCTGCTCGACGTAATTCGCCAACAAAGGTTGCCAGCATCGCCTTGAAGGAATCCTGAAAAACGCGAAGATGGACAACATTTTCGCTCAGCACGGAAAATTGGGAGTCCTCGTCGTCGCTGATATCAAGTTCATCTTGCAGAGCCCTTTAATAGAACAAAAATAATTCCATGTTTGAAAAAAACGAAATGACTAACCATACTGCTATAAAGTACATAATAAAGTAATTAAAATTAAAGTAATTTAAAAAAATGTTGCAGGCTAATTGTTCACCTTTAGTATGAATATGAAAATGATTAAGTGTTGTTTTTTGAAAGAATAGGCTAAACTGACACAGCAGAAAGTCGATTACTCACCTAAAGCAATATTGATAAGATGTCTGAACCAGATCCATTAAACACGGATTCTTGTGATCCTTCAGTACTTGACATAGAGTATTCAGGTCATGGCTGCCCTTTTTCCTCGACGCTCTGGATACGTAAAATTCAAGTCCCGCGCAACTCCCGAGTGCACTTTGTATTTTCAACAGATTATAGCTGACCCGTTTTGCGTCTGACACGCAACCCAATACGAGACGGCCGGGAATACCTGCTTTCCTGGCGATGATAGTTGGAAAGCATTAACTGACGACTCGTCGTTCGACTCATCGCTGTCTCTTGAACTTTGTGACGTTTTCCGCTTTTTTGTGTCTAATTTTGAGAAGAAAGAAGAAGAAAGAAAAAGCAGACTTCCTTGACTTTTGACAATTTCAAATCACACTCGTCTCGTTTTTCGCAGACCCAATTCCACGCTGTGTCAATTTCTTCGTCTTGTACGCGCCAAATACATTTAAAGCCGATAACGGACCACTGTTTTTCCACTCTTGCGATGATGTTGCATTCTGCTTTGTCATGAATAAGTTTACTGTTGAGCTGTGAGCACGGCTTACTCATTTTGGTTGTGGGCTAAAGCGGTTTTATTTCACTGTTTAAGTATGCTGCTCCTTGAAAAGCATCTGAAACATCGACCAATCACTGATCGTAAAAATATCCGAAGGAAATAGAAACTCGCATTTGATTAGGCCAGGTCACTTCTTAGAGAATAATACAATGACATTTGGGAAATAAACCACCAATCAGAATGGCAGCTCTGTAAACTAATTTATTTTGTCATTTGACCCTGACATTCGTCTTCATCAAGGACAAACAAGAAAAGCCTAAAGATGTCCATAGTTCAATATCGATGTCTTCATTGTCATCGGGGTCAACCATGTTGGCATCGTTGACCTCTTCGATGTCCGAGTCAGTAATGTCCTGGAAAGGGTTTGGGAGGTTGGGCTCATCCATCCAAGAAAGTTGCTGACGTACTGAGCACAGAAATTAAAAAGATTAAAGAGCGCCATCCGTACTTTGAACTTGAGATTGCAATAGCCCTTATGCATGTTTACGTCACACTAGCTAACTTCACCCCCCAATCCTCGCTTTCGAAGTGGAAACCTGTGACAATCTCATCAATGTATTCTCAAAGGAGCAAAGTTGAAAAGAATACCCACTCAAAAACAACGTGAACTTGTCAAAGGTTTGCAAGGAATTTCGTACAAACGAGGCTTGGTGGTGAATTTTGGGCTGGTGACGTCATCATGCATAAGGCCTATTCGCAAGCCATTGCTAACCAAGCAAGCAAGAAAATAAATAAATTGTGTGATTTAACTCTATGGAGCGTTTCCTTGGTTTTTGAATCGATTCTTTGCGGGGGGGATGGCGTCTATTAGACACAGGGCGTTTATTAGAGGGGAGCGTCTAATATAAGCTTCACACCTCGGGGGGGGGGGGGGGGGGGGGGGGGGGGGGGCGTTTATTAGATACGAGGCGTTTATTTGAGAGTGGGCGTTTATTAGGTCATTTACGGTACCTTGAGCTGCCATGCAGCCTTTCTGCATTGATTGGTGATGAGTTTTCTAAATCCTTTTTTTGCTGTTGAAAGTGTGTATAAGGAGTGAAGCGTATACTACGGATTCAAGTGAATACATTATAGCAACACCAGATAACGTTCTGTCTGAGGTAGAAGGGTATAACAAGTTTAACGTATACTACGGATATCAAATGAATTAATTAAAAAAATAAATAAATAAAATAAAATAAATAAATAAATATAATTTTTATCGAAAAAATGTATATAAAGAAATGTAATTCTTTTTAACTTTCATTTATTTTCAAGTATCAATTTATAGTTATTGTAAATTATTATTATTGCTATTTTTAATAAAGATATTTTCCATTTTTTAATAAATAAATAATAATAATAATATATTATTATTTATTTATTTATTTTATTTTATTTATTTTTTAATTAATTCATTTGATATCCGTAGTATACATTAAACTTTTTATTTCACTGCCAAGTGTATAAAGGGTATAACGTGCACAGCGTATTTCTAAAGAATAATTTTCCTTTCCCGTGAACAATACAGACCGTGTTATGTTTGTTCCCTTTGGACGCCTGGTTTAAAAGCAAAAACATAACGTGAATTGATCTTTAGCTTTTTTTGCCACTTACACGTTGAGTTATAAAAAAAGGCACATCAATGGACGACATTATTTACAGACATTTTCGGCAAAGGTAATAGTTTTTCTTTTGTTAGAGCAAAAATATGGAATTCCATTCCATTTAACATCATATCTGCACCAGATGATTAGTTACTGATCATTGTATAATAGGGATAGTAAACGTTTTAGAACACGGCTTTTCTGTAAAGCAGTTAATCGTTTACTGATGTAAATACCGTGTATAAATAAAGTTCATTCATTCATTCTTTCTTTCATTCATTCTCTCTCTGTCTCTCTTTCTCTCTCTCTTCCATGCACTTCACCCGTCAGAGGGTTGAGTGACTAAAGTGATCGCTACCGAAACGCTTCTCATCAATCTCTCTCTCTCGCTCTCTTTACCATGCATTTCACCCGTCATAGGGTCTAGTGATCGCTGTCGAAACAGTTCACCCGTCAAAGAGTTAGACTAAAGTGATCGCTGTAGAAACAGTTTTGGGAAGTGATTAACGCTAATCAAGAAATCATGTAGACCAAGACTTTTATTTGCCTTTTCTAACTTAAAGCGTTTACTTGGTAGTCGACACAAGCCAGTCAAAATTAAGGACAAGTACAATTTACAGGTCATAGACTCAATTTTTAAGTTATAAGCTCCTGAAACGAATCTACATTGATAAATCACTGATGGCGAGCCAGCTAGGCCGAAAACCTTTAAAGCAATAACGGTCATTTTGCATTTTTTAATCACTTTTTCTTTTAACACCCGAAGTTTTGTCTTGCACACCGAAATATCGAGCACATTTTTCATATATATTCAAATTTTTCTTATTTTGTTTACGCAAATGACCAAAAGCAAAGTTTGACGTATGAAATTTGATTTTAAAAGGTACACTCCAAGGCGTGAAAAAGAACTGTTGCGAGCCATCTTGAAACCTCGATCGTTTTCTCTTGGTAGCATGGAGACGTAAACAGGAGCAGAAGAGGATGGGAGGGGAGGGGAGGGGAGGGGAGGGGAGGGGAGGGGAGGGGAGAAAAGATGGACCATGGGCCTCGAATGGGCCCGGGGAGTAGAGAAAAGTTTCATTTGGCTCACGTTTTATCGCGGGATTTTCGTGTTCGCGGTGCAAGCCTGACTGCGAGATGCTGGACGTCATGATGGTTAAAGTTTACAATGAATGAGAAATGTTTACGACAAACTCAGGGTCCTTTGAAGAACACTCTGAACTTTTGTCTCATGAGAACACAAACAATGATAAAGGCGTTATCCCCGAAACGTCTGACTGTGTTTGCAACAGTTTTTCTGCTCTCTTAATACTAACGTTTGGTTGACAAGAAACTGCCTAAGGCAGAAACGGTAATAATTAAAATATTATATAATAATAATAATAATAATAATAATTGCGTCGACGAAGGAGACGCTTCCTAATCTTGTCGGCTAGGCGGAACGAATCGAGAAAAGTGTCGGTACCAAATCTGCGCCATGTTGAAACGTCACAATAGTATCCAGCATGCTTAGCGCGTCGTCTAAGCGGAACGAATCGAGAAAAGTGTCGGTACCAAATCTGCGCCATGTTGAAACGTCACAATAGTATCCAGCATTCCCAGCGCGTGGAAATCAGGCATCATCCTGGGGAGCTGGGGTTCCGAAATGTCACATGTGAATAATCTATTTGTCTTGACTTAGTTTCGGATATTTTCCCGATTTTGGAATCGTACGGCTCAATATTTCAATGCCTACTAAAAGTACGCAGTTGAAAAATTGGACGAAGGTTCTTCTCCGGACCAAGTAAGTTGTTGGGTCTCTTTGGAATCAAGCAAGAAGTTATCGGATTTTCCTCGCTACCGTTCTGGTATGTTTTGAATGTTATATCTTGATTTTGCTGTGGTTCTCTGCCTGATTGGGGAAGCTTTCACCTAAATACCGACGTCGTTCTTCGCGATGTTCTACGGTACGGTGCAATTCGCTGTATGTCTTGTAGCAATAATTCACTGACCGTCCGCGCCAGGGCGAACGCAGATTTAATAACTTTGCAGTGCTCGAAATTGCGCCTGTATCGGGCGCATTTGCGACTAAAGATTTCGCAGTTTTGTGACTAAAATTTGTCTAGCTAATAAAGGAATTATATTCAATAGTCTTGTGTCTTACTTGCAACTGGTAGTTGTAATTTTATCCGAAAAATCCTGCGAAATTGACGTTGAATGTTGCGTGACTTAAACGTCGATTTCATGCGCGGTGTCCAAGAAGTTTATCACGGGAGCACTTTTTCAGGCTTTCTCGGAAATTTCTCATTTCCGGTTCCGGTATTAGTACATGTACTGAGGAGTATGATTTCAGAATCGGAGAAATAACCAAAATGAAATCAAGACAAATATACTATCTATACGTCGGAAAAATCTGAGACCTTTCGGAGTACACAGCACGGCAGGATTTTGCCCGATCCCACGGCGATAGCGTGAATGATTTGTTTGATGTCGGCCCCACGTTTTTGCCTGCGTGACATATCTCGCGACATAGCCCTTTTAAACAGTGGCTAAATTAATTCATGAAACTGAGGTACTAGGTCAAGACGAGGTGCCACGGGATATGGAGACGCACTATAATCTATGATTACTACTAGTAATAATAATAATTTATCCATTTACGTTTAAAAATACAATACATTTACGATATAAGACATGTTGTGGTGCAATTTTGTCCATGGTGCAAATTTTCTTTTCTTTTGCTTTTGGGTATGGAAATGTATGATAATGTATGATAATGAGTTTTAAACAAAGGAAAATAAAATTTGCACCATGGACAAAATTGCACCACAACACATATAAGTCTAAAATATAATAAAAAATAGAATGCATGATCACAACAACAGCAACAACAACAATTTATTCTTTGTGCAACAATACAAGAGTTGGGTAGTTTGGGTTGTCAGTAGCTGTTTAGTGCGTAGCAACCCGCCACGATTAACTCGAGTTATTTGCGGGTTGCCACTATATTTTGTTTTATTATTTGAAAAATAAAACGTTGTTGTTAATTGTTGTTCAGTTGTTGTTGTTGTTGGTTTGCCCTGCAAATGGCTGGAAAGCTAATCGTGGCGGGGCAAAACAAGTACATGAAGTACACAAATTAGTATATACTGAAACAGTGGATAGCATTGTTGGCGCGCTATGATTGGCTACTGGAACTCGGAATAGCAAGTGCTATTCACCTCCCAGCAATTTGCGCGCGAAAATTGTAATCATTGACAGGAATAAATGAGTTAAAAAGCATCATTTTCGTTATATTATCTCACTGTTTCAGTATATACTAATTTTCGCGGCTCGGTAAATATCCACCACTACCCACCTCCACTTCGGTGAATAGTTGTTAATTATCTAATAAAATCAAAAACCTTATTCTTGAGAATGGCTGGGCTTCCAGACCTAGATCACTATTAATACTTGAAGTGAAACAAACGAAACGACAAACTGATACCATATTACGGGACCTTACCGGACCTTACGGCATAAAAACAGAAACAAAAGCCATTATAAAGCGAGTAAAATGAAAGTGGAATATAATAGTACCCACTTTTATTTTATTTCTTATCTGTTTTTCTGCCGTAAGGATCACTTTGCTGTTTCGTTCGTTTCACTTAAAATAAAATATATCATAACAATATGTTATGAAATTTAAATATTAAAATTTATACTAAAAGGGATGAAAATATCAAAAGGAGAACTATACTGTTGTATTCATTCTTTTATCTATTTATTTATTTTTTTTTTATTGATATTTTATTTATCTAATTTCTTATTTTATTTTCTTCTTTTTGCAGTGATCTTTATAGTTCCGATCAATCATAAAATCAGTGAAAGAGAGGTGTACACATCATTAGATAAACCATTTAAAATGCAAGGTTATCCCTTTCTAGTTTATCTCCGTATAATATATATAGTTAGGCTGAGCCTATAACAGCGTCGCTCTCTGAACAGAAAGCCGATAATAAACTTATAAACTGAGGTGAAAGGTCGGAAACACAAGAATTAAGATTGAAGACCGGGCTATTTTTTCAATTTTAGCAATTCTCAAAAACAGACTTACGCGACCGTCTGCACAGTACATTTAGACCGTACAAAGTTCACAAAAACAACTTTATCTCCGTCTAGATACAAGTAAGACTAATTTCCAAACAAAATACATCTGTTGCTTATCAAAAATTGTCCGAGAAACTGATTTGGAAATCAAAATTGCAAAAAATACACAAACATATTTGCATAAGGCCACGCGAGTGAAGTTTAGAACTATAAAATCCAAGTCTTGTTTTGTTTACATAAAATCGCTTTTCAACCTATGTAATGAATGAACAAACACATAAAAATGGACAACACAATCTTCTTTCGAAAAATTTTATTCAAATCTCCATAAGTTTATGTTTAAAAGCAAAACGCGAACCATTCATAGCTCATCAAGGACGAGCTGTCTTCGATGAAAGAAATCAAAACGACTGAATTTAAGCACGTTTATAAACAATTCTCCAAAACTAGCGAGAAGACAAAGAAAAAGTCAATCACAGATTGATATCAACATAAATTCCCATCGGAAATGTAATCTGTTTTACTTTTAAGTCCCTCGCTTGCTTGGAAATTCTTTAAATCTCCGCTTTTAATTCTTTGGTTGTGAAATCCGTAAAGAAACAAACATCTCGGATGTTGTGTGGCGGAGTGTGGCGTCATACGCGCATGTTTTGCGACGTAATACGCGCCCGCGAACTAACCCTGTCCAACACCACGGCGGCGGGCGGGCGGCGGCACACGCGCGCCCGCGAAACATTCCGCTAGCCATGACCATGAAAAATGACGGGCATGGACGGGCATAGGTTCTATGAGTATGGGGCTGCGCAGCCGGGCCTTCGGTCCGGCGAGTGCTCCGCTATAATGTAGGTCAAAACAATGGTAGCTGCGTTTAAACTATTTTTACACATTATTGACATTGACGTGTTTGACAAAGTTTTAAAGTCACCTCATTTGCGAAATGGAACTTTTAAAAAGGTTAAACCCTTTCACTCAAAGAGTCAATAATGGAGATATGTAGCGTAGTTCTAACTTTTGAGTCTGTGGACGAAATCCTATGGTGTGACCATTCAAATGAAACCTCTTCCGCAGTACTTTTGCGTGGTACCATTTGTTCTAACCTTTGAGTCTGTGGATGAAATCCTATGGTGTGACCATTCAAATGAAACCTCTTCAGCAGTACTTTTGCATGGTACCATTTGTTCTAACTTTTGAGTCTGTGGATGAAATCCTATGGTGTGACCATTCAAATGAAACCTCTTCAGCAGTACTTTTGCATGGTACCATTTGTTCTAACTTTTGAGTCTGTGGATGAAATCCTATGGTATGACCATTTAAATGAAACCTCTTCAGCAGTAATTTTGCATGGTACCATTTGTTTTTCAATATTTTACAAAATGAAATTTGGGATTTTTCTTAAATTTTGATTTTTGGTACTCTTGGAAGTTAAAGGGTTAACTCGGTCACTGTCAGTTATTTGGGAGTGCTCCCCTCATATTACTCTTTGTTGTGTTATCAGTGAAAGGTACAGTCAGCCGTGCAGTAAATTTGCAGCGCATTAAATAACCATCAATCAAGCATAAACTGACTGTGCCGCAGACCATTTATATTAAGATAAATTCTGCTGTCAGAAATAGCATTTATAAAATTAAGCTTTTTACCCTTATCAAGTAATCCCTCTCAACAGGTATTTTTAATATCTTCAAAACGAAGAATTGTTGTAAAGCGATATTCTTCTAAGTGATTACATGAATTGAGACAGTAAAATAATTAGGATATCTGACGTCGTCTGCAAAAACTGATAAGAACCAATAGCCTTTTCTCTCTGACACTGGAAAAAACTTTCAAATTCCGTATGCAAACCATTAAACAACAAGCATTGTGGCCCGAAAGTACAACTTAACAGCTTTTAGTTGAATGCCGATTTCTTTTAAAGATTCCGTTCACATACCAGTAACAAAAATAGGGACTTGGGGGATCGGTGAAACTGTAGCAAATAATAAACCTTACCACTCATATCATCAGCGCACATCGTGTTATCTTGTTATAGCTATAATTAGAATACGTCACATAAATGGATTATATACAGCTGTTTGATTAAACGTTGTCATTGATCGGTCTCATCCCTACGCGACCAGACCGAAAGGGAGTATGGGTGAATTAAAATGCATGATTAATTATTCTCTATCGCGTTTACAATGATGGAGAACAAAACTCACGTTTGTCTTCGCGTGTTACGCAAAGACAAACGTGAGTTTTGTTCTCCATCATTGTAAACGCGATAGAGAATAATTAATCATGCATTTTAATTCACCCATACTCCCTTTCGGTCTGGTCGCGTAGGGATGAGACCGATCAATGACAACGTTTAATCAAACAGCTGTATAAAGATTGTCAACTTTAAGGTAAAAAAATTTCTTCGAGGGGCTGCGATCTTTTTGGTCAGCACCAAGTGGAGGATTGATAACTCCCTCCTTGGGAAGGGACGGGAATGTCCATTGTAGACCCACGCACTTATCCTCCTTGCCAATACCCTGCTATATATAGTTAGGTGAGAATATGTTAGTAATTTTCTGAGTTATTTTCTTACTTTTTCATAACTATCTGTTCAGTAGTGTGTTGATTTTAAAGGGAGAAATTATCACTCATCTTGCCACACATTGACATTGGCACAAGTTCATCCACGAGGTCACGCCTGACGTCAATGCAATGTCGGCTTCGAGTTTTCAGATTCTCGCGACAAATGACAAAGTGTGACTAATAAGGAGTACTTTTATTGGGTGCCTCTTATTATGACTTAAGTCCTGCGCCGCGCTGCGACCATTTCTGTTAAGCTGTACTGTCAGTGATACTTTTATTCTTTGGATGGTGGTTCTAACCGAGTTTTGATTCTGTGGATAAAATTCTTAAGTGTGAGCATTCACATCTTTTGTTGACCTTTTCTCCTGGGAAAAACAATACAACATTCGATTGCATTTAAGGCATATTTAGGCCGTTTTTCTCGCTGCCGGTGAAGAGAATTGTTTTATTGTCACTGATTTGTGTTTATGATCCAAGACAAACGCTCCTGATTAAATTGCATTGTAATGAAACAATACTTTAAGAAACATTTAATGTTGTCAAGTTCAAAAGAATTCAGACTACTGGTGACTTAAAGCCGGAGGATTAATCTGATAGCCCATTTTCCGGCTTCAGATAAAATATTCTACGAATTCTTCCCTGGCTTTTTTTGTCCACCCTTGTTCTGAAGCGTTTCAATCTACTAAAGTTAAATTGTTCAGCCAGTTCTGTTAATTCAACACAATGGCATGCAACGTTTTTATCCTTGCTATGCATTTTTTTTGTACTGCAAATAGTGCAAAAAGATCTTAAATGTCAATCTTCGCTTTTGTTGCAATATTTGTATTGCTATTAGCTGTAAGTACTTCCGTTATTTGTACGCGAAGGTTCCATCGCGAAGCACGTACACACTCAGGGCGCGCGTTGCCCCGGATTCTCGCGCGTCCGCCGGCGCCCCGCGCGCGGAAAATTTGATATCCGGTGTGGCGCACCCTTGGGGGAGTGAAATATGAAAACCTCGTTGGATAAATATCAAGAGATTTGATTTCGTGAATGCATCGCGCTTCACTTCACTTCATCAGCGCATGCAATCATGAATGTGGGGCAAACTAAGGCGCACGCTGCAAATATGGACAACTTTCAGCGGATATTGAGCAACGACGAGATCAGAATGAATTCAGAGAGATCATCTGCGTCGAAGAAAGTAAGTGAGATCCTTTACGCGCCCGTTTCGCTTTAATTATTAAAATCACGAGTATCTGGGGTTGCGGTAATGGCTGGCAGCTGTCTGATCCGTTTCTTTTTTCTTTCGTTAGGGAATCTTGCTTCAGAATCTCGACGAAGGAAAGCCCTGTCTTAAATGCGGGGAAAAATGCCCTGGATTTAGTTTACACGTGTGGCGGTAAGCATAAACTCAAGTATCTTAGAACTTGTTTATTTTTTACTCCATTTTAGGTTATACACCCGGCCGTGTTATCAGCATGCCGTGCGTACGAATTCATTTAATGAGAAATGAATTTCAATCCGTTGTTTAGACTACAAATTATTCTTTGTGTCACTAATTAAGTGAGTACAATAGAACAAGTCGAATTTCTTACGAGCCATTTCACTACCCACCCAGAACTGTAGGAGTAATAAGTTTTAACGCAATAAATAATATTTGTTTTCGTTAAGTGTCTGGTTAAATTCGAACCTTTTATTGCACAAGGGTGTGGGATTAAAGGTTAGGTCCATTGACAGCATCAACCAATGCCAACTTTCGTTTATCGACTTGCGATCTTGCGCAAAAGTGCTGTAAATTGAAAGTACGCGCTCGAGCGCTTATAAAGTAATATGTCAGTATGTCCACGCAATAGACTTGTCATTGTAGATACGTGTCAAGTCTGAAAAAGCCCCAGGGCATTAAAAGCTTCCAGTTTTCATTCATTAATCGCTTCAATAGTTAAACACATAAGCTGTATCTATGTAAAGCCGGTGTCGGTGCGAATTGTAAGTTTTCACTGTTCAGTCGCCGTGTGGTTCTTTGTGGATTCTGAACAGTTGGGTCGCGTGATCGGCTTCTAAAACTTGCTAGAACCAACATGGAGATCTTAAGCAGAGAGCAGAGAAGATCAGCTCCTAAAAAACCACCAAGACCGAGTAAAACGTAAGTAATGAGCACCGATCGAAACAAATCTTTAAAAATATTACTCAATTAGAAGTTTTTTAAAGCTGGTTGTGTTTCTTAATGGTCACTTACAAAGACCAACATGACACAAAATATTCACTAAAGTAATGTCGATAAAGCAATGTTTATGCCTGGCAGTATTTTTGTGTATTTTGATCGCATTCAAAACATTTTTAATTTAAGACGACTTAATGCCGTTCAAAGACGTACAAAAATCCAAAGATATTGGTTCGTTATTTTCGCACAGGAATCGTGACCAGCAAACAGATATGAATCGCCAGCCTTGTTATCGAACGTGTCTTGAGTAAATAACCCGAAATAACATGCACGCGAAGAAATTGCTTTTGATTTGAAATCTTCATTTTTTAAATTTAAATTTCTTAATCCCTTGTGAAACATTCCACTTCTGCTTTGAATTACTTCTAGTCAGTCAACATGATTTTCTTTGACATCCAGACAGTTCTATGTTAATAGGATGGAGCTCAAACGAGACAACCGGACTTGTTTCTTTTTCGTTTCCACGTCAGCTGAAGAGATCCGAAGACCTACGTTTCATTTTTGAAGGATGAAAGAAGACCGGCATTATTTTCTCAGACAGTCACCACCATAAATATAACCTGGATATAAGAACAGAGTCGCTTACTCATTTCTTACTAACCGATCCGAACTCCAGCAGTCTAGGTATAAATTCTCCTTTAATGGTGAATGCCTTTCATTTCTTTTGATTGCACTTGTTGAATAATTCCTGTATGCGCGCCATCTGTTTCGTAAATAATTATGGAGGACTCATCATGCCTCATGAGAAATTGAAATGTTTATCATTTTGGTGTAATTTAAATTTTGAGTGAATTCCGGGTGACCTCGACCATGAATGAATATCGATGTATTTTTGTAACTATCATGTCACACAGACTACATAACATGATAATAACTCAGGATAATTACCATTAAACCACACATACTCAACCTTCTCAAATTCTTAAAGAGTCAAACAAAGTCAGCGATGTGTTTCAGTCAATTTTGCCAAATGAATCGATGACTGAATAAATTCTAGTGTGACATTTAAAATGAAAGCTGTTGAGCAGTACTTTGCTGTAGTGTTGGTTAACGGAACTTTAATCTCGGTTCAGTATTTCCCAGTATTTCCCAGTTTTTACTGACTTGGACACTCTCGCTCGGAAGGAAAGCTGTTCACTCTGATTATCGATGTTTTGTGCGAGGCCAGAGTTAGGAGGGGATGAATAGGGGAATGCAAATCCGCCGATCCGTGCTATTTTTTGGCCAGATCCGTCGATCCGACACTATTTTCGTTCAAATCCGGATCCGCATTACTTTAAAACTTTCCGCAGTATAAATATACTGCACATAGGTATATATATTTTTTGTTTTTACTCGATTTCCGCCTTTAATGGTGAAACTGAAAAAAGATAGTCAACAAAACACCAACATACCGTCCAAGGCCGACCGACAATTAATGATCCGATCCACAATCCGAACTTCTAGACAGACAAAGTCCGGTCCAAAATTTTCAGCTGATATGCGATCCACGGTAATTTTCAAATTTATCGCTAAAATCCGCAAGCCGTGCGATTTTCAAGGCCAAATCCGCCGATCCGCGAACCTATATTCACCCCCCTCAGCTAGAATGAAGTCGACTGGCTGACTAATTACCATATCTAAACTATCACTTTTGAAAGACCGATGTCTTCTCCTTTTACGGTCAGGGTCAAATACCACAAGTTCCTTTTATGAGGTTGAGGTTGATTTGAATCCGCTCGAATTTCCGACCACAGTGCGTGACAATGTGTTGCTATATAAAAGATAAAAGGCGCAAGTGCTTAGGAATGTTTATTTATAGTCAAGGACATCCGTTGTAAAATATAGACAGAGTTATCTTTGCTTCGTCATTATGGTGAGCGAAAGCTGGGGAGAGTACAAGAAACCGGTCATGCGCGGTCATAATTGGCTGTAGTCTGTCCCTGGTGGCAAATGGCTATTTCATTACACTAACTGGTTACATTTACTGTGATGTCTATTGAGCCTTTTAATTGAGTTTATGCCGAATCACTGATGCACCTGGTGATGCCCAATCATTATTTTAGCTTACATTCACTTCCAGAGAAAAAATAATGAACGGCTCAATTTTGTTTCAATTGTAAATAAATAAACCGTCCTAGGTGCTTAATCTTTGAGACCCATCTAAGCTTCAGAAAGGACATTTCACTCAGTGATTGCCTTAATTTACTGTTGTATTCAACAGCAAAGTGTGCGCAAACTGCAAATGCCCAAGAGAGAACCACGATGTGTCGGTGGACGTTGACGGAGTAGAATTCAAAGTCAGAGGTCTGAACATTAACAACGAGGACGACCTACCTGCCCCTCCCCCAATGACACAAAATTACAAGGAATACCCCACAGTAAAGGTTACAGATACCGAGTCCACCCCTGTGGATAACGAATTCTTACCCCCTCCTCCTCCACCATCAGTGGCTTCAGATTACATTTGGTCACCACCGGGATTAACGGCTGGACAGGTAAAAGAAAAACTGATGTTTTATTTTATTCTTCCTATAAACTGGACGTTAAAACTTGTAGTACTTCCGGCAAACTATTAGCACTGGCAACTATTATAACTATTATATTCATTAAGCAGAAAACAAGTGAAATCAAGACTTGACGAGTGTTCAACAGTTTCGTGAATCTCCTCATATGTTCTATATTAAGCTTTCTCTTGACCGCTAACTCTCCGACGCTCTCATAAACCTGAGACCATCAAAGTCTGCTCTTGTTTAAATCTCTTGTAGCCTGCATAACAGGCGTTATTGGGGCCCTTAAGCCGGTTTTAGGGCCTGCGTGTCTCGCGCTTCGCGCTGGTTTCTCGCGCTATGCGCTCGCGCCCCCAAACCCGCTTGAGCGCCCCCAATAACGCCTGTTATGCAGGCTAATTCTCTTGTAACTAACTATAAAGGAGCCATAATTTAGATCAGCTTCTCGTGGTTCTTGCATTAAACAATTATAAATAGAAGTGCCGTGCAACGAATCACGATGTGTCTGAAGAACATGACCTGGACAGAGTAGAGTTAACCCTTTAAGCCCTGACATCAAAATTTAAGTTGTCATTTGTAGTTCTATACATTTCCTATAGAAGTAGTGGGGAGAAATTGTTTGGATATCAAGAGAACTCATCTTATGTGATCATGTCCTTAATTCTCATGACCTTTTGATTTATAAGGCATTAATATTACAAGGAGAATTTTGATGCTGATCTCTCTTAGGGCTTAAAGGGTTAAATGCCTACACATCATTCACGATATGTCTGTAGAACTTGACCTGGACAGAGTAGAGCTAAAGGCCTACACATTATTCGCGCATACAGCGTTCCTCTGCCACTCACTACTGTAATTTGTTATAGTTTTTTGCACTCTTTGTTTTTCTAACGAGACAAATATTTTTAGGTGGAGGCTTACATGAAGTCCCTACCAGACGATAAAATACCAATTCCCGATTCACCAGGGGAAGCCTATTATCGCACTCAACGATTGTATCAGAACCCGCCTCAAGACAAAGCACCCGTGCATTTCTCAAATATCCCGGAGCCACAAAGAGAAGCTTTTGTGCAGTTCTGGAACAACGAGGATAGCGCCCGAGGGACGGGAAATGTCAAAGTCCCGCTTGGGAGACGAGAGGTAACGTTGAAAACAAATGTACTGCCATGGCGTATTGTTTTTTTTTTTGTTGTTGTTGTTTAATGTGTTTCGTTAGTTCCCACGTATCAAAAGTCGTAGTTCGATTGCATATGCAAGTTGATTTGTCCAAAATAAGAAATTACTATCAATGGTTACTATTGAGTGGTCGAGAGACCACTACGTCATTAGAAATAACTAGCATGTTACCCGTTCGTACAGGCTAGTGCATAAACTATGCATAACCAGGATTCATAGTTGTGAAAAATATCAGAAAACGTTCTCTGGTTAGACATTTTAAAACCTATTATCCTTCGACAACCTGCCTGTTGTCTTCGACGGATAAAAATGTGCTTATCCTGAATTATTCTTACGAAACAAAAGATTTCCAAGCTGAGTAGATAATATTGCTAATCCAAAGACGGATTACTTTCAATCATGGCCAACTGCCACGATTAGCGGATCATGAAATAATACCATCTGCTTCTTTTTCAACTCAAGCTGTAAATTAAATGGAAAATGGATAAGAAAGTTCTCAAGCAAAATGCTAAACAAGTTGTTCACGATAGCACATAACGAAGTGGATTGCGAGGATTGCTCATTAAGCAATGGAGAAGGTACCACCAAAATATTAATCTTCCGTTTCAAATGTTCAAAGTATAGCCATACAGCAAAAGCGCATTTCATTTTATTATGTTATCACTAGCAGACAGATTCTAATGTCCACTTAACAAAACCGACTAAAGCTGAAAAGCTACTTTACTATAATCTCAGGCTTAAGTGACAAAACTTTGAAGGATTTTGATTGTAATGTTAACGATGTCTTTTTTATAGTGGATTAAAATAACTTGACTTTAAGGAACCTTGCAGCATCATTCACTTACAATCATCCAATTACTTTCTCAATCACTCTTGTCTAGATCACTAAAATAACTAGTTTTCCAAATCGATATCATAAGTGGCAAGTACATCAGGTGTGATGTTATGAATGTAAAACAGCTATGTAACCAATATAATCGACTTTTATATGTAGTGTGTAATCCATTATATGCCACTCATCTTTACTAGACCTGTCAGTCGTGTTTCAAGACCATCCCTAAAGGTGACGTGGTGGTGTTAGCTGAGTTTGAGGATAATGACGCAGCTTGTTATCACGCAGCTTGCTTCTGCTGTTCCACATGCTGGGAATTATTGGTAGATTTGACGTACTTCCGGTACGGCAACAAAATCTATTGCGGAAGACATCATGCGGAGTTGTCAAGACAACGCTGTTTTGGGTGTGATGAGGTGAGAGAACATTCGCACTGTTCATTGTAACGCGCGGCGATTTATTCTGGATATTTTTGTGTGACGAACCAGCTGGTGGCTGTAACGTAGTCTAATATGACCGGTTAAAATCACCCAACAGAATATTTCTGATCGTGCGAAAAGCAGACAACCGAATATCATGGCTTAATGTGCTGAAGCCCGAAAAACTGCCATGTAATATATAGAGTAGATATATGATGTTTTCTGTTTTCCTCCTCAGCTGATTTTTACTGGTGAATACACGATTGCGATGAACAAAAGCTGGCATTTGGGCCACTTCCGGTGTAACGAGTGCGACATCAGCATTACTGGCAAGCAGTTTATCGTCAGAGAGGAAAAACCTGTTTGCATTGAATGCTTCGATCAAAGGTGCGTGTGACCATGCGCTATTTATCTCGCACCTAGAGCCTTGGAGTGTTCGTTTGTTGTACACGCTTCTTTTACAACGTTCATGTTTTTGTGTCGATCACAAGCAAGTTAAAATGACAGTTATTGGTTCCCGACTTTGTTTCAGTAAGCAATCGGTGATTAAATTGCAAATCTTGCTTGCATAGGCCAGGCGTCCATAACTTCCTGCACAGGCCAGTTACCTAAAACAATTCTCAAGTTTCTACCCTGACGACACAACAACTAAAACATCGCAAATAGAAAGATAAGAGGAATTCGATTATAAAGTGCGGGCTTTTCGCATAACCTATGCGAATGGCGCTCACCCGGCTGCACGTGCGCCTTTTTATTGCGTCAAAAATGTGGTCGTCCGTGCATGCGACTGTTTCCATCGTATTTTGTTCGAGTCGTTAGTAATTTACTTTAGTTACGATTGCCAAGCATAACGAATCTCACTTCCATGCGCACTCATCTAACGCAATATTAACAATTCACTGGGTATCCTGTGGTATCTAGTTATCCTGTGGTAGTAATCAACGCTCATCGTTCCTGTGATTGGTTGTATTCATCAGCGTCACACTCGATCATTCTAACCACAGTTTTTGTCACTCTCTTTACTTATCATGTAACGCATAGGCCAGACAAGTCGGCACATGAGATCTTGCCAGTTTACCTCGCCATAAATCGCCCACAAATGTAAGTGAGGTTCGTTGTTATTGGTGCTTGTTATAAACAGAAATGGTTGCCTTGTCGGGATGAAATCGGGTCATTTGAAGAAGGGTGCTTATATTAAAAAGATGAATCATAATTTAGCTCATTTTTTGTGATACTATTATTTAATCTCGTACCCAGATCTCCCACGGTCACATTTCAGAACGTACCCAGATCTCCCACGGTCACATTTCAGAACAATACAAACACGAGTGAGATCTGGGAACGAGATTAACCATTTGTTCTATTTGTGAATGATTTAATGTTTTTTTTCTTTCTTTCCTTTTTAAACAGTTCTTTTTAGTTTATTGAGTCATTGTACGTGATAGCCATCTTTTCTCTGAATCACTAAAACGACAATTTCTTGGGTGTTGGAGCGGTGTTTTTAATTGAGTGTCCAAAGTAGTTTGCTTTGGTTTTCCTTTGCTACGCCTTGTGACAAGTTATTTATTCAAATTTGTGATTGGTTCGTTGCGCTCAGTCTGTCTCTTATGAATAGAGCAGTTTTCAATTGAGTGTGAAAAGTAATTACATTGGTTTTTTCATTGCTACGCTTTGTGATTGGCTAAAAAATCTGGCGCCACTTTCTCGACCAATCAGAAGTAAAACCAAAACCAATCGTGACTTGCTCGCACGCGTTTTCCCGCGCTTGGCGCCGCCGACATGTAATTGCTTTGAGCTCTGATTGGTTCATTGGATTGTTTACGACTGCTGTGATTGGTCAGAGTAATTACTTTGGTTTTGGTTTTACGTCACTCAATTGAAAACCGCTTATTGGGACGTTTTCTCCAGACGTCACGCTGGTGTACGAAGCAAAAGATTTCTCCTTAGCTTCTATTATTTTCTTTTGTTCTGTACACCAGCATGCCAGCTGCGCTTTTGGCTTTTAAATCCTCAGGGAATTGTTGCAAACCACCTTTAGTGAATTGTTTCTTTTTTAAAAAATAGCCAATCATGTGACGTCATTTTTAACGCATAAATTCTCCTGACGCAGATTCGCCAATGAGTGTGACAACTGTCACGGCAAGATTGGACCTGATGCTAAAGACGTGTCAACTGCAGACAACCGACATTGGCACGAAATGTGTTTCCTTTGCGACATGTGTCGGAAACCTCTGCGGTCAGATGGAAAATTCACCTTTTACAAGGATCAGGTGCTCTGCAATGACTGCTACATCACTAACTTCCAGAAGACGTGCGAGGGATGCCGGTACGCGATCGAGTCGGGGAGCGCGCGCCTGGAATACAACGGAACATACTGGCACGAGGAATGTTTCAAATGCGCCGTCTGTAAAGAAGCCATCGGGACCAGTGGTTTTGTGCCAAAAGATGACGAGTTTTACTGCCCCAACTGCTATCAGAATCTGCACGCCAAGCGCTGCGCCGAGTGCGGCGAACCGCTGTCCGAAGGTGGCGTCCTGTACAACGAACAAACGTGGCACAAAGAGTGTTTTAGCTGTTTTAGTTGCCACGAGTCACTGGCGTCCCGTCCGTTTTCCGTTCACAGTGGAGTACGTTATTGTATTGAATGCTACGGAAGATTTCTGGCCAAGCAATGCGAGCTGTGCTTTAAGCCGATCATTGGAGGTGAATACTTTACGTTAGAAGACTCCAATTTCCACAAAGAGTGCTTTAACTGTAGCCGGTGTCAGCGTTCATTGGCCAACGAAGGTTTCGCTCGGGAAGGAGTGGAACTGTTATGCGCCAGCTGTGCTGACTAAACAGCGGATTACTTCTGGACGAAATGAGACACTTTGTTAATAGCGATAAACATAGCGAATTTATTGACAGATTTAATAGAGTCTGATGAACACAACGACTATAAATTACCAGTTAAAACAAAAGGAAGAATGTTTAACAAATAAGAGCAAAGCTTAGACAGTGGATCTTCAGGATCTTAAGTTTATGACAACCGAAACAAGGCAGTTGGCATGAATTCAATAGTAATCATGGGCTGAATAATTATTTTAAGGTTTACATGTTCTCTGTTTGTTCGTTTTTATTTCTGTAACTGTAATATTCTCTGACAGCTATTGATTAATAATACTTCGTTAAACGATTTTGTTAAGGAAAGCTACTCGATCAGTCAGAGACCAACCTTGTAATCTGTGATGTAGCTCTAACAATTGAGTCTGGCAGGTTTCTCAGTTAAAGTGAGGGAATTTAAGTGTACACTTGTGTACGTGTGGCGTACATGTGGTGTACACTTGTGTACATGTTGTGAACATGTGGTGCATTTTTATACCGTGTACAAGTCCATTCTAACTTTCGAGTATGAAGTTGAAACCCTAAAAATGTGTCATTCTTGACGAAAGCTCTTTAACAGGTCTTTCCTTAGTGTTGTTTGTTTTGTAGATCTCTCACGCAAAACGAGCGTAAGTTTTGTCCCGTTTTGAATAGTGTCACTCTTGTTAGTGAAAGGATTAAGGCAGGCTTTAATGACTCAAGTAATAATGATGATTTCAAATAATTTTATAACAATAAAATATACTGTGCAGTAAATAAAGAATCGTATATAGTTCATAATCAAAAGTGTTATACAATAGAACAGTTTAAAAGTGGGATTGAATTTAAATCTCGTACAAGGTATTGCTTCGATCATCGCTAAAGAAGGTCTCAACTTGACAGCGGGCGTTTCTTCAAAGTTTCGAAGCAACAGTTCGAAAGTTTACGTCAGTGCACTAATTTGTTATTCAATCTCACTAGGGCCATGTTTACACAAAGCCAAGCTATCCCGAATTCGTGACCAATCTGTTCTTTTTTTAACTGATCGGGATTAGATGTTGGAAGTGGGAACGTTAGAATCCGGTATACTTCCCCAGTGTTAACTTTAGTATCCGGGATAGTTCTCTAAATGTAAACGTTTTATTCAGGATTCGTCCCTAAGAAAGAGCATAAATGCTTTCCTTTTCCAAAGACGGAAGAAAAACAAAGTAAAAGAAAACGAAAGAAAGGAAACGCAACGGAAGAAAAAGAAGTTAGGCAGGTAATGGGTTTGGATAAATATATTATTGACTGAATTGACGCACAAAATCTCCCATATTGAAATGTTTCTAGAGCTCAACACCGTAACCTATTCATAATGGTAATTGAACTGAGTGGAGTGCAATTTGGTCTGAAACCATACGCGTGATTTCAACATCGAACGAGCACGCAGCGCGAGTTCGATTTGAAATCACCTGTCGTGCAATTGAATTGCACCGGGCACGAAGTTCAATTCCCACTTTATTACATCCATTTTGAAATCGCACAATTTAATTGCCCAAATACAGGATTTTAGTCAGTACCAATATTGATGTGACTTGTAGATGCGATTTAGAGCAAAAAACAGTGCTGAGAAAAAGATGCGATTTGGAGCAAAAAACAGTGCGATTCGGGAATAAATCGCACTGCTGAGAAAAGATGTGATTTGGAGCAAAAAATAGTGCGATTCGGGAATAAATCGCATTGCTGAGAGCCAATCACATCGCAAGGATCACCAGTGATTTCAAAATGGATGTAATAAAGACCAAAACGTGGCTTTGCATCACTGAAGGATAAAGGTATCAATGAGAATCAATATCAATCTGCACTTTGAAAGGAAATTTATCAATTCTTGTCCATTCATTTATAAAAATAGTATGATGCTACGCAAAATAATTGCTCAGTTCAGTGGTGCTACAAATTCTAATTCAGTGAATCACCTGATGCAGAAAGTTGTTGCTTCTATCTGTGCAACAAGGAAATTGAAGCGAAAAAGGACGTTTTTCGACGTTTAAAGAGATTCCTTTCTAAACGCAAGACAGTGATGTTTCCAATGGTCACTGATCGAATGATCTTGGTGACAAGAAAACATTAGATTAATCCACAAGCCTTTTAACAAATGATTGTGATGGTGCCCTAGTGTCTAAATTCCACTCACATGTCTGGCTTTTTACTCTGTACCGAAAGATTCATAGTTCGAAACTATGATAGTTTCGTCAGAAATGAAACCAATGACGGATTGATCCTAAGGAAATACAACTCTCAGGAGTGGACGTGACACTCTGCATTTTCGTGTTATCCACGCCAATTAAAACCAGTTTTGAAACTGATATGAATTAATATAAGCCTTTTCCGTAACATATAAAAGATGCTATTAAATATGTTTTTTTTTAATCAGCTTTTGTTATTCAGGCAGTGCAGGCGAAATATCACGTTCTTGCATGTCAGTGATAGAGCGCATGATGTCGGAATTTTTTTCTGTTCCTGTCGAATTATTATGCCACGTCTATACCTCACTGGCGGATCACTTTACGAAACACGTCGAACTTGAACACACAGAAAAAGACGATGCATCAACTGACGAAGACTTTGTGATGCACGACTCAAAAGATACGATATTTGAAGAGTTTGAGAATCCACAACGTTCTACCGATCCTTCTGCTTGGAATAGAAATATGCCATCAATGAAAGTTTCGTTGCAAAATAGTGCTTACTTCGCGTTTTTAGTTACAGTTATTGCCGGTGGTTTGGTTGGGATCACATCTCTGCTGCTCGCGTGTTATATTATCCGCATTGTATACACCTGCGATTGGAAGCCGCTGACCGATCCGACATACCCTTTACATCTTAAGAGGAGACGTATAATCGGTGATTCTTACCAGTCGTTTTTTCTCTACTTCTGGCAGCCAGCATTGATGTGCATGGTATTCAAATGGAACTTTCTTAAAGAATGCAACCTGTTCACCTGCACACTTATCGGAGCTTCAATCGATCTTGGATACAGATATTTTCTTGGCTTATATGACTTGTATTATCCTCCCTGGGTGCCATATCCCCTGAATGTAGTCTATATAGCTGCAGTTTTAACTACAAGTTTCTCTATTAGCAGGAAAATTCTCAAAACCAACCGATTTCGGGCGACCGTGTTGGCTTTCAAACTCAGTTCACAGTTTGTCACAGGAGCAATTGTTCTGTACATTATGTGGTATGCTCTGCTTTCAGGGTTTGCCCAAAAAGAAGGCTTTCTAAAAATCGGTTATCTTGCTTCAGTGTTTTCGATAGCTTTATTTCCAAAAGTGATTGCACGGCAATGCGTCCTTCGTTTAAATGGCGTCAATCATCCGGGAACTTCCTACGCTTTGGTATCCACTGCATATGGAAGTGCTAACATATTGTACCGATTGTTGCAGGCAGAATTTAGAAGTATTTCAGCTTACATCACACTGAGCATCGGCTACGGAGTCATTCATTTAACATACGATTTGATCAACATATTTCGAGACCACTACAAAGAGAAACGACAGAAAATTACGTTGGAATCCGATTATTTTGGACGCTCTGCTGCTGGTAAAATGACGTCACCACGAGCTCAGAGACTAGCCGCTGACCTAGCAATCCAGGAAATGATGTTCAGTTCCACTGCCCTTGTGCTGTCAGTGGGAATAATGTTCGTTTATGGTTTCACTCATTGCAGTGTGAGCATTAAAGACTTTCAGGAAATGATTGGAGAACTCGTAGCTAAAATCTTCTTGGGGCTGTTTATCGAATTTCTGTTTAATATCATCACTGTAATGCTGTTAACTCGTAAAAGGAATGTGCCTGTTTTAGCAGTCTGGAACTGTAAATGGAAGTCGCATGTGACAGTATGTGTAATTGCTGTCACTATGATCATGACTTACAGCATGGACAAATTATTAGAAATTGTTCGAGAGCATGTAGTGAAGGGACCTGAAGCTCTGTGCAGATACCATTCACATTGCAAACCTCTGAGGCTGCATAATGTGGTTTTCAATTGAGTATCGAAAGTAATTTCATAATTGCTTTGGTTTTGCATTGCTACGCTTTGTGGTTGGCTAAAAAATCTCGCGCCACTTTCTCGACCAATCAGAAGTAAAACCAAAACCAATCGTGACTTGCTCGCACGCGTTTTCCCGCGCTTGGCGCCGGCAACATGTTATTGGTTCACTGGATTGTTTACGACTGCTGTGATTGGTCAGAGTAATTACTTTGGTTTTGGTTTAACGACATTCAAATGAAAACTGCTCTATTATGCTACAATTTATAAGGTGGTTCAGGAGCCCATCATGATGGGCTCCTGGGTGGTTCTAACTTTTGCGCCTGTGAATAATCGTAACGTTAAAATAATATCATTCAAATGAAAGCCCTCCTCAGCTTTTCGGTGAAACCAAGAGTCTTGTTGTGAGACTGGGTTGACTGTGATATTGAAAAATCAATTTATCTCATTACCCGTGTCGTATGTTTCCGCCAGTAGCGCTTTAATTTGAAGAAAAACGAGAAAAAATATCAGATGGCAATGGGAAAGGCGAAACGGCCGAAATTGAAACCCGAAATTCGCTATTATAAACTCATATGCATCGCGCTAAAAATCGAAACCGCGCACAGGGAAATTTGAACACTTTTGTATCAACACAAACAGCCTTTATTATTAAAATGGCTTTAGTGAATAACATTTCATCAAATTTGATTTCGTACAGGCGGTCAAGAAATTGCTAGTTTCCCCTATTCCCTATTATAGTAGACATAGATTATGAGCACGAAAATGGTAAAAAGGAAGATGTAACCGGAAAAAGTCCAACGTCAATAACGAACTCTGTCATATAGGTCGTATAGATTGACAATAATTGGTACAAGTTACAGCTGCGTGCCTGCTGCCCGTCAGGAAAAACCCCCTTTCCATTTGGAGGAAATCTGAACCCTCCCGAATGCAGAGCTAGGCACTTAACAAATACCTCGAGGGAGAGAGGTTGAAAAATTGTGATGTAAATACAAACTGTAAATACTTATATCTATGTATAACAAACTGTGACATTACGGTGAGAATACGTTATACAAAGCAAGAGGTAATTGCTGTTTGCTGGGCTTAAAATTCTCTTCCGACAGTTAGAAAAAGCGTGAAAATACAAGAAAAATACGCAAAAACTAACGACATGCAGCGATGTCAGCGTAGAATGGTTCACCGCAGTAAAATCCCGCCCATATATGACGTCTCCATGACAACCGTCAAAGTAGTTGAACCGTGAAAACAGTAATTTGCTGCTATTCTTCGAACCGCAGCAAATAGCAATTCATTTTAACCGTTATCTTGTCCCTTTCCTTGATATTTCTTTTTGATTTCATCACTTTTGGCGATTTGGCCATAATCATAATATTATCTTCTAACTTTTGAAAATTACTTGTTCTGTTGATAGAAAGTGTCTGAGACTACGTTTACACTAGAGGAGATTTTTCCGGATTCGTGACGAATCCGGAACATTTTGGTATCGGATTCGTTTTGCCGTTTACACGCAGGTGATGAATCCGAAATAAAAACGTCCCGGTTTGGTCGCGTCTCCGGAGATTTTGAATCCGAAATCTAAAGTGAATACTGATCCGATTACTGTAAATCCGCAATGTTTTGAAGTGTAAACAGTTGTTCCCATGAATCCGGGTACTTTTTCGCCTGCTTTGTAACCGTTCCCGCATGAATGTCCTCGGATTTACCGATGTGTGTAAACGGTTGGGAATCCGAATACCCTTTAGTATAAACGCCTGCTAATCCGAATACCCTAAATTTAATTAATCCGGAAACATTTATGAATCCGAAAAAATCTCCTCTAGTGTAAACGTAGTCTGAATCACCCTGTGCGCTTTCTCTTGCTGGCGCGCGCTATCACTCAGACTACGTTTACACTAGAGGAGATTTTTCCGGATTCGTCACGAATCCGGAACATTTTGGTACCGGATTCGTTTTGCCGTTTACACGCAGATGGATGAATCCGAAATAAAAACGTCCCGGTTTGGTCGCGTCTCCGGAGATTTTGAATCCGAAATCTAAAGTGAATACTTTGTATCCGATTACTGTAAATCCGCAATGTTTTGAAGTGTAAACAGTTGTTCCCATGAATCCGGATACTTTTTCGCCAGCTTTGTAACCGTTCCCGCATGAATGCCCTCGGATTTATCGATGTGTGTAAACGGTTGGGAATCCGAATACCCTTTAGTATAAACGCCTGCGAATCCGAATACCCTAAATTTAATAAATCCGGAAACATTTATGAATCCGGAAAAATCTCTAGTGTAAACGTAGTCTCAATCAATTTAAGAGATTGGTGAATCTTAACTTTATACATTAGAGAGACGGCATTCATGGAAAACAGGTTTAGATAATGATTATAATATTGTTTAGATTAGTATTTTATTTACCTGATGTATTTCTTTTTTAAACCGTGTATACTAAATAAATGTAAATGCAAATGTGTTTATAATATCGAATTTCAGGTTTCAATATTGGCCTTTCCAAACGCGAAAATCGATTTTCTTGTTTTTCGTTACACAGAAGCGTTTCTGAAAGAAACAAACTATATCATTTTTCTATTCTTACTAACAGTGCTGTTACACGAAACAAGTTTTCGTATAACTTGTCTGGCCAAAAAAAAATTGTTGCAAGTTGCTGAGACACTGTTGCGGAGGCAAATGTTTCCCAGTTTAGCCGCGCGGGAAACATGTTGCGGAAACAAATTTTGCTGCTCGGAAACAAGAAAATGTTTTTGCCTCAGGTCGAAAACATTTTTGCTTCTCGGACACAAATTTTGCTTCCCAGTTTAGCCACCATGAAAGCAATGTTAACTAGTTTCTAGTAAAAGTGCTGCTCATTAAAAATAGAACTCAAATCTGCAATTGGTGTCTCGCAAAATCTACTTTTTTACGTAGTCAGATCAGCCTTGCAGTTTGTCGGTTATGTTTGTTCATTTAAAATGTTTCCTAGCAACGCCCAGCGGACCGGCGAGCGTACAACAATGCGCATGCGTGACCCTTTTTTCCGAAACAGTGTTTCCTCGTTTGTATAAAAAGAAACATAGAATGCACGATCACTGCGACAAACCGTTGAGAGTGGCCGGATCTGGGTTCCCAAACCTAGATCAGTATTAATACTTGAAGTGAAACAAAAGAAACGGCAAACTGATCCTTACGGCAAAAAAACAAAAGCAGAAGCAGAAGAAAATAAAATAAAATAAAAGTGGAATATAGTGCTAGCCCCTGAAGAAGCTTTGTTTTGCAAAGCGAAATATTGGGCACTATTATATTCCACTTTTATTTTATTTTATTTTCTTCTGCTTCTGCTTCTGTTTTTTTGCCGTAAGGATCAGTTTGCCGTTTCTTTTGTTTCCTCGTTTAGCCACCGGGGCAGCAAAACATTTTGTTTGCTTCCCGCTAATTTAGCCACCCCGGAAACATTACAGGAAACAATGTTTCCCCAACAATGTTTCCTAGTTTAGCCAGGCCTTTACACGTTACATTTAGACAATATTCGTATTCTCGGTATTGAACTATCAATTGAATATCATTAAAAATATTTGCATGTGAAAAGATTCCCCCGCATGAGCCTCGACTGCACGCTAGTTCCAGTTCAATACCGTGAATACGAATATTGCCTATTGTCATGCAACTTGTCTCGCGAAAAATATTGCGTAAGTTGAAAAATGAAACAGTCACATCCATGCTGGGTTGTGAGAATGTGTGTTACAAGTCGTATTTTTGTAGTACAACTTTAAGAAATTCGTTGCAGAAAGTAGAAAACGTTTTAACTTTTTGTGCAAGTTGAAAACAAAAATTCAGTTGCACGAAACGGTGTTACGCGAAAAAATCCTACGTGCTACTTACAGCAATTTTTTAATGGCTAGGAACAAGAAATAAGCGATATTGATTTTTTTTTAAGATCTGGCGTGAAACCCAGACTTGCTAGGTACTTAGAGAAAACAAAATGAGAATTTTAGTTGGAAGAAAGCTTGTTGACTATAATTCTGTGGATATTACATTGAACTAAAACATGGACAAGTGATTTTGAAATTAAAAAATCAAACAGTTAAAGAGAAAAAGTTTTTCTTAATTTGTTTTATTTTAATATTAAAGTGGAACTTTTGAATCATAACGCACATATAGGGCCGAGAACACTCGAAAATTCTGAAACTTCTATATTTTCTCTTGTGTTGAAAGTGCTTTTTGTGACAAATATATTACATGGCATTGTTTTAGCGCGGTTTTCAATTGAGTGTCGTAAAACCAAAACCAAAGCATTTAGTACTCTGGCCAATCACAACAGACGAAGACAATCCATTGAACCAATCAGAACGCGAAGCAAATACATGTAGCCGGCGCCAAGCGCGGGAAAACGCGTGCGAGCAAGTCACGATTGGTTTACGTTTTGCTTCTGATTGGTTGAGAAAGTGGCGCGAGATTTTTCGGCCAATCACAAAGCGTAGAAATGCAAAATCAAAGCAACTGCGAATTAACAAATTGACGTCAGTTTTTTATGCATAACATTGTCAAAGTGCTGTGGATCCGCGAGCCGCAGGCTGACGTTAATTTGTTTTTTACAATAACGAAACGCCAAAACTGATATTGAAACGAAGGAAGGAAATGCAAGATGCGATCGCCACAAAACCAGAATTTCATCGCCATAATTCGGAGAAACACGGGCTTGTAAATTATAAGTTTGAGTAGAGTAGGTCAGAAACACATAGAAAAATTAGAATTTTGAAACTAACTTTAATTCCGGTTAAAATTGTTCTCAAATAATCCGTTGAAACACGGTTCAGTTCACCTCCGGTAAAGCTTATTTCAGCGACAGCACTATAACTGAATCCTGCTCACCGCCAATTTTCAGGTCTGGATTCTCAACAAACATCTTCATCTTTCCGCTTTAAGTTTGTGTTTTAGCTTCTTGAGGTTCATCTCATCTATTTTGGACGATTTTCTCATTGAATAATTCTGGATTTGTGAAAGTTTGGAAAAACATTCACTGATGGCGTCAGTTTTATCGTTTTATCCGTCTGTACTCTTATTTATAATAAAAATTAGCCAATCAGTGCGCGAGAATTCCCACAGTTATTGTAAAAAACACTTTCGACACTCAATTGAAAACCGCTCTATCGGATGAAGTATAAACAGAAGCCGAGGTGTGGAAGTGTAGAATACCGCGGGAATATCCGAATCACCCAACAGGTGCTTTTCCCTGCAACAGGACCATTTGCCGCACATGTCCCCATGTTAATTAATCTGCCACGATAACAACACCCAAAGGGCATGTCAATATGGCAGGGCATTTTACCTTCACCACGACAACGTGGTTTACTGTTTAACATGCGACAAATGTCCATCGACAGTCTACATAGAAGGGACTGGGCGCAGGATGGCGGACCGTTTCAGAGAACACCGCAGGGATGTTCTCAACGGCAGAATGACCTTCCTGTACCTGCGCATTTCAACTTGCCTAATCACACACTGGAGGATATGAAAGTTGCTGTGCTGAAGGCGGGCCTGATTAACCAAGAATACCGCAGAAAGCAATACAATAATCAGAGTGACGTTTTTTACCGTTACTCACGGAGAGAACACCGAAAGCGCTCTTCCCCTCATGAATTTACTCAATATACTCTCAGTGAAATCTATCCACCAGTTACAGGCCCTTACATTTTCCTTCCGCTCGCACAAAAAAGAATTACCAAGCATTTTCCAAAACTATTTTCGATATGCCGATCAAGTAGATAATTATAATACACGATATACCCTGAAAAAGAATTTTTAGAAACCGCGTACAAGAACGAATATTGGAAAACCGTCAATTCAATTTCTAGTTGTTGATCTCTGGAAAGATCTTCCAAATTTCTCCTTCTCACGATTACTAAATCAATACCTATTAAAAATAAAGCAATTTGAAAATTGACTGCCCATAATTTGCTCTTGCTTTAGAAGTGTCTAGTGTTTTGTATGTGTGTTTTTTGTGTTTTCTATTTTTTTATTTTTTTTTTGCTATATCATGCATGTCACCACTGTGTAAAAAATATCTTTTAATAGCTAGGAGCTAACACGAAAACGTTTGTTCATTTAGTTCCTAGACATCCCTAGTAATGTATGGGCAGTGCTTTGTACGGCATTTGCGAACTAGTTGGTTCGTATCAGAAATCGAACGAGTGAGCAAAGCCTCGCTCGTTCGATTTCTGATACGAACCAACTCGTGCGTAAATACCGTACGCCCGTACTGCCCATGAAGTAATCTATATTTTCTTTATTAGCGCACCAAAGTTTCCCACGCTGAGTACTGATTCAACATTGTGCTATCAGTTAAAAAGCAACCTGAAAAAAATTCAGGCTTGAACGGGATTCGAACCCATATCCTTGCGATGTGCAGGCTCTATCCACTGAGCTATCAAGCCAGATGGATAGATGGTCAATTGTGAATTTGTAATATACCCGATGATAGTGAATATATAACCCATGATGTGTTGTTTTTGTTAGTCATGATTGGCTAGATGTGATTCCTTTTGTTTTGCCGCCTTTACTGAAGTCATAACAAAATTGCTAATTCGCTTCAATATTTTTAACAGCTACATGAGCAGTGAGTTCATGCTTCACTTGTCTATCGACACCACTAATCGCCGCTGAACCTTGGCTTTGCCGCAACCCGGGCGGGGGGGGGGGGGGGGTACTCACTATAATGGGCTGTACGGGGATGCTCCCCCGAAAGGGGTACCTTTTTGAAAATCAGAAAACGGCAAACTGATCCTTACGGCAAGGCGTAAGGCCGTAAGGATCAGTTTGCCGTTTTCTGATTTTCTACAAGTAATTATTGTACTGATCCAGGTCTACAACTGGGAGATCCGGCACCTCTCAACGGTTTGTCGCTGTGGTCTTGCTGATATTTTATATTTTAGTACCTTTTTTGAGGCTGGATGTATATGAAAGGGTCGGGATTTCACGAGTTGAAGTATGTGAAAGAGTAGGGATTTCACAAATGAATAGGAAATGGTAGCGAAAACACGAGTTGAAGCATAAAAAAGGTAGGGAAAACTGCCATTTAAGTATTGTGAAAAGAGCCTTTCAAAATGTATCAAACAGACGCACGTAAAGGCTATATGAAAGGGGTACCATTTTTAATGAAAGGTATATGAAAGGGGTACCTTTTCTGTCCAAAACGGTATATGAAAGGGTAAGGGTTTGGACCTCGGGACGGAGCATCCCCGTACAAAACTTTGTTGAGTACCCCTTCGGGACCGCAACTGTCTAGAAAATATGCGAGGAACAGATGCCCATTGATCTGTGATTCAAAGAAAGCTTCCCAAGATAGAATTGTTGTTTGTTGTCGTTGTTATTAATGTTGTTTCTTAAACTATTTGATACAACAGAAAGAACCCTTCAACACTGAGGCAGTGTACGATCTTGTTAACATTTTTATTTTTATAATATGTTACATGTGGAATTGGGTTAATCGAAGAAGTGTTGTACCGCCGAAATAACAAAATTTTGCTTAGCTTATTTCCATGTCACTGATATCACCAAATGCCACCAAATATACAACTTAGTTGGATTAAAAGATTCTACAGAGCAAAACAGAAGCGGTAGTTTGGAGATAAAAAGCAAGATTGCAAGGATGGAAGTGGATTACAGTTTTTGAAATTTTATATCGATAAGGAGATATTTGAACCTCACCGATGGCCACATTTAGCTTGAATCGTATAAAATAAAACTTAGTTGGATTAAAAGATTCTATAGAGCAAAACAGAAGCAGTAGTTTGGAGATAAAGTACAGGATTGCAAGGATTGAAGTGGATTACAGTTTTTGAAATTTGATTTATTGACAGGCGGTCAAGAAAAAAAATCACGATTCTTGTGGAATTTTCCCTCGATTTAGCCGTTATTTTGTCGTTTTGGTAAACATTTCTTTGCTTTCTTCTCTTTTGGCGATTTTTTCGGTAGTTTCTTGGTGTTGCGGATGGTGTGATCACCAAATGACGTAAAACAAAAGATTCAAAAGACACTGAACAATACCCACACCACAACACAAAAGCTAACCAACAATGGCTTCCGCAACACCAAGAAACACCCATTTTTTCTTTCTATTTCAAGACAATAAAGCAAGCTTAAGCAAGCTCCTGGCCATAGTCACGAAAACACGATATATCAGCCGGGAATATACCTAGTGGTGGCTCCGTCAAGCACGCGCCCAGGACTCGTCACGTTTGCGGCAACCAAACCCAACAGGAAGTAAGGAAGTGATCATGTATTATACATACCTCAGCCTTCTTCCATAACTCCTTACAGCCGAGCTAAAAATCATTCCTTTGTCTGAATACCCAACTGCGAAATTTGAATGTAAACCAGCACCACAGAGAATTCCACAGTCCTGTAAAAAGGTTTTCTGGGTTAAGAACTATTAATTAAACTTCAACTGAATTGGAGTCTGAATTAAGTTATGTTGCATTCTGTCGCACATAGGAAGTTTCTAGTCTTCGTTTCTGTGTAACCTTGCGGAATCCATATTGAATTTTGTGACCCGTGTTATATAATTACATACACGGGCGGACACTCCTTAGTGCTTCGTGACGGAACTGCTCAGAGCTAAATATAGCAAAATGAATTACCTTTTGGAATCGAGTAATCGAGTGCCGCTGCAATCTTTTCTCCAAGATTAACTAACGTGAAAAGGTGAGCATTAAATGAGTTTCCTTTGTAGTCACTCATTTAGACAGACTGAACACTTGCTTAACGGCAAAATGACAGCGCCACTATGATGTAAGCGTAGCTACGGATCCCACCACTGATTAAATTACAAATCGTAAGTATTTGTTTGTAGACAGGTCACGTACACGATGTACTATGAAGCATACTCGGTTCGTCCAGAATACTTTACCACCGAGTCAGTAGGTGATACACCATTTATGGTGCAGCACAGTTCCATGCAGGTACTCAGTGTTCATGCTATAAACAAAGTTGAGTGGTATTAACGAGTCAGCGCGTTTATTTGATAAACAGATGAACACAAAAGAAACCTCTCTGCTCTTAGAAAAATAAACTAAAATTCTTTCTTGAAATAATCAAATGGTTGATATGTATCTGAGTCGATATCATGTCAATTGTTTGTAAATCGAGTTGTATGTGATATAAAACATATTGCCATGAAGACGGGTGTGAAGACGCTTGCAAGAGAAATTTCCCGCAGGCAAGTAGAGGCCATCAAGCATTCAGTCGGCTTAGAAAGCCAGCCAGTAAATGAACTCAGTAAGTTAGAGTAAGCTAGCAAGTGAGTGAGTCGGTCAGTCGTTCAGTCAGTCAGTCAGTCAGTCAGTCGGTCAGTCGGTCAGTCGTCAGTCAGTTTGTGAGTCAGTCAATTCGTCAGTGAGCAAGTAAGGTATCATGGCCTGTGCCATGCAATTCCTAAAAAACGGATTAAAAAATTAAAGCCTTAAGGCGCATAACGTACATGCGCCAGTGGTTTTACAAGCAAACGATCATAGCGGAATGTCAATAGATAAAATTTAGCCAAATGTATGCGAAGATGAAATATGAAACACCTACAGCTGAGAAAAGAATGAAAAATGCTGGCCTTAACGAAGAAACAATACATCATATTTACAGTATCCCTTTTAAAGTGAAAAAAGATACTAGACTTGCTATTTTCCAATTTAAAATTATCCATTACATTTTGCCTACAAACGCTACATTATTCAGGGATTTAATTATTTTAAGCGAACAATCAGCCACCTTTGCACCGAGAAAGAAACTCTAAAACATATTTTTGTAACTTGTTCCCACGTGTTGTCCTTTTGGACACATTTCACCGATTGGTGGAACGATAAAAATCAAGGTTTTTTTACTCTCTCGGAGACAAATATCATTTACGGTTTCACTAATAATCTCCCTCTTCGTCTTGGTTTAAACCTCTGCGTAATTTTATCCAAATACACAGCACAATTCAGTCAGTCAATCAGTCAGTCAGTCAGTCAATCAATCAGTCAGTCAGTCAGTCAGTCAGTCAGTCAATCAGTGATCAGTCAATCAGTCAATCGAGCATTCAGTCAGTCAGTCAGTCAGTTGGTCAATCAATCAGTCAATCAGTCAATCTGTCAATCTTTTAATCAGTCAGTCGGTCAATCAGTTAGTCAGTCAGTCAGTCAGTCAGTCAGTCAGTCTGCTTGCAGTTTGTCAGTCCATCAGTACCTTTGCCATTTAGTGAGAGGGCATTCATTTAGTCAGTCAGTCATTCAATCAGTCATTCAATCAGTCAATCAGTCAATCATTCAATCAGTCAGTCAGCCAGTCAGTCAATCTGTCCATTAGTCAATCCATCAGTCAGTCAGTCTGCTTGGCAGTTTGTCAGTCCACCAGTACCTTTGCCATTTAGTGAGAAGGCATTCATTTAGTCATTCATTCAGTCAGTCATTCAATTAGTCAATTTATAAATCAGTCACTCAGCCAGTCTGTCACTCAGTCAATAGGTCAATCAGTCAGTCAATCAGTCAGTCAATCAGTCAATCAGTCAGTCAGTCAGTCATACAGTCAGTCAGTCAGTCAGTCAGTCAATCAGTCAGTCAGTCAGTCATACAGTCAGTCAGTCAGTCAGTCAATCAGTCAGTCAGTCAATCTGTCAGTCAATCGGTCAATCAGTCAGTCAGTCAGTCATACAGTCAGTCAGTCAGTCAGTCAGTCAATCAGTCAGTCAGTCAATCTGTCAGTCAATCGGTCAATCAGTCAGTCAGTCAGTCATACAGTCAGTCAGTCAGTCAATCAGCGGCCAGTCAATCAGTCAATCAGTCAATCAGTCAATCAGTCAATCAGTCAATCAGTCAATCAGTCAGTCAGTCAGTCAGTTGATCACACAGTCAGTTAGTCAGTCAATCAGCGGCCAGTCAGTCAATGAGTGAATCGGTCAGTCAGTCAGTCACCCCAGTCAGTCAGTCAGTCAGTCAGTCAGTCAGTCAGTCGGTCAGTCTATCAGTCTGAATGGCCGACGGGAATCAAACCCATGCCATAACCGGTCACACGCTCAATCCCTTGAGCCAAGTAGGGCTCACAGAGAGCTGAGGCATTTTATATTAATAGGTTGGCTCCGATGATTTAGTGAGCGTCCGACGCATGGGTTTGATTCCCGTCGGAGACTGAGATTTTTTCTTTATCCCCATCCCCGTGACATATGATCACCTTCATCTTGTCATTTGTTTCGAGCTTAAAATTCACCATCTTATTTCATTACTTATCGATGTAGTTTATTATTCACCATTTTACTTCAACGCTTATCGAACTCATCAATCACAATACCTGGTTGATGGTGAATCCCATTTGCGCATGTCTGTTGTGATGACTTGTAAAATGGCTAACCATGGTTTTACGAAGAACCGAAAAGAAAGCCACGATGAGCTAGTGTCATAAATTGTATCAAAGAGTCTACATATATACTGACCAAAGCAGACAAGGAGACCTGTCTATAAATGATGCACAGATTGTTGACTTCTTCTTTTTTCCGTTGGAGATTAACGGATTAACGCCTTACCCTAGTGGACATCGGAAGTAAATGTTATAATTAATGATTTCGTGTGAGGGCAGGAACTTTTGGTTTTTCATCAAGTTGTGTCATCATTAGATTAACCTAATTAACCGTTCAACAGATTGCACGCAACTTTATTTTTGCGAAACTAACGAGAGGTTACAAAGTTTGATTAACTGTCAAAACCGACAAAAAGAATTTTGAATGCGCCAGGGCTTGGAAGCGACATAAGCGTGATAATGTTGTTATCAATAGCCGTGGTTACACTAACCCTTTTACCCATGGGTACATAGCATTTGCCCACGGGTAAGGTCGTTTTTGTGTGTAACCGCTATTCCCAGACCGAAACTGCCTTAGGGTTATTTCCATGGATACATCAAAGAGAACAAAAGAACTTCCCAAGACAGTTCCTGAACTGAAAATTACGGTTTATCTGCTCCCTGAGGTGGCTTGGCCAATCGTAATGCAGAACGTAACTAATACAGGAAATCGCCTCGTTGACCTCTGATACGCTTGGCTAATTGCACGCTTACTTGTAACACAAGGTGACATGGCAGGGTTTCGTGCATCACTGCGAGAAACTCTAAAGTTTTCTTTCCACCAGTGATCGAGTGCATTGTTATTTAGAAGTTGCTGAAACCAATGTCGTGGAAATACCCAAGCCCTTCTTGGCCGGCGAGCAAGTTCGCGACGAACTCGTAAATGTAAATAAAACGCCGACAAACCTTGAAGATAGCGTAGTTGAAAGCGCCTTCTTCGGTGTCTTCTCGCAAAAAAGTGATGGATTGTTATATTTATGGAGGACTGTCGAATAATAAGCTGGAGAATCACTGAAATTAAGCTTATAGGATCTTGATTCGTGTCATCCATGTCGATCTGTACGTTTCCCGCCAAACGGCAGTGTCATTGAACTCATATCTTATTATATTTTACCCTGAGGAGTCTTTTACTGTGTAACCGCATCCCCAAGGGTAGGAGAACCTGAGATAAACAGAACCCAAGCCATTCACCCTCGGGAAGGCCCCAAACCCAAGGTGTGTGTAACCACAACTCTGTGCTCTTAACCGTTTTTTCTTCGGAGGCCAGGATCCAAACAAGATAAAAATTCCCAAATGTAATTGTGCCGTAAAATCTAGTCAAACAGTACCAAATGAATGTAGACTCCGCGGAGCTTTCTTCTTTTGAATGGTTCAGGCACCAAATAAAGGACTCCGCGAACGTTAGTTTAGAATAGAATATTGCAGGTTTGTTCTGAGACTACACAGGGTTTAGTAATCTTATCTACGAATGACATAAAACTAAGCAAGAAAAGAGACAAAATGATTGAAAGATGGACAGTACTAAACAGACACTTATCTCAAGACAACAACTGAAATACGCGCATATGAAAAGAGATTTTTTTTTCGAACTTTTCCAGTCGTGAGGTAGCGAAAAGATTTAATATCAAAGGTGTTAATTACATTTTATTCCTAACGAGTGCGAAGCGAATATAATTAATAGCATAACATTGTTCTACAGTTTGCGTGATTCACTGTTACTGGAACAATTAACTGATTAAAATCGAGGTCCGCGAAAAACTCCACATTAAAAACAGCCCTAACAGTTTATTACCGATAATCTGGTGCTGTTTTATTTTCTTTGCAGAGCTGTAGACTCGAATCGCTTCCGTTTTCGTTGCTAAAACATTCGCCGGCTTTTATTCTGATATTCTTTAACGATATTATCACATTTCCATTGCTACAATATAAGTTCCAAACAAAAGTTTTTAACTAATATTAACCAATTACTCCTCAAAAACAGTCTTGACATAATACCTTATATTAATTCACTACCAAAATTTCTTTTTTCAGACAGCTGATTTTCCGCTTAAGTAACGAAAAAAGTGATTTTTCTTTTCAATCGCTTCCTTTCATTTTCCCCATTTTCTTTTCACGGTGCAAAATTCCAACTAGCTATCTTATCTGTTATTGTATCTTCACCTCAAAGTATGTTTAACTAAGGTTTCAGTTTCTCTTCTCTTGAGGATATATTTTTGATGCCAAGTGACTGCAGATTCACTACATTCCTTCCATTTCCGATCGAACGTTCTTATTGGTCGATTACAATCGCACATTGTTGTTCTTTTTACCGCTTCCCAGATCATTGAGTGAACCGCTCCGCATGAGCGAATATTCTTGAAATACTTCGTCGCTCCTGTGTTATGTTTCACGGGCACTCCACCTAGTGCTTGGAATATTGGTGTAGCTTTGAGTTTTTGTCGTTCAATTCTTAGCTCGGTTGTTCGCCTAAAGGAAGGTTATCGTTTTGGAGTCGACGTTTGATTTCAGCCGTGGCAACATCTGCGAGGTTCGCTGTTAACTCGTTCACAGATATCAACTGCTCTTTTATTTTACCTACTCAAATTTATCTGGTTTTTATTGAGCCGTAGTATTCTAAGCTGAGTGAATATCAGGCTGAAGACTTAAAAATATGCGTGTCTGTTGTCTTCCTCTGCAGTTTGGAATCCTCGTTTCTCTATTAACTTAATTGATGGAGTGAGCCTCCCTGAGCGAGGGAACCTTATCTTACCACGATCAAAGAAGTGCGAGATTTCGACCGAAAACTCAGCTGCTTTAAATAATCAACATTGCAGGCTGCTGAATAATGGATTTCACACAAGACGACGACAGTGGGACATTCACACTGAGAATAAAGTCGCGTTCTGGTGAGTTTATTCACTAATTTAATATAATTTGCCTTGCAGAAATATGTCATGCCGCGAACATTTCAGTGTCATCTCTCTCCCCGATCGTGATTTGTGTTATCTCGCATGACCGAGCTCAAAGGCATCTAAACACCTTTTATGTCCAAGGTTAGAACGCTCCCAGCTGTTAGAAATGCATCATGTTTATAAACAATTCTTAACGGAAAGCGTAGTTGTATATGAATGATTAATTTGTTGGCCAATTTTTTTTCGAGGCAGGAAGATGCGTGGTTGTACTGTCATGCGAAAGGAAGGGTGCAGGCCTGTCTTTAACAATAAACTTGATCTCTTTTGTTAGTGGCATAGAAAATTTCTGAACCCAAAACAATGAAAGACTCATTTTCCCGTGGGTTTCTTTTAGTTTGCTAAGTGGCTGGCTTTACAGGTGAACGAAGCGAAGATTTATACTTAAGACTTATAATTTTATAGCGTCAACGTCAGTTTTGACTGGTCGGTCGGTCACTTTGCAATGATGTGTCGAACTTCTAAGCTTACGTATCTGTACTAAACGTATTTTTTTTTGTCCGGGTTCTTCAGATTGACAAGTAAATGAAAAAGTGCTCATTTATTTACTTGGACATTTCTTCGAGCAGAAAATTTTAAATAACTAGAGCTTATATTGATAAAAAGTAGTTGAACACTTGAGAATTAAAAAATCTGTAAATATGTTGAAATCCAGCTCCCTGTGCGAGTTGCTCGACCATTCCAATAGTCAAGAGTGTTGTTTTGTTTGAATAAGCTTACTACTTGAACAGCTGGCATATTTAAGCTTACTTCTGCTGCTTAAAGCGAATGAGGATCTGAAGTTTAGCACCTGAGTGCATTGTAGATTCGTTGTTCAAATGTCGGGTAATGGGCTTAATTAAATCAGATAATTTAATGTGCTCCCAAGTAACTTATGAATCATTTATTATTTTTATACGTGTGAGTGCAATCAGAAATTTTGGATACTTAAAATTCGAGAAATACTTTGTGGTGGTGTTGATCTTTCATTTCACGTGTGCAATTTAAATTAACGATCATACATTCATTTCACAGCAAGATAAAAAAACTTATAAATGAGTAACATTTTCCAAATAATGGGAATGCGCTTATATATTGAAAGAAAATACCTATCAGCTGATTAATTTAAAGTGATTTATCCTACAGCTGAAGTATTTATGTTATCATCAATATACGTTAGAGGGTAACCATACATGTAGCACAGGCAGATCTAAAATTGTCGACAAATTTTTACTTGAGTGGAAAAAAGTTTGTAGGTTTTTGATGACACATACAGTATGTTTTACATGTATATGTTGTGGTTCAAATTTTTCTTTGGTTTAAAAATTTTCAAACCAGTTTAGTTTTTATTTTCCTTTGTCTCATGTTCATTATCATATTTTGAGACAAAGGAAAACAAAAATCAAACTGGTTTGAAAATTTTCAAACCAAAGAAAAAATTGAACGACAACATATACAAATGCAAGTTATGCCTTGATTGAAGTTACTCATCAGTGGAGTGAATTGATTTGTTTGCATGAGTGATCATTTTTGATAAAGTAAATTTGCATTTCTATTCAGAGCATTAGAAAGCTTGTAATTTTTGGAACTATTTTGTCGTCCAACAATCATATATTATGCAAATGAAGGTAAATTTAGAAATTAATTATGCTTGGCAAAACATCCGAAATTGTGATTACAAACTAATTTTGGCAAAAAAATTGACCCTGTCTCTTGCATTATAATTTACAAACCCCAGCCTTATCCATGTATGGATAATTATAATGTACTGTAAGAAACTTTTACTATAAAAACACTGCTGATTGGCAGAAATCCTGAAAGTATAAACTAGTATGCAAACGTGCATGGCTGTAATATTTTTGAGTTTGTAAATGTATGTACGTACAGTATGTGTGCGTTTTAACTTGTGAATAGGGGAGCATTGAATGAGTTATTATAGTGGGACAAAATGTTGCTCAATCGCTCGCTCACTTGCTCGACTGTTAAGTAATGTTCCATATAAGAACTATGGTACAATGTAAACTTCATTGTTCTGCGACTTTGGCTCTTTCTGACATAGAATATCTTTTATTTCAAGAATAGAGGAGGAGCTGATGGTTCATAATTATATTTCATTATAAAAATAAAGAAAATCCATTTGCGTCAAATAAATTTTAGGAAATGTTCGTGCTTAACCAATCAGAATAGCAGAAGACAATAGCTAATAATTTTGCTTCTTTGATGAAGTTCCCCAATTACAATATCTTTTAAAACTTGCATGTTGTGCGATTGGGTCTCAAATTACTTGAAACTTTAAAAAAATTAGACAAAATGCACCTTGAACCTTAACTTTTGAGCAGTTTTTTAGCGTAGGCCAATGAGATCACTAGTTGTAACAATGAAAAAAGTTGACATTCCATCGTGCATAACGTTCAGCGCTATCCTTCTTATGCGGATCATTACTTAACATTGAGTACATGATACAATGTATCGTAAAGAAAAAAGGTTTAAATCTTTTAGAAAAGTGTCAATGTCATTTAAAACACAAACGTTTCGGGCTGAGCCCTTCTTCAGTGTGATTTAAAAATGTGTGCCACGACATTCAAAAAAACTTCAAAGTGAGCGCGTGCACGTTGAATGCGCGCGCCATTCAGTTACATACACACAAAAAAACTCGGTCACAAAAAATTAAAATTAATGTTCAGTCCGCTCGGTCTGAGCGTGCCAAGCTTGAAGATGAGTCGCATCTCACGCTGTTTGCGGCTGGTGTTGCTGCCGAAACAACGCTCGACGCCACAGATCATGACGTCATCGAGCGAGTGTACAATGTATGTACACTGTAATGGTCGTCTGTCCGACCAATTTTAAATTATGCTCGGACATGGTGACCGAGCACAAAAATTGCTCAGCTTTTGACTTGAAAGTCTTGTTAACACATCGCATTTGATTCCAAAATTACAATAAGAATTTACGATGTTTGTACGATTTATTTTGTTGTAAACGGCTCTCTTGATTCAAGAAAATTCAATGTGATGGCAAAACTTTTGATGATGTTGTTTAAAACAAAGATTTGCCTTAGGAAATAGCCAGGCATAAACTTCCTTGAACAAGCAATTACATACTTAATTTCTATTTATCATATTTTGTATTACTGTTGCTGTTAGCAATAAAATATACATGTACATCATGTGATCAATCATGTATTAATGGAATGTAATCAATATGACATTCTGAGTACAGTTTATTACTCTTATACATGTACAACTACATTGTATGTACAGTGTATATCACATATGAACCTTACATGTAAGTAAATTAGTCTACATGTAGCTTAAAGCCACACCCATGACCTTTCATACAGTGGTCAGATGCCCCACTGTATGGGCAATTCATGATAAGTTATACCATTTTACTAGCTACTATTAATTGTGACAAACGTCCTGCATGGTACTAGGATCATAAGGAATATCAGAAATAACATTATAATGTAGATGCATTGTAAAACCCCAACATCTTGGTCTTAACCGTCCTTCACTGAATATTTGTTTTTTACAAAATGTGCCACAGCATCAAAGTCATCAATTGAAGGGGTGGATAGAAAAAAGTCTTAAATTGAAGGAGTGCATGGAAAGTGAATCTTGGTTCGGCTGGCTGATTACATGTATGTTTCTCAGTTCCATTTGGCATGCAAGTTTCTGATTATATTTGTATGCTCTGTGTTCGGATACAGTATTTTGCCATTTAACTGGTAGTTGTTAATAGACCAAAATAGAAAACCAAATAGAAGTGTGAAAATTACTGGGAGGTATTTTAAATGCTGCATATCAACTGATTTTTATGAAGTTTCTTTGGCTTTTCTCCATGCACCCCTTCAATTTCTATGTTCTGCTGACATAGTCAGCGAACACTATTGTCATCGGACGAGGTATTTTTGTCAATGTAAGGAACCACCGTCTAAAGCAAAATGAAATTGCATGATGACTCATATCAGTTTGTTTACTTTTGACTGAGTTAATTATAATTCTACATGCTTACATGTACCTTTGAGAATACATAATTTGAATAATATTCCATCAATTCACTTGAATTAAAAATTGAATTAACGGCTTTAGAGTAAGCGATCAAGAATTTATAATTTTACCTACCACTACAAATTATTTCAGAAGTCTAAAGCGAAGCGAAATCGCATGATGACTCACTGATCATATCAGTTTGTTTACTTCGCGAGTGAGAGAAATTATAATTCTTCATGCTTACCTTTGAGAATTCATAACTCGAATAATGATCAATCGATTCACTTGAATTAAAAATTGAATTATGGAGAGTAATCGATCAAGATTTTAGAATTTATCTGCCACTAGTATTTGATTTAGTAGATTTTAGCCTGTTGAGCCTATCGATAAAGCAATGAAGCTAGCCGAGACGCCAGCTGACAAGTTGACGCTATGCTCGACTGAGTCTGATGGATAGTTTAAACCCAGTGTCTCTGCCAGTACAGTACATCTGCTCGCCAGAAAATGCACTCAAATCATTTGTCAAATACATGTAGCATTTGCTTGTATGCTGCACGATTCACCCTATATCTGTTCAGCAGAACACATGGCCCAGTGGGGCCCTATTTTTTGGAATGGTGCATGTACTGTCTGCAGTATAACACAAACCTCAAAAGAAGCAAAAATCAGATACAGGCGTATACGTGTAGATCCCTCTTCCTCCTTACCTAACTAAAAACTGGATGAATAATCATGTTATTGGACATTGTATGTTTATTTTTATTTTAGATGAACATGAGGGTACACAAAAGAAGACTTTTACAAAGTGGATAAATGCACAGCTATCGAAGGTACAGTACCTTAACTACATGTAGTTATTGTGATTATTTTTTGCTGTATTGCATGCTATAATTAATTTCACATGGTCTTTGTTGTAGCAATTATCTACTTGTCAATCCTGGATTTTGTTATCTGCTTTCTTGTTTCTTTTATAGGCTGGTAGCGGTCAGCAAGTCAAGGATTTGTTTGAGGATCTGAAAGATGGAACTAAACTGTTGCTGCTACTGGAGGTTTTATGTGGAAAGCGGATTGTGAGTTTCATTCATTTTAACATTTTTTAACCTTTTTAACTCTTTAAGGTTTCAGAGAATTAAAATCAATGTTCTGAATGTAACTGAAATATATTGCAAGCTATTAATGCTACCCCCAATAATGTATAAATTTTGTAAAATCTTGTAAAATGTAGATATTATATTCCTAAATTGGTTTGATTACAAAATACATTACTTTTAAAGTGCCTATGAAATGAAATTTATTTTTTGATGTATCGAAAGTTTCACCTTTTTAGACCTTGGAATAAAAGGTTTAAAGTGTTAGGGACGATGCGAAATGCTTTTTTTATGGTCTCAAAGTTAGGTTGTTGGCGCTAAAAAGTGGCTCCAATTTGTGCGCGGCCAAAACCAGTGTCATGTTACACTGTGACGTAAATAGTTGTACAAACTGCTGCGGGAATATAGAGAACAAGGGAGCTGACAAGAGACGTCGCTAGAGGTAGACCAATATTATGTGGCGAGCGGCCTCAAACATACGAGATATTACAATTCTTCGATAACAGAGGGTGTAACAAAGCTTTATTTTGCTCCAGAGGAAAATAGGCCGGCGGAATACACGAAATTTGTTCGTCGACATCGGAAAGGGTACGTCAAGCGATGTTGTCAATGAAAGCGCTTATTGTTAAGATTAATATTATTTTGCAAAAGAAAATAACATTCCGGCCGGCGAGGCCGTTTAATCAAGCATAATTTTTCCAATCCTTATCCTGTTTGGAAGTTCCTTCAAGCCTCGGCTCGACTGGAGAGCCGTCGAAGTCAGCGAGGCCTACAAAAATATACTGACTCGATCGGCACTGACTGGCGAGTAATATAAATGTTTATACGGTATTCCGAATTATAAAATTCAAAGTGCAGCGACGCAAGTGTTCACTGGAAGGTGTCTATTCTACGGAACATCTATCAAAAATCTACACGTACAAATGCGTAAGACTATTCGAAACAAAATACATCGCTGAATCATTGCGTGTTCGATCAGATCAATTTTTATACAATGAAATATAAATCAGACATAAATGTAAACACGATACTTTGAACTCACTTACAAGCCGCCAAGTGGTTAAAATTTCCAGAAACGATCAATCGCTGGCAAGACACTGAACTAAGAAGCATAATTATTGCGTATATACTTGAGTTCAAACATTTTGAATAAATAAAAAAATACGCTATCATGGCACCTTGCCGCTAAAAATACACCATTTACATTCAATTCAGCAAGCCGCCTGAAAAACACCACCTCGGATATGCATAACATATCAGTATAATTTAGAAACTTTCAACTAGCAAGCCGCCAAGACATATCCTTCGCATTGAAAAAAGAACTTTAAGTAGACGAGTGAATTGCCAAGCCGATAAAATAAGTTCATAATCTCCACGCGCGATCAATGAACTTCAGAGAAGACCGGCCGAGTCGCTAATACGCTAATATCATGATTGTTTGTACTACAAATATATCGTTCGCGTTCGAAAAACGCTAGTCAACGAGCCACTAAAAATAAATAATAAAAACGCCTCTGCGTTCAATAAGCTTACAACTCAACTGGCGAACCCACTGAGACGCTGTGCTACTGAAATGTATACCTTTCACGTTCAATAATCTAAATGATCAAAGTCCGTCTTCTTCATGTTCACTTCCTTCGCTCAAGCGGCACAGTCGGTTCGTCTCGCTACGGCAAAACTACAGTGGACACAATCATTTCAGTTGATCAAGAGTGATCCGAAACTGATCCTCTTCACCTTCAGAGGACTGTAAAGAAACAAATTAGGCGCTGTCTGACATTTGTACAGCCAAAAACGTTGGCAAAATGACCATCACGCTAAAGGATTCCAAGGGAATTATAGCGTAAACAAACCAATGTGTCATACTATTTACGTAATTTACGTCATCACGCACGCCCACTCGCCCCCAGGCTCTCCAAAAATTGGAGCCACTTTTCAACCGAAGTGACGCATCTTCGAGGGGCTAAAAAACTGATTTTCTTTCTTTTCCTCGGGAAATGATTATTGTTTTCGTTCTTTGGGCATAATAAACTAATGAAAAACGAAGAAAAAAAATTCATTTCATAGGCACTTTAAGCATCAAGAGCAGTAAATTAAGCAAATCATTGAAAATATGAAATGGTTATATCTTTCATAATGGATAAAAAAAGATATATATAAATAAAATGTTTGTAATTATCCCAGACACTCTTTTTGAGTTCAATATTAATAGTTCCTATCTGCCTTCCAAATTTCATGCAAATTGAATGCATATTTACTGAGAATAAACCCGAAGTTGGGGAATCCTAGAGAGACAATAACTAAGAGAAGAAGCTTGTTAAAGTTTTGAAGGTGTGAGTAATTGTTTATATTGAGGTGTTTCCCATTCATCCTGTTATCCAACCACATGGACACATCCAAGACTGAAGTGCATTGTGCTGTTACACTGATTCATTGATTGTAGCAGAATTCTCCTGTGTGAATACTGTATACACACACTTTCCATGACGCTTAGGATCGCGGAGTGATAAGGTTTCATTATAACATGCTTCAAGGAAAGTGCGCGCCCTGATTGGTTGATATGCGGAATCCATTTACCAGTGGGTAGCACAATCACGTCACAAAGCTTGTTTTGCCGGCAGTTTTGATATGGTGTCTTCATGATACGTTATAAAAGAAATGGTAAACGTTGCATCTTTTCGTAAATCGAGATATCGATGCACTTGGGAGGTTTGCTAAGCACTCAAGAACGCTTCTTTCATGCTTAGAAACCTCCTGCATGCATCCATAACTCGATGTGAGCACGTTGCACATTTACCATTTCTTAATTTGCCTCCTTTTCCTCCAGTCATCATCACAGAGTCAAAATTATTTAATCACATCATTTTTTTTGTGTGTGTTTTATTTTGTTAGAGATGTGAAAAAGGTCGCACCCGTGTCCATTTTATGACCAATGTGGACAATGCTCTTAGGATCCTGGAACAAAACAATGTAAGTGTCTGTTAATTAATGCCAGTGTCTATTGATCACTCTGGAAAAAATAAACATGTGTATGCATATATGCATATTCTAGTGAAATTTCAGCCAGTGATAAGTTTTCTTTCAGCTGGTGAAATTAGCTGACAGCTGGCTCTTAGCTACATCCCTGTACTGTACAGCAGTGCTGGGAATAACAGTCAGTCATCGGACATTGTCTGACCAAAATTCGAAAATGTCCGACCAATTTTAAATTATGCTCAGACATGGTGTGACCGAGCACAAAAATCACTTAGCTTTTGCCTTGAAAGTCTTGTTAACTCATTGCGTTTGATTCCAAAAACATTACAATTAAGAATTTATGCAATTTGTATGATTTATTTTGCTGTAAATGGTTCTCTTGATTCGAGAAAATTCAGAAAAGGCTGTGTCATTTGAAATCGCCCTACAATGCATTGCAAAACTTCTTATAGCACATCGTGTATGCTTATTGATTGTGTCTCAGGAAAAATCCAAAATAGCGGATGTCTGACCAATTTTGTAAAATGTCCGATTAAAAAGGGGGTTTGAAAGGACACGTGTCCTTCTAAGTAAGAAAAATTATTTCCAGCACTGGTACACTGGTACACATCAAGATGCCCATATCATTAAAAGCAACTGGAAAGTCTTTTGTTCTAAAGCTTGTAGCAAGATTAATTGACTTTTAATAATAAGTCACTCTGTTACAAGTGTAGGTTTTTCGACAGACAGACAGTAATTGCGCAACTGTTTTTTTTTTTCGACTATTTCCCAGTAAAGAAACTGTAAACTGTAAGTGCAAAGTAAGTAATGCCTGTTAGAGCAGTTTTCAATTGAGTGTGGTAAAACAAAAACCAAAGTAATTACTCTGACCAATCACAGCAGTCGTAAACAATCCAATGAACCAATCAGAGCTCGAAGCAATTACATGTCGCGGGCGCCAAGCGCGGGAAAACGCGTGCGAGCAAGTCACGATTGGTTTTGGTTTTACTTCTGATTGGTCGAGAAAGTGGCGCGAGATTTTTTAGCCAATCACAAAGCGTAGCAATGCAAAACCAAAGCAATTGTGTAATTACTTTCGACAGTCAATTGAAAACTGCTCTAGTAGCTGTAATTGTAAGTAAGTAAGTAAAGTAATCATGTAAGATTGTAAGTAGTGTTGTAAGTGTTGTAAATAAATAAAGTCTGTATCAAAAAAAAAAAAAAAAAAAGTGTAGGTTTTTCGTTTCATATTTTTGTGTATGGAGTCATTTTGTTGGAAAGTATAGAAAACTTCAGCAAAAGATAAAATGCAAATGTCTAACGGCGTCCTGATGGTATGCGATATATGCAAATATTAAATAGCACCTCTTTTGCTGAAGAAGGCAACAGTAGTTGCCGAAACGTACTCCAACACAACATTTTTAGCCAGTGTCAACTTTTTAATATTTCTTTTTAACATGCCTGGCTACACACCAAACATTTTTATATATAACTTCCTTGTGTCCTTCACAACCTTATGCCAGAAAATGATTTTAAACACTTTTGAACTAGCCCCTATTTGATTAAAAACTGGCAACTATAAAAATTGGCATCTGGTGACCAGGCCCCGGTTGTTGAAAAGGTGGATAACGCTATCACTATCTAGTGGTTAAGTATTAACAAAATCTTTTGTTAATACTGGATAGCGCTATCCAATGAACAACCGTGGCCAGGGCTAAAAATTGGTGGTCGCACAGTCGCCAAAAAGGACTTAAAACTGACAAGGGCCACCAAAAGTTGAGGTTTGATTGCCTGATGTGCGACTGTGTTACACAATTTTGAAAAGTTGTAATGTGTACATTGTACGAACTAAATAATTAATGTGGTTTAATTGGACTACCTTTCTCTTCTTTTGTTTTTCTCAACTCTAAGTTTATCAATTTTAGTAAATTTTTAGTTCTGAAGTGGAAAATTCCAAGGCATTTTAATGGTGGTTTCATGAGCGATCCACATTCACAATATTTTGACATTCTGATTTTGTGATTGCCACATGACACTAGACTTACCCAGAGTTCTGCGTGGGAGGGTTTCCAAGTCGCACATGTTTTTGCTTTGAGAACAGACTTTCAGTTTTTTTGGTTTAAACTAGGGGAAATTGGGGGCCACTTTATTTTGGGATGGGCCACTAAGAATTCAAGCAAATTGGCCACCAATCACTGGAGTTAATTTTTAGCCCCGGGTGACAAATCTCGCACACTCAGATAACACAATCATGTATTTCTGTTAATTATTCAGGTTCGACCTGTTAACATTAGTAATGATGACATTGTTGATGGAAACCCTAAACTGACGCTGGGTCTGATGTGGTATATCATCTCACATTTCCAGGTACATTGTTTGCACTGTAATGTTTGTTAGTTAGTTTATAACTTTATTTATAGAGGGTGAACATGTGTTCAATGGCAGTGGCATCAAAACACACAGTAAATATTATGACTGCATAAAGGCTGTCAGCTTTAAAATTCTTGTGAAAAATAATTTTGCATTAGCCCGCAAGTCATGCTTCTGTGTCAAACTACAGTGCTCTATATTTCTAATTCTTTCCTTCAAATGTAAGCTTTATTTTTACTTGAGTACAAATACATGTAGAGATTGTTGTTGTTGTTGTTATTGTTGTTGTCAAATGATGAGTGCCAAAGTTGTATGGTCAAAATACATGTAACTAAAATATTTGCTGCGGAACGAGCGCAGCGAGTGTGCAGCAACATAATCAGGATTTAAGAGAAATATATGAGAAAAATATATTAAGCTAGGAAAAATCTCGAATTGATCGCTTTTTACCAGAATTCACTGCGCCATGAACACATTTTGGGCCAGAATGCACTGCCTTACGAACATTTTGGGCCAGAATGCACTGCGCCATGAGCAATAGCCTCGCTTTCTGCTTCAAGCTGTTGGCTGCGGGATTTGTAATATTTTGGTCCAACATGTCCCAGACAAAATCGGAACTGAAGTGTCGAAGACTACCGCGAGTTGAGCGAGGACTGTGAGGCATGGTGATAGGACCGTTGGATAGCAAAGATTTTCGAAGATTGTACGGGATAAAAGACAAATTTATTTTGAAATCACTCCGACAGCGGTCGATGAGACTGAGCTGAGCGAGTGGGGACGCGAAACCTGAGCTGAGCGCATGGAGACGTGAACACGATACGGCTAGCTAGTAACGCAACATATTCATTATCAATAATTAAGTTAAATCTAAATTTTCACACCTTCCTCGTGGTGAACGCGTCCTTTGCTCAACAATATTCTACAGACATTGCAAGAACTTGATGCGTGAATTACAAAACAGAATTAGTCTTATCAGCTGGAGTTTTCGTCGATTCATCCCGGTTACATTTGCTTTGCTTACCGCAGCAATTACTATCTTTTGGATACACTAGTTTTACCCTTTAACTCCCAAGAGTGCCATACATGTACATTAAAATTCAAGAAAAATTCCACATTTTCATTTTATAAAATATTGAAAAACAAAATGGTGCCATGCAAAAGAACATCCGAAGAGGTTTCATTTGAATGGTCACACCATAGGATTTCATCAACAGACTCAAAAGTTAGAACAAACGGTACCATGCAAAAGTACTGCTGAAGAGGTTTGATTTGAATGGTCACACCATAGGATTTCGTCCACGTTAGAACTACACTACATGTCTTCATAATTGACTCTGGGAGTGAAAGGGTTAATGACAATTTGTTTTAACACCTGCCTTATATCAGCTGGAGATGGACTTGTCAAATGTTGTGAAAGGAATAACGTTCCTTTATTTTTAATCTTTAATTTATAGTTGCAATTGTTACTCAAAAATCTAATGCTGGATTCTGGTTCAGAAACACCTGAAGAAAAACTGCTGGCTTGGTGTCGACAATCTGTTCGAGGGTGAGATATTTTTGTTTGCGCAATCCTAATCTTGTGTTGGGTGTCCTGTGTAGTAGCTGGATTGAATTCAGCTTTCCGCTGTTTCTCTGTTTCGATGCCACGTAAGGTCCCCCCCCCCCCCCCCCCCCCCCCCCCCCAAAGATTCTTAATTTGTTCTTTTTTAGGGGCAAACCGGGCGGGAACTGGTATCTACTTTGGCATCTCCCCGACTGAACGTTTTCGCATACCTTCTTTTGTGCAAACGCATTTTCTTAATGGTTGATAACTACTAGTGATTACATATACATACATGTATAATGTACATGAAACACACACATGCACACATGAAATTTTCAAAAACATTGCTTTTGAAAAATATATATGTTATATTTATAACTTTTGTATTCCCATAAAAAAGGTGATGCATGATGTATGTATACAAAAGGTATATACATGTATATAAAATATATTTCTCAAATAGCAATGTTTTTGAAAATCAGTGTACATGTATATATATACATGTACAGCTAAATGTACAGTATACATGTCCTTTTACAGTTTTGGCATTGTACACATAGTTGATAGGTAAATACAAGTGTTAGTCAAGCGAATATGGTATTAATTAAACACACACGTGCAGTATTAATACTCACTCTTTTGTAATGCGCATTTGACCATAATTAATTAACATGGAATTTGTGCACTACATTTTTGTATAAATTTCAATCATTATTATTGGTAGTAGTAGCAGTAGTAGCAGTAGTAGCAGTAGTAGCAGTAGTAGACCATTAGTAGTAGTAGTAGTAGTAGTAGTAGTAGTAGTAGTAGTAGTCCGTTAGTAGTAGTAGTAGTAGTAGTCCGTTAGTAGTAGTAGTAGTAGTCCGTTAGTAGTAGTAGTAGTAGTAGTCCGTTAGTAGTAGTAGTAGTAGTAGTCCGTTAGTAGTAGTAGTAGTAGTCCGTTAGTAGTAGTAGTAGTAGACCGTTAGTAGTAGTAGTAGTAGACCGTTAGTAGTAGTAGTAGTAGACCGTTAGTAGTAGTAGTAGTAGACCGTTAGTAGTAGTAGTAGTAGTAGACCGTTAGTAGTAGTAGTAGTAGACCGTTAGTAGTAGTAGACCGTTAGTAGTAGTAGACCGTTAGTAGTAGTAGTAGTAGACCGTTAGTAGTAGTAGTAGTAGACCGTTAGTAGTAGTAGTAGTAGACCGTTAGTAGTAGTAGTAGTAGACCGTTAGTAGTAGTAGTAGTAGACCGTTAGTAGTAGTAGTAGTAGACCGTTAGTAGTAGTAGTAGACCGTTAGTAGTAGTAGTAGTCCATTAGTAGTAGTAGTAGTCCGTTAGTAGTAGTAGTAGTAGTAGTAGTAGTAGTAGTAGTAGTAGTAGTAGTAGTAGTAGTAGTAGACCGTTAGTAGTAGTAGTAGTAGTAGTAGTAGTAGTAGACCGTTAGTAGTAGTAGTAGTAGTAGTAGTAGTAGTAGTAGTAGTAGTAGTAGTAGTAGTAGACCGTTAGTAGTAGTAGTAGTAGACCGTTAGTAGTAGTAGTAACTCTACAATGTGTGTGCATTTAATTCCAGGTATGATGGAGTAGATGTGAAGAACTTTACTACAAGTTGGAGAGATGGACTTGCATTCAGCGCTTTGATCCACAGATACAGGTACATCACAGTGTAGTAAACTGCCATGGTTTGTTATTTACAGCTGTAACCTGATTGTTATTCCACCAAGCTTTTAAATTTTATCAACAGTGCAAGTTAAAGTGATTAACAGTTGACAAGGATAAAAAAAACATCATTTTGGAAAAATTGTTGCTGTACCACCATATTCTCAACACTTATCATGAAAATTAATAAGTAAAGAGAATTCACAGACATAATTTGCGGGGCTCGAAATACAATCTCTTCGTCCCCAGACCACACACTGACTCTTAAGAATAGAATTAAGATTTTTGTTTGTTTTTGTAGACCTCACCTGTTTGACTATAGTGATCAGCTCGATAAGAAGCCTGTGGATTGCTGTGAATATGCTTTTGCTGTTGCTGAACAGTTTCTTGATGTCGACAGGCTTCTGGAACCTGCAGGTAAAATACTGGATTTATCATTAATTTTCGCTGGCTCAGCGTTTCTTTCTCTCAGTGATTAGATGAGTGAGAAGCAAAAGAAATTACCTACTACATGCGGAAACATGATGTCCTCTAAGGGGTAGCGACAGGTGATTTTTTTGCATATGTCGCTTTTAATGTTCTTTATTGCCGAGAGATGAAAACCTACCATTTGATAGGCTTACTGCAAAAATAACTTTCCTATGGAATGGACCTGAATCAACCTAGTTATCACTGGGGAATTTAATGGCATATTTAAGGAATTTGGGTGGAACAGTGGTTTTCGTACATGTAGTATGACTAGTCATGAGTTGTATGAGGAGCTTGTAGTGGAAATGTTGTACAACAGTTCTGTTGTTGTACAAATGATGGGCTCGGGGCATATCCAGCCTATGTTGCTTTTGAGGTCGTTTTTTATTTTTCTCGCTCAGATTTGTCCATTTGTGGCATGTGAACTACAAATTCGTTGCAAAACATTGTTCAGATTTTTTTCTGTTGTTTTTTCCCATCGTTTTCGAGAATTTACGTATGCAAAAAAAATAAAATCTGCATGTCTCCCGCTGAATCCCGCTCGAAAAAATGAATCTCAAGGTTTACCCGAATTTCTCGATTTTTGTTGATTTTTCACTTCAGATGGCCAAGTTTGGGCCCGTACCGCTGAATCCCGCTCAAGAAAAATAAATCCCGAAGTTCATTCCCTCAAAATCGCTACATTTTTATCACCGATAGTCAGCCACTAAGATTCGCGCCATCTCCCTTATCGTCACGGACCTCCTTTAGGAAGCACTCCCGGTCCTCCGCTGCCGGCTCATAGTCTTTGCCCACCTTGCTGAATTTCACCCGGCCGCAAGAACTCACTTTGAGCTGCCCAACGCTGTATTTCAATCTCCCGCGCGACCACGCAAAGCCGACCTATCTGCCACTGTCGCAAAGCATGTCGGGATATCAATGGCGAAAACGAAAACGGAATGTCCGCCAAATGAAATACGGAAAATATTATAAGTCTCGAAGCACTTCGGATATCGGGCATTTCGACTACGGCATGGGATGGGAAATTTCCCACAACTCACAACGCTGCCCCTTTTCCGATCCGAAGTGATTCCTGACTTTCCTGCCGCCTCGCCTTGTCCACCAACGTCTATTTTCACCTTCGAGCGTGAAATAGAGATTTAGGCAAGAAACACGACTCGTTTCTTTGAGAGGTGCTAGAGACTTACGGATTTCTGGACTTAATGATGTCCTTCAATCACCGGACGGGCCTTAAACATATTGGCTCATACGCACGCTACAGACGATGTGTTTGCCGTAGCGAGTTCGCGATCGATAACGAACCAGGCGCGCGTAAATAACGGTATTTTCGTTCATGTCGTTGGCGCGGGTCAGGAGTATTGCGGTCGCATATTCTCGCGGCCAATCTGCTGTAATGGCATCGAAATTACGCTCTGAATATAAACAACTATAGAAGACCAGAACCCTGCTTTTTTTCAGGTGAAATTAGTCCAGTTTCTTAGGATTAGTGCAAATTCGACAAGGGTTTGTGATATTATTCGTTGTACGATAAAATTAGGCAAATCTGAGCGAGAAAAAAAAAGGAAAATGCTCAAAAAGCAACATAGGCTGGATATGCCCCGACCCCTTCAAATGTTGTACAATTAAGTTCTGAAAATGTTGCACAACTGGAAATGTTGTACAACTGAGTTCTATTCAGTGAGCAATCGTGTATTTTGTCTTTTATCAACATTTATAATAACAAAGAAATAACATTTATGCAACTGATTCACTTTTTTCTCTTTGGTTTGTAAATTAATGTCTCTGACAAGGAGCACACTTTCAATTTATGCCCCCAAGCCAAGGGAAAAAATCTACTAAATTGTCAGTTACACCATTTTCCACCAAGCCCTGCAATTAAATGAAGGGCTGATAGCATAACCAACCTACATGCATGTTGCTTTTTAGGCCGTTTTTAATTTTTCTCACTCAGCTTTGTCCATTTTTTGGCATGTATACTACAAATTAATTGCAAAACATTGTTCAGGATTTTTCTGTTGTTTTTTTTTCCCCGTCGTTTTCGAGAAATTAAGTATGCCAAAAAAAATCTCAATGTCTCCCGCTGAATTGCGCTCAAAAAATTGAATCCCAAAGTGTACCCAAATTTCTTGATTTTATGCTGATTTTTCACTTCAGATAAGAAAAAAAAAGACAATCCCGAAGTCCATTCCCTCAAAATCGCTTCATTTTATTGCCAATCATTAGCCCGGTCCTCTGCTGTGGCTCATAGCCTTTGCCCACCTTGCCCAATTTCGGCCGGACAGCAAGAACTCACTTTTAGCTGCCCAAAGACGTATCTGCCACTGTCGCAAAGCATGTCCGGAAATTCTATGGCAAAACCGAAATGGAGTTCCCACCTGAAAATGATAAGAAAATAATATGTCTGGAATCACTTCAGATATAGGGCATTTCGACCACACCTTGGGATGGGAAATGACCCACGTTCTCACAATGCTGCCCCTTTTCTGATCCCAAGTGATTCCAGACTTTCCTACTGGCTCGTCTTGTCCATCACAGGCTCATTTTCACCTCGAGCGCCGAATAGCGCTTTGGGCTGAGGCACGGCAAGGACACACACTCATTTCTTTGAGAGGTTCCAGGGACTTAACGATCTCCAGACTTCATGATGTCCTTCCTTAAATGACGTTATGTTCATTCAGGTCGTTGGTGCGGGTCAGGAGTATTGTGGTTGCATATTCTTACAGCCAGTCTGTTTTGTTATGGTGTCGTCTTGAGTTCTTCCAGCTTACATTCCATGCAATTTTGAAAGCAACTAGGGTTGGAATGTACAGTCAAAGCACTAGAGGGCCAGGGTCATCAAATTCCTTAGGGTTAGTCCAAATTCAACAAGGGTTAGTGATATTCGTTGTACGATAGAACGAGGCAAGTCTGAGCGAGAAAAATAAAAAAGGCCGAAAATTTGACATACAGGTTGGTTATGCTCTCAGCCCTTCATGACAAATGTTTTACAATGGCAAATCAAAGCAGATTAGCAATTTTTGTAAACAAACAAGGATGGAAGTATTACATACACTGTATTTTTAATTGAATTAAGTACCTTAGGCATCTCACCAAGGAAATGCCAACACACAGACGTGTCCACACACTGTAAGGTAATGTACACTGTAGATGCCTGCCTACATGCAGATGTGTTTATACAATGTAAGGGAATATAGATGCCTGCCAACAGGCTAGAAAATAGGCAATGTACATATTGCTTATCATCATATTTTACTGACAATCTCCAGATGTTGTTCGTGATCGTCCCGACAAGAAATCAATTCTCATGTATGTTTCCAATCTGTACAACAAACTGGCGCCAGGCGTGTCTCACATGACCGTGCAAAGGAATGGCTCGCATACCACGCAGAAGTCGGAGTACACACATACTGTGTCCAAACGTACTGTGAACAGTACATACCACACAGAACACACAGTAAAGCATGTGAAAAAGGGGTACGACGAAAGAGAGCCTGTCAGATATGTAACTACCACAAGTACAACAGTTAAAGAGCCGCCCATACAACATTCCGCTATAACTACTGTGGTAAGTCTGTGCAGCAGTTAAGCTATACATAACTAACACACAGTAAAGCATGTGAAAAAGGAGTATGACAAAAGAGAGCCAGTCAGATATGTAACTGCCACAAGTACAACAGTTAAAGAGCTGCCCTGTGTAAGTCTCTACACTGTAGGTATTAGGTATTTTTAAATAAAAATTCTAAGAAATCGTTATTTTCTTCACAGTTTTTCTTGCCCTCCACAGTGTTTAATAGTTAACTCAAGTTCATTTCCTTTCAGGGCACACCATATTTTAAACCTTTACTAAACAAATATCAAATTTTATTTAATTAAATTAAGGACTGCTACACAACTTTATTTACTTTTTTAACTTTAAAAAAATTAATGTTATTTGCATTTTGGTAATGTGCCAATAATTATGACAAACACAGTACAAATATGTGACAGAGAGCTGGTCACAGTATACTCGTGACACGGTACGATAGACATACATGTATCACCATGGCAATTGTTATTGACAGTTGTTTGTGTTCCATGTCCAGGTTGAGCAGACACAAAAAGCTGAACGTCCTGATTCTATGGCCAGTGAGACCAGTAGTGTACGTGACTCAGTGGGCTCATTCAAGGAGTGGGAGGACTATAGTTCTGCTTTACAGGATGTGTTGAACTGGCTGTCACAAGCAGAAAGGACTCTGGAATCACAGGAACCAATCTCAAGTGACGTTGATGCTGTAAAGAAGCAGTTTCATGGACACGAGGTAGATATTTATATTATTTTTATGCCGCTTACTATCACATGTACTTTGAAAGGTGTTGAAATAGAACATGTACGATTTACTTTAAGTTACTTTCTAACATTAATGACATTTAAAATAATGTACATTTTTGCAATGGACATTATGCAATGTACCTTGTACCTTGATAAGCGTTTACACAAAAGGCTTTTCAATCTAAAAATACAATGTACGGGAAAAGCATTTGTTTTTCCGTTTCCATCAAACTGCGTATCTGTATAAATTTCATGTGTCATATTTATTTTAGTGTTAGGGTTAGTGTACATGTATATATTTTTTCCGTTTTAACTGTCAATTTAACTGGGTTTCAGGACTTCATGATGGAACTGACGTCACACCAGTCAGATGTGGGTGCAGTTCTGGAGTTTGGTAACCAGTTAATAAGTGAGGGGCTTGTAAACGAGAAGGAAGAGAATGAGATTCGAGAACAAATGATCTCGCTCAATGATCGATGGGAAGCACTGAGAATGGCGGCTATGGACAGGCAGACAAAGTAAATAAGAGTTATATCAGAAATATGCATCATACAGGTTTTTATTTAGAGCAGTTTGGTTGCATTTTACATCACTGACAGTTTAAGACTATAAGCAAAACTATTATAAATTTTTTCAAAAACTATTCATTTTCACTTAGAAGCAGCAAAAAGAAAACAATGCAGGAAAATGTAATCAGGTGGTGAAATGACCTGCTAACTAGTGCATCTTGTTATATTTGTCATGGTTCATGTTTAGTTAATGTAATGAGGTGGTGAAATGTAATGCTAATTTATCTTGGTTATATTTTGTCAGGCTTCATGTTCAGTTAATGTAATGAGGCGGTGAAATGTAACGCTAATGTACAATGTATCTTGTTATATTTGTCAGGCTTCATGTGCAGTTAATGGAGCTCCAACAGAAACAGATTAACGATCTCGCTGATTGGCTGACAGTAGCAGAGCAGAGAATCAACAGTTCAGAAACTATTGGTTCTGACCTCGACACCGTGCGGCGTCAAGTTGAGGATCATAAGGTTGTTATTATACTGACTTGTTCATACATGTACAACACAATTTGTATCAAAATCAATTCTACCACTTGGTAACAATTGAAGGGCCGAGAGCATGTCCAGCCTATATGACTTTTTAGGCCTTTTTTTATTTTTTCTTGCTCAGATTTGTCCAATTTTGGCATGTGAACTAGAAATTAGTTGCAAAACATTGTTGCGAATATTTTTCCGTTGTTTTTTCCGTCGTTTTCGAGAAATACCGTATGCCAAAAAAAAAAATCAATCAAAGGCTCCTATTGTAACGCAATATTGCGGTAAGCTTCTGTTTTCGCACTGACACGGTTCGATATTTTTTTAAAATTAAACGTAAGGAATTTTGACGAACGCAAGAAAAGTAAATCACTTTCATAATGTCCAGTTCGAAGAAAAAAAAAAAAAAAAAAATGATGCTGAGCGTGATTCGAACCCGGAGCCGTCCGAGCGCAAATCCTCGACCAAACCACTAGACCACCGACGAACACATGCTCACTTCAGGCTAAGTTTTATTATTTAAAGGTTGATACGCATCAAAACGCGTATCTCGATTTCAAAATCCTTTTAGATCGAATTTAATGTTGCATTAAAGACTCCAAATGCGAAACGTCTTCCCGCCGGCCAGCAACAACTCACTTCGAGCTGCCCAAAGCTGTATTTCAAGTGCCCGACCACGCACAGCGGACCCATCTACCACTGTCGCAAAGCATGTCGGGAAATCCTACAACAAAACCGAAATGGAGTTCCCGCCCGAAAGTTATTGCAAAATACTACAAGTCTCAAAGCACTTCGGATATCGGGCATTTCGACCACGGCACGGGATGGGAAATGGCCCACAACTCTCAACGCTGTCCCTTTTCTGATCCGAAGTGATTCCAGACTTTCCCGCCGGCTCGTCTTCCCGACCAAGGTCCGTTTTTCACCTCGAGCGCTAAATGGCGCTTCAGACACGAGGAAGGACAAGAAACACGACTCGTTTCTTTGAGAAGTGCTAGAGACTCAAGGATTTCCGGACTTAATGATGTCTTTCAATCACCGGACGGGCCTCATACACGTTGGCTTACACACACGCTACAGAGGCGATGTGTTGCCGTAGTGAGCTCACGATAGATAAGCGAGCCAGGCGTGCGTAAATAACGGTATTTTCGTTTAGTTGTTGGCACTGGTCAGAAGTATTGCAGTCGCGTATTCTCACGGCCAAACTGCTTTCAAATGGCTTCGAAATTGCGCTCTGAATGTACCGTCAAAGCACTGGAGGGCCAGAACTCTGCTTTTTTCAGGTGAAATTGGTCAAATTCCTTGGGGTTAGTGCAAATTCGACAAGGGCTTGTGATATCATTCGCTGTACGATAAAATGAGGCTATTCTGAGCGAGAAAAAATAAAAAAGGGCCTAAAAAGTCATATAGGCTGGACATGCTCTCGGCCCTTCAATTGATTATGATCTTATACCAATCACAGCTGTAGAAAATGTTACAGTAATCGAAAACACTGGTACACAGTACATGTACTTTCTAAATTGCCTCAAATGATTATCAACCAGTCATGTGATAAGTTTCACTTTCTCAATCATATTGCATTAGTTTTGAAGCAGCAAGTTAAAAACGTATTGTATAACTCTTTGCTTTGTATTGCGTGACACAGTTTTTCCAGGAAGACCTTGAGAAACAGCAGCAACAGGTGAACTCGCTGACACACATGGTTGTTGTTGTGGATGAAAGCTCCAATGAAAGTGCTACCGCTGACCTTGAGGAACAGCTGGCAGTTCTTGGAGAGCGTTGGTCAAATGTTTGCAAGTGGACGGAACAAAGGTGAGTCAAATACAGTACCACCTACTCTCCCCTCCTTGTTCCCCTTCCCCTTGAAAATAATAAAATAAAATAAGCCAGAAAATAAATCAACATCAAGTTACTTGTCAAAAATTAATGATCACTGTATCAGCTAAAATAATTGTTTCTTTACCTGATTTTTGTCTTGCATAATGTTTTAAGTACCCAATAGCCCCCAAGCCTCCCAATTACTTTTTGCATTTTATTGAAAAAACAAGACAAAAAGCAAATGGACAGCAGGCAAGCAAGTAGTACCACATAAAAGAATAGCTTTGATTTTAACACTTATAGTTGTAGAAGGTGTTGACATGTAAATTGATGCTGCAGGTGGACTATGTTACAAGATGTGCTAAAAAGTTGGCAAGAGTACAGAGATGAAGAGCGAAGGTTGTCCAAGTGGCTTTCAGAAAAGGAAGGACAGATTGAAGATATCAAGCATATTGATTTGGGTGACGCGGAGGTGGTCAAGAAGGCTCTTAAAATGTTCATCGTAAGTATTGTGTAACAATTCTTCATTTATTTTTGTCTTTTTTCCATTGCTGTTTATGGTGGAATGGATGGTAGAACATCAAAACGTTTTGGTTCCTTCTTCATGTACCGGAGCACATATTACGAAAAACAAAAGGAACAAAGAACGACAATAATACAAATGCAAAACAAGACCAAAAATACAATACCTCACAAACAATAGAAGATCATGGGTACCGGTACATGCAGAAAGACCCAACGTTTTTCTTTATTTTATTTTTCTTTAACCTAGTATTTTGGATGTCATTCAAACGTTTTTTGTTTTTGTTTTCACCGAAGAACATGGAGCAGGAGATGGAAGCTCAACAAGCTACATTTGGAACTTTCAACCTCGCCGCCGAGAAAGTCGCGGAGAACTTGGAAGAGAATTCCCCAGGTGTGGCGGACATACAGGACAAGATGGAAGAGTTTAATGACCGCTGGAATAAAATAACCACTGAAGTGTCCAACAGAATCTCTGTGGTATGACTACGTCATGTTTCCCTATTTCACTCTTGTCAGAACAAGAACAAAGTTGAACAGCATTATGGTATTTTTAGTTCTATTGGGTAACAAAACGTGTTAGAAATCTCCCGAGTTTGATTTGTTTGCTCCTCAGAAATCACGTGTAGAAGGTGTCGTGAATATCGTCACGTGGCATCTCCTTGATTAGATGCAACCGACGGTAAAACAAACGTCTTCATTTTGAGCATCAAAGATATATATGTTATTTACCGGCCGGGAGGTCCGTATAGGAAAAAACTGTGCCCGAGGTCTTGAGTACGGCCCGAGGCCGTAGGCCGAGGGCCGTACTCAAGACCGAGGGCACAGTTTTTTCCTATACGGACCGACCTAGGCCGGTAAATAACTTATTTATTTTTTTCCTACTTTAATTCTGCGATTCGCCGTGAAAATCATTCATGTACAGCTTTCCAAGAAATAACTCTTACGCGCCGCGTACAGCTAAACTGACAGAACGCGCGCAAAATCTAAATTAACTCGGTAATCTTCACAACTTTCCATTCATAAACAAAAAAAAATTAATGTGCAAAGTGAACTCATTGCTATCAGTTTATGTCTCTTGGTAGAATAAACGGCTCTTGTGTTTGCCTTCGGTGAGGATTGCCTACAGCGAAGCCGTGGAAAGCTGAATTATAACTTTAAAAACTTTTCAAATTTTTCTATTACAAAGAAAAGTCGAGCGTAATTTATTTATAGCGGGGAGAAAGCTTAAACTGAGCTATTCTAATTTAAAAATCATGTTTTCTTGAATGAAAACTTATAGAATTTAGATAAAAGAAGGTAAAAACCGAGAAATAAAAGTATACAAACCGAGCAATGTAGTGAAAGTACAAATTATCTCGTAAAATCCGATCGCTAAATGGCGTGTAAATTATTGACAACAAACCTAGTACAAGACTAGAATGACAAAAGACTTTTTAATAAAAAATTCACAGAATCTCTATTAGGAGAAAAAACACAACCAGAAAAATAAGAACACTTAAACCGAATGGAGTCAAAACCTTTGTAAAAAAGCGCTAGATTGCATCTTATTATAGTAATGTTTTGCCACAAATGCCGCTTTGTAAAAAACAACAACAAACCCAAAAACTATAAAATCAATAAATCATAAAATCGAAACTTGTACTCGCCTTTTCGAGGAATAAAATTGGCCTTTATTTTTACGGCTGATTTCTCCTTCCATTTAGTTTGTTCTGTCTTTCTTCATTGAGTCTTTTTGTACCTGGATCTTCAGCGTGTTGTCTGGTCTTTGCATGTCAGCCGATGTCAGCTATGATGAAACTTTGCCGGTTTTCTTCATTGTTTTCTTTGTTTGTGTCGTTAAATATTATATCTGGCCAATGAAAATTCACTTTCGCTTTGTTAGCTTTCGTCTGGGTTCATAATTTATGAGAAAATTCAATGATATGAAGCTTTAAACAACAAAATCTTTCTGTAAAATTAGGAGCGGTCCGTACGCGGGGTCCGGATGGGAAAATCCGGACCGCTGGAGCGCGCGTAGTTGGCCAATCAGATTCAAGGATTTAGGATTCCGGACCGCTGAGATGCTTCAGAAAAAAATAAAAAAAAATATTTCCAATACATCATTTTGATGCCATAAGTAATTTTATCCATTTATTTATAATCACATAGAAAGAAAATTTCTAATTGTTATTAACTGTGCTTTCATTCAAATTTACCCTGCGTGCTAACATCTCCTATTTTGTCCCTTTTGTAAGGAAATTATCACCAGTGCTTAAACTAAAGTCACGATCTACATTTCGTGTTCATTTTTTCCTGTTCTGACTATTCCTACCCTCCACAACTTTCTAGTTTATCGTTTGTGTTTTTGTTATTTCAGAACATTTATTTTTTATGTTTGTAAGTCTTAAAATTGCCTAGACTATCGAGAGCTTACCCTTGGTGTGAGCTTTTTTTCGCGCTCTCATTTCTCTCATATTTAATTACACACAGCTTATGTCTCTTATATTTTCGTTAACTTAAGATTAAGTCAGTTTTTCTGCAACTGTTCTCTGTATCTCGTCTGCTCTCTTTGTGTTTCCTATACTTGTTAATCTTCCTTCGATTGAGTTATCTGTGACAGGGCATAAAAAAATCATCCGAAACACAGGTAATGGTTGTAGAAAACTCTCACGTAATCTTGCGTTGCTTTATGTAACGGGTTTGTTCCAATCACAATTACACCAATCCAATTACTCTAATTGTTCAGTTGGAAGGTTTGGAGCTGAAGCTACAACATTTCCATAATGACATCATCGATAAAACCCAGTGGATGAATGATACCGAGACTCTGCTCAAGTCCCCCGCGTTCAAACTGGATGATGAGAACATTTCCAGTGAGAAAGTGGCACAACAAAGCGAGCTTGTGGAGGTAACAATATTTTTTTATCAGATCGTGTCAGATGTAGCAACTTTATCGCACCTTCATTTTACTTATCAACTCAATTTATCCTTTCTTAAATAGTTAAAGTTCTTGACTTTGCAGATAAGTTACTGTTTTGATATATTTAACACTGAATTACCCATAAGTATTTTATTTGCCTCTGCCTTGAATAGCTAGTCTGTGGGCGACAAATATTGTTAACATATAATTAAGTTCATTTAAACATCATATTGTTAATAATCTTTTCATCATATTGTTAAAAATCTTTTCTTAAATAAAGTTGTTGCCATGTTGTTGTTGTTTTACCTGGGCTTAGAACTAAAATTCAAACGCCATGTGGACGTACAGTTTCGATTCAACAAGCCTCTTATGGCGGGCATTAAAAAATGTGCAAGGAACAGCAGATTCTTCTATCATTAATTTTTCTGAAGATTTACAGCCATGCTCCGTCACGCGTGACCAGAATTTTTGAAAATTTGAATGGAGTTTTCAAGTTAACGCGTCGGTTTTGTAAATTCATTCCGAGATTCGGAATTTCCGTAAAAATTTTACCGCATTTTCGGAAACAAAGAACAACAAAAGATCATTTTATTTCAAATGTTACATATCCGAACAATATTAGGTTTTTTATGCGTGTAGCAAAGTTGTTTTTCCGTTAACTCGTGACTTTCAAAATGTTTTCCAGAGAGATTTTCAAGGTTTCATTCAAATCTCGGACATTACAAAGAAATATTCAAATGTTCATTTCAGTCTTGTGGATTACTGGTCACGCGTGACGGAGCATGGCTGTAAATACTGTATACTGAAAAATAAGGCAAAAACCTTCGCGAATTACAAAATCTTATGGTACGCGTGTATTTCCAAAATAAAGCAGTGCATAGACATGACAGTAATAGCTTTTGTCGTCACTAAAGCTCCTCATGTCCTTTACTAGTCACTAGACAATGCAAGAAGACAAAGAAAAACAAGCGTGACATCCGTACAGAAGAAAGGGGAGGAGCTAATTGAGCACTGCCGTAGCCAAGGCAATATACCAGTATCCCTCGAGCAGTCACTTAGCAACTTCACAGACCGCTGGAATTCTGTTGGCTCTTTAATTGATGACCGCAGACATAAAGCACAGCTGGCGCGTCGCCGGCGTGATGTGCAGGACTTGATGTCAACTTTAGAAGTTGTGTTGAAGGACGTGGAGAGAGTCACTAGCAAGTTTAGTCCAGATGTGCCTGAGAACGAGTATGAAATGAAGTCACAATTGGAGTTGTGTAAGGTGGGTGTAAGAGCTTTCCGTTTAGCAATCAGAATTTTCCAAGCATCAAGCTTTGAGCGGAAAAGTCAAGGTGTCATGGGGCTTCTTCTCGCCCTGTGAACTTTCTATGAATAAATTAACATTACAGTATTACTGTAATTCCTTGTGTTTAGCCCCACGTGAAAAACTTATCGCTTATACATGTTCACTAAAATTTGGTATCAATCGAGTTTAAAAGTACTTTGACCATAGTAAACAGATTAAAAAAGCTGACTTTTCGAGCGTCAGCTGTTTATTACCCGTGGCCAATTTACTTGTCAACTCAGTTGATACAAAATTTTAATGTTTCACTCCCCCTACCGATGCAGCACCGTTATCCACTTGTAACTAATTACATAAATTATCTAATTTGTAGCCGAGGCTTAAATATGTCACGTTGCTTTGGAAGTGAAAAAAAAATCGCTTATAGGTGGTTTTCATGTTACGTCGTCGCCGCCATGCTGGTGGACATAAACAATAGTTCTCTCATTAGCTCCTTTTGTTCGTCCACCAGCATCATATGATGCCCGATTTAGGGTGTTAGCTCTATTGTACATTGTACACATTCATTGTATTAGGTAAAATTATGTATTCTAATATATTCTATGGTATTGTATTCTATTGTATTGTCGTTCTTTTGTGCTCTAATATTCTATTGTTTTAACAAAAGAATAAGTGTTACCCCTAAATCGCGCATGGTATAACCAGCATTTGTTCGTTTCACTATTGTTATCTATGTCTCTAGAGATTGATTGCAAACCACCTATAACACTAGGCTTTAACGATTCTAAATATTTGGTTCTGATGTAGCTAACGAGACGTTTTCCCTGCAGAATGCCTTTTTTCATTCTGTTTATTTCACATCATCCTTCGTTCAGCCAACTTTACACGCACAAATTATTTCAACTGGTACCATTTGAAAGAATGAAGGAAAGTAGGAAAATCTGTTTGTTGAGAAACAATTCCTCTTCAGGTACAACTTGATGAAATGGCAACTAATGAGGTGTCACTGATCAAAGTCCGAGAACTGTCACGAAACCTTAGTAAAGAAGACAGACACACCCCACACCTCCAGGGAGCGGTAAAACGGATTGATGACCGCTGGTCAAAAGCACTGTCAACTCTTGAAGACAGGCAGAAACAGCTAACAGCCGCGCTGGAGTCTGGACCGCCTAAACAGTTCCTTAGTACTATGGACGCGGTTCTGCTGAAGATTAAAAACATGGAGTCCCAACTCGGCTCGGAGTTTCTTATTGCTGATACAGCATTACTAGAAGAACAGTTACAAAAATACAAGGTTAGTATAAAATACACCTTAGTATAAAATGATAAATTGGACTCTCAAATTTGTTTCCTTCGTTCAAATATGAACAAGCGCTTATGTTCTTTTAATCAGCAACTTCAGGCGAGCATGACGGAGCAGCAGAGAAACATGGATTATCTCAACAGCACTGGCGATAAGTTTGTCAAATCTCTTCCGCGACAGAAATCAGAGCAGCTCAGGTCCAAGTTGGCTGACTTGAATGATAAATGGCGGGACATTAACCTGCATGCAGAAAAACGACAGAATCAAGTAAGAAACTGAGCTTTTAATGCACGTAGGCAGTCTGTCGTCATTTGCAAATCTACAGTGTAATCTAAAGTTGTTCTACTTATGAAATTTTGAAACTGTTAATCATTAGTTCATAAAGGCTGTTAATATATCTAGCCAGTTTACAAAGGTTGTAATCTTGGCAAAATATTGACTTGCAATCCTCCCGCGCTCTGTTCCGTCGATCAGATGGCACTTTGGTAGCCACATTGTGAGAAGTTTATATGTGACTGTTGCATGATTCATGTCTTTAGGTCGGGAAGGCTGTCAATCAAACTCGACAGTTTACCGAGGAGATGCGAGGCTTGTTCAAATGGATGACAGATGCTAATGATTTCCTCAAAGATCAAGAGCCAGCTGCTGGAGATCCAGAAACTTTGGAAGCTCAGTTAGACCAGAGCGAGGTCAGTTGGTTCATCCACCTGACCCCACACAGGCGTTCATCATCAACACCTAACAGCTATCAACATCTAACTTCTCCTTACAATATGCATACGTTGTCGACCAGTCAGGTAACAAGGATGAAACGGGCAGCATTTTCGCGGTGCTCTAACTTTTCCCCGTGAGATGACAGCTAATACTCAATTTCATGGTAAAACGTTTGCTTTCAAGTCAAGCTGTTCACAATGTGCTAAAAACACGAATTGTTTTGTGTAAACCAAACTCAAGATGTCGAAATGTCGAAAGATTTTCCGTAGGAAAAAGGAAATGTTTAGTCCTGAAGAATTTTATAGATCCGTGCTTTGTACGATGTGGCGTGCTATAAAGTCGTATGCGACGTTTTAAATAAACTTGGTACTGTGTTAATCAGAAGTGAAGCTCGGTTTTATCGATAATGAGAGTCAGCGAGAGCTCAAACGTTTTTAGACCGTCTGAAAGTCGATAACAACCTAGAGAATTGGTGCGCTCTTCGCGCGAGGCGCTTGCTCACCCCCAGTATAGCATGTCCAACGAGAGTAAAAGTATATATCGTTGCTATTAAACAATTAAAGAGAGTCAACACGAGCTACGTTGCAGTCAATCAGTTTTGTTAACTCTTGGTCTTGGAGATTATCGTTTTCGTTTAGCTGGGACTTAAGGAACAACCACAACTATCCCTCAGTGTCTAAAACAATGACTTTGATTTAGTGGAGCCAAAAAAGCAGAACGCTCCGAAGTCAGGAGCCCAGGCTGTAAAATGTAAGGCGTCCCGATATGTTTCTTGAGTACCCCAGACTACAAGGCTCCCGTTAGGTAACAGCCATGAATTCTTAACACAATTTAACATTCAAAAAGCACTGCGTCATAAGTTTGGAATGTTTTCGGTCATTCTTCAGATGTTTTTTCACGGGAAAAGTTAAAACGCCATGAAATGTTGTCTGTTTTCTCAGGCTTCAAGGACTGCCTTGCAGTCTTTAATGCTAATGTATCTTCATTCTACTCATTTGTTGAGCATATAACATCATTTGCCATCCTAATGATAATAATAATAATAATAATAATAATAATAATAATAATAATAATAATAATAATAATAATAATGTGGTGAATAACTCTCGGACAAAATCGTTGTGAGCTTTTCTGCACAAGTAGATTTGTGATTTACTTCTGTATGCAGTGTTGCACGCAACAAAGTCACGGAATGCCACAAGGTGCAATAGCAAATCCCAATTACCTTCAGCCTCTGTTTCAGATGGAGGTCAGCGGTCTACCTTTCGTATGAAAAACATTTTCATTCACATTCAATAGGCCAGTTTCGATATATTAAAATTCTAACCTGACTCCGAGGCTTAGGGGAACAAAACAAACGAAATTCATTATTCATCCCTGAACTCCATGTGATTTTTTTTGTTTTATTCCCCAAGTCTCGGAGCCAAGTATGAATTTAAATATATTGAAAAAGGCCTAAGACATTTTTTAATGGTTTTTGCAGCAGACTTCACTTTGATAAAGAGGCTTAAGGTAACTTGGAAATGGACGGGCTCATTTCCGCCGGAAATTCCTTCGAACTTCTGTGATTAATACTTGTGCGCAAATTAATGCAAGCCTTTATGATAGCATTTCCTATTTTTTATAACCCATGACTCACTTCTGAATAGTCTCATAGTTCACAGAGCAGCGGATGATCTGTTACTGGTATCACGTTCCCTTACTAAGTATAATTTTAACGCTAACTTGAAGTTGACTTTTTGTTTATTTTATTTTACCACACATAAACGTATAAATAATTATGCACTTCAAATCATATCACTATTTCTGTCACTGATTGATACAAAGGGAAGCCATTCACGCGATTTATTCCGCTGATGAGTTATTTTTAATTGCGTATGGACGTGGAGTTCGCTAAGTTTTAACTCTTTCACTCTCTGATTCAATTATGGAGACATTTTGTGTAATTCTAACTTTTGAGTGTGTGGACGAAATCCTATGGTGGTACCATTCAAACGAAACCTCTTCTGCAGTACTTTTGCATGGTACCATTTGTTTTTCAATATTTTACAAAATGAAATTTCAGATTTTTCTTGAAGTTTGATATTTGGCACTCTTGGGAGTGGAAGGATCAATGCGTCATTAACGTACCACATTTTTACCGAGTTTCACTGTAACTTTTACCGAGTTACACTGTTACTTTCATTTGAGAAATTCACATTTCACAAAACTTTGGCTGACGTCTAAATATTACAAAGTAAACATTGAAATAATTTGTTTCTTTGATATAAGCGGCGTGTTACCAAGATTTTCCCTTCTTCCTCGATTGATTTTGGCGCAAATTGACGTCTCGACTTGGCGCTTGTTTGTCAGAGATCAGAGAACACTTTTAAAATGGCAGTGTAGCTTTGTAGGTACGAAAATATTTTGTTGTTGTCAGGCCCTACAAGGTGATGTTACCAAGCTTCAACGCAAACTAGAATCATTGAATGAGACGGGTGCTTACATGATCAGCAAAGCCACGCCTGCCTTTGCCGGCAAACTGAAGAACGAACTGGATGAACTGAACGGGCGCTGGGATGAGCTGGTCCGTGTGGCGCTGCGAGTCAAGGATAACCTGGTGGCTTCACTTGAAAAATATCAAAAGCTGAGTCATGACATAAAGGAGATAAGCCACTGGATTATGCAGGTGGAGCGGTCTATTGCTGATGAAGAGGGAGACATGACGAGTGGTGAAATTACCCAGGAACAGATTGATCATTATAAGGTAAAGTTGCATGACAAGTTGACCAACCCTAAGCAACGCTGCTTTTTAGACCCACTTGAGACAGTAAGGGGCCTATTAACTACAAAGGGTAACTATAATGTGGGTTTTTTTAAATTGTTGTCATGTTGTAATCACATGACAAGATGACATGGTGTAACAGGCTGAAAATAAAATATTTGTACAATACAGGAATAGATAAATTAATTAATCAATTAATTAAATTGTAAAATTCAATAATAATATAACTATTTGCGTCTAAAAGGGAGGATATATACATCTAAAAAAAAATCATGATAACAAAATTCAGAAAATATGACATACAGTACTACTAAATGGAAAGATCGCCCTCGGTCTAACAGTTACATAGGGAGCAGTCACATGTGTCAAAAGTCATCTTGCTGATACGTGTTACAAACTCTTTGAATGTCGGAGAAGTTCATAGATCATCATTTAGAGAGTTCCAGATTTTTGGTCCGTAGTACCTAAAAGTATTTAGTCCATACTTAGTGGTGATGACTCTAGGTTGTATAAGAATCAAGGGCTGCAAATAACAGTCGGTCATCGGACAATGGCCGACCAAAATTTGCCAATGTCTGACGAAATCGCAACCGTGGTCGGACATTATGTCCGGAAAACTTGCAAATGGCTAACCGTGTTTGAAATCGTTCTATAATGCATTGCAAACCCTTGAGCATTGAATACGTCATGTATGCCCGCTTGTAATGCATGGTAAATAATGTGATGTCCGACCAAATTTTTCGTTTGTCCGACCAAACTGGTGCCCAAGTCGGACATATGTCCTTTCAAGAAAAAATAATTATTTGCAGCCCTGAGAATCAGTTCGCCCCGTAAGTTGCGTGAATTGTTTCTAAGCGTCAGCAGAGTGCGAAGTGGAGTAGGTGTTATTCCATGAATGGCTTTATAGATAAGAATACACTTATCCTAGACTCTTCTATTACTGACATTACGTGACATTACGTGACATTACGTGACGCGTGACATGATGACCTGACTTGACGTTTTCCTAAAGATGCGGCTGTTTTGGAGCCTTGCGAGAACTATAGAAGGTCAACACAGTTCGGACTTTGTAAAGTACCCCAATTAAGTGTCAGCAAAGTGCACCTAATTTGCCGGCATGCCACTGAAATGATTTGAAACACAGGCTTTTTCTCGCCATTCATTTTCTTGACTTTTTTTTCTGTAGGAGCTCCAACAGGACATCTCAAAACGCGCCCCTGTAGTGGTGCGAATCAACACAACAGCCAATCAACTGATTGAGAACACAAAGCAGGGGAGCCCCGCAGTGCTGCAGGGGAACGTGAAAAAGCTGAATGGGGACTGGAACCGACTAAAGACTAAAGTTGCACAGCGGCAGCACGAGTTCAAGCAGACGCAGTTGGAGCTGGAGCAGTTTAGCGTGTTTATTGAGCGGGATTATAAGCTGATGAGTGAACTGGATCGAGTGATTGAAAAGAGCTATCATGTGCTGGAAGGAACTGAGTCAGAAATTGAAGATGCTCTGAGGGTATGAATAGCTTATAGAGGGTGTAAATAGGATTTTAGCTCATTTTAGCTAAAATTAAGGATGTTCTGAGGGTATGAAAAGCTTATAGAGGGTGTAAATAGGATTTGAGTTAAGATCGAGGATGCTTTAAATATCCAAAGTAAATGAGACATTAGTTCATGAAATTTAGTATTTGTTCTTGAAAAGTCCACAAATTTTGTTTGGTACACCGTATGTAAATTATTCCACACAAGGCAAACATGTCCTATCATGAGATAACCGCCCATTTAGACTCGCGATATTTGCAGTAAATACTCAAAGAAGTGGTTTCTGTCACGCAAGTCTATGATTGTAACGCAGTGCTTTTGAATCTTTAGAATCTAAACCGTCAAGCGGCAACCATCAAAGAAAGCGGTCCGGGCTCGGTACCAGATCTCTCCCGGCAGCTCATGAGTAAGCGCATCGCAGTAGCTGTTGTCAAGAAGCAAATGGATTTGTATGAGGTGATTATCTGAAAATACTACAACCAGTATTTTTTATGTGGTGATAAAATGCTCTTTAGGTTACAAAAAGAGTACTAACGCAAGTGACTAGTGACTATTCTTTGGATGGGTTGCGATCAACAGTATGAGAAATGGTTCCAACCTTGGCTCAAATTGCAATTCCTTCAGTTGCTGTGTAACTGCGATGATCTCTTTCTCTTTAATAACCTTGTAACTCTTGAATAGCACGGCAGTCAAGTGACGGTTGTAAGGCGTCAGTTGTACGGCGTCAGTTGTACGGCGTCTTAATCAGATGTTACGATGTGTACGGTAATATACGATCACTAATGCGCTGGACAGTCATGTGACAGTTGTACGGTGTCTAAATCAGATGTTACGATGTGTACGGTAATATACGATCACTCATGCGCTGTACAGTCATGTGACAGTTGTACTGCGTCTAAATCAGATGTTACGATGTATGGTAATGGCTGACTGATTCATCACTTATGCACAGGACAAGTCCCTCCAGAGTGGTACCAAAGTTACTTGTTAAAGTATTAGTACGGGGCATGAGTGGCAGTTAACATTTTAACATTTTAAACTTTGTGATTCACAGGATCGATTGTCGGACGTCCGTGGAAAGACTGACAAAACGCGTCAGGTTCTTGAAGGAGAAATGTTGAGGCGACATCAAATGAAAAAAGATTTGGAAACGATTCGAATGTGGGTGGTCAAGATTGAAGTACTCATTAACTCTAAACTGACCAAGCACGAGGACGTAGATGAAAAAGAAATCAAGGTACAAATCTTTCGCACAAACAGTCTAAGTAAACAGGCAAACAAACAGAAAAAAAAAACCGAGAGAAAAAAAAAAGACAGAACGACAGACATGTGGACGAGCAAAACGAACAAACGAGACATTCACGCTGAGAAACATCTACACCAACAGTGGCCATAAAACGCTCACTTTAAACGGATTTGATGTTGAAAATGATACATCTAAAACAAACGTATTTTGTTAAATGAGCTTTTATCGTTTGGGCGGCTTTTAGGAGTGAAAGGGTTACCCACCCTTCGTTTTGTTACTCTTTGATAACAGGCTCCAAAAGAAGAGTTTTCTATGAATCAATCGCTTATGTTGCTTTGTTGCTTTTTGAAAACAGGCTCTAGAAGAAGAGTTTTCAATGAATCAATCGCTCATGAACTCAGTAGAATCCACTTGCCACGAACTCAGCGAGACTCCAAAGGGATCCGCGTACCTCAAGTTAATCAAAGAATTGGACCAGTTAAAAGCCAAATGGAAGATAATCCACACCAAGTTTTTAGAGCTTAAAGACCAACCCGGCAAGAAACTGGAGACGGAGTTTGACACACTACACGGGCAGACATTGACAGACTTGGATAAAATCCAACGCGGAGTAAAGAAACTGAAACTAGAGTCTTCAGAACCGAGAAGTATCAAAAGTCTTTTGGAGAAATGTGTGGTATGTAATATTAATTTGTCTTGGCTCTTCATTTCACAACTCCTTTTTTTTTTTCTAACTAGGAGTAATCGGAGATTAGGGTAGTGCGTTCGGCAGTTGAAAGGAGGGATTTTAATTTTTGGTTATAGGGAAGATATCAGTGACGTCGGCAATTGTTATCAATGTGCCAACCAGAGCCTTATTGGCTGCCGAAACAAAGGGTTCTTTTGTTCCAGTGGTTGGTACATTTGAACATAGTTAATAGAACAAACTGGTTATGAAACTCAGTCAGTCCTTTGTTATATGTTTTTGTTCTCCATTTCTTTTGTTCGTTTGCCTTGACCCTGCACAAAACACAAAAGGTATTGAAATGCATATGAGCAACTGACCAGTAGAAACATTTGGGCTCACACGTTAAACAAAACAATGTGCAGGGTCACGGTTCGTTCAACATAAAACAAAGCAGCTTTGTACACTCTTTTTGAAAATTTTTGAGCTTCATAACCAGTTTGTTCTATTAACTATGATTTGAATAACAAAAAGAATGTTTGTAAACAGATATCATCCCTATTGGGATAGATGAATATGTCTATGGCATATTGTCAAATTAAGGGTTATTGTGTACAGTGAAACCTGTATTCACTCTGTGTAGGAAGACGGTAGGGAAAGTTTGGTAGCAGAAAGAAAAATTAAATCCTTTGAAGTTTGTTGTAGTTGTCGGTAAAGAAAAGTGCTTGGCGGTCCCTTGGGAAAAGTGGGAAAAGTGCACCGAATTTGCATATGTCAAAACGGTAATTTGAAACCTGAAAACACGCTGGTAAAAGCGAAAGTCGCAAGTATTTATATAAACAGACTGTGCGCTTCTACAAATTCTCTGTTTTCTTTGTAGTTTCGCTCGCCAAATTAAGATTAAGCTTTTCCAAACTCTCAGCCTTCATTTCCAAGTTTTCCACCGCGCTAAAACATCACAGAAAGTTTGGAGTATCTTCGGGAATAAACATAAGCCGCGTTTGGTTTCGCGAGCGTTCCATTAGCCTGTTCCAGGCGTTCAGATAGTAGGAAAAGCGCGAATAGTTGGGGAAGGCGCGAAGAAAAGCGAGCGAAAAAAATGCGGGGAGACTCGCTTCCTTTCCCCAATCTCCCCGCTTTTTTTTCGCTCGCTTTTTTTCGCGCCTTCCCCAACTATTCGCGCTTTCCCCACTGTCTGAACGCCTGGAACAGGCTAGCCTTCCATCGATCCATCCGCATAATCTCCATCAAAGTAAGAAAAACATTCGTTGCTTGATTCTTGCTCGTTTTCTGGCTTGAATCTCGCTCGTGTCTGGCTATAAATTTTCGAACGGGATGGCTTGAATTTGGCCCGATTCTTGCTCAATTCTCGTTTGTTTGTCTCGTTCGTGTCAGCCGAATCATCGCCATGATTTGATTCTCGCTGATTGGCATATTTTCTATGGCCTGAGCATCTTGTCACGTGTAAATACCACGTGTAAATACCAGTTCCCGGCGGCCGAGAAAATTATCACATGGAATCGAGGCTACGTGTGCTAGTCCAAATGGAATCGAGGCTAAGTATGCCAGTCCAAGATGGCGTCCAAACCCTGAAAGCCCAATTCCTCCCACAATCCCCTGCGCCCAGACCGATACCCGACGAAATTAGAAAGCGTTCTCCTATCGTCGAACGCAATTATTTATTCATTTATCTATTTACCGCAATAGGCCACTTCGAAAAATACCATAATACTCTTTGAAGTCAGTGCAGGTTTGGGTGGTGCTTGATGTAAGCCTGATTTTTCCAATTTCTTTTGTTTTCAGCACGAACTGTACGTGCTATGCTTCAACTTCTTGGCAATTTGAATGCGGTGCACATTTGTATACGAACACACAATGCTACCTCCCAGCGTACATGTACTCCGAATTCCATTGTGCCATTCTAACAAAGGAGACTTAAATAATTACACCCCGGTGAGGCTGAGCCTACACATAAAAGATTATTATGGTATTTTTCGAAATGGGCTACACTGAACAGAGGTGACCAATTCAGCAAGGCCGGGTTGGTATGAATGGGGTTCTGGATCCTACATTAATATTAAAGTATATAGTAAGACTGAGTATACCCTGATGTTGGAAAAGACACGTTCGTACCGCTAAGGTTTATCCTAACGCTAATAACTACCTTCTACCTTGAGAACGGGGTCCCTGGAAACATGGGCATTTACATCGCTATGTGCTCGCGGTGATTCCAAGTACATATCGCCTTAGTATGTTTAGACGACTATATATGGTATAAATGTAACCTAAACAGCTGTATGTTAGAAGAAACTGTCGTGATCAGGCTTTTGTTATTTTGTAATTAATTATTTAGTCTTTCTAGGCTAGTCTTTGTCTTGCGGTTAAGACATGTGACCACCGATCTTTTTATTCATATTTCTGGACAATATTCTGACAACTCAATAAAAAACGAATTAACATATCACTCCCCTTTTGTTTTACTGGGGTTGATTCAAAATGAATTCAGGTCAGAAATTTTATAACAGAGTAATTAAAAGCGGATTTTTAAATTCTTTCTTCTTCTTTTTTTTTCATTTCTTTTCTCTAAATTTACTATAAATTTATAGTCCCAGCTATCACGCAGTCACCAAAACGGTCTATGTTAGCTTCCGAACTTAATTGTCGTTTGAAATAATAATTACATTTAGAGTATTGAAATTTGGTGATATATATTTTATAAACAGGTAGAATAAAAACCTATCTTCAGTTAAGTAGTCCTTTGAAGATCAACGAATCTCTTTTTTTGTTAGAAATACAATTATTTTCTTTCAATTCATTGTATAAGAAAAAAACTTTAACCTACAAAAGATCTGGCGATTTTATGAAACTTATTAAATTCGCCAAAACTCACCGCCAAGATGAAGAGATAACCTGTGGGTTTTTTGTCACAGCTATGAATTTGAGATAAGAAATCCATGGTTTAGTCTTGTAATTTTTTGTTGTTGTCTTGAATATACAAGGCATAATTTTTTATCCTTATTTTGTTTTTGATTTTCCGCGTTCTCTTATTCATTCGACTGTATTTACAAACATTACCTTCTTTTTGTCAAAAGCGCCAAACCGCAATAGAATCTAAAAACGTTCATTGGAAAATTTGATTCATAACGTAATTGATCCCTCCTTCAATGCTCAGAATTACAATTGGAACATTTTTAGCGTTTTGGCAACAAATCTGTCTAATTCAACAATCTTTTGCTCGCGACCTCCTGTCTCGATTGTTTTTATTATTCACGATTTCTGACGCAGCTTTATATCTGGTGTATTTTTGCTCAATGATGTTTTCATCCTTTCGACAGAAATTACTGTCGGTAGCTGAGGTAAATCTACTTTTGTTTCCTGTTCCTTTTGCATGTACGGCGTTTATTGTTTTTTTTTTGCACTTGATGTTTCTGATGGTACAGTTGTTTTGTGCTTTGCAGAGTTCTAAGTTCATATCGAGTCGCGATCCATTTGTTCGGTTAAGAAAATCGTATATGCCACTTATATATTCACTTGAATTTTAATCCTTTTTGTGAAATTCAGCATTCTCTTTTTATAAAATAAATCATGGAATCAAGCGTCTACTCGAAAGAAAACGGTTCCATGCAAGATTGGAATATGACCCGGCACTATCTATATTTGATAATTTTACTTCTCTATAAAAGGAGCCTCTTGGTTAGTCAGCGCAAGTAGGTCGCTATTCAAGACTCTTTCCAGTGCAAGTTAGATCGGCAACCGTGCCGGCAAAAACGGAAAATTGAGCCTTTTGCGAACTGCTCTCGTCAGTTTTCTAGTATAATGTCACTACTTTGCTCTCAAATTGACTGATTGGTGAGAATAAAGCGTTGTAGGTACGTTGACACCATAAATAAAATCGCGACAAAAGATAAATCGGTGACGTGCGTGTGATCTCGCGTGTCAGTGTAAGGTTTCGTATCAGTATGACCATCTGTCGTTGTGTTTCAGTACTGCTAACTCCGGCCATGCAGAAGCCTCGCTATAACGACAACCCGTTATTACGGACGGGACTCGAAGTCCCTGCGAATAAGGTTTACTGAAAATAACTGTACTCATACTAGAAAATTATAGTAAGATACAATCTAGAAAATCCAGGAAGATGTAAAATCTAGAATATCTAGGAAGATTTAGTGGGATCTACTAGCAGGGTACTCGTACGTACCCCCCCCCCCCCCCCCCCCCCCCGTCAATTTCTTTTAAGCAATAGATATTTTATGTTAAGTCAGCTCTTGAACAACCGGGCGCAGATATAATAATTTGGGGATATTTGCATTGAAAAAGCATCCAATTTTGGTGAAGTGGCTCAACTTAGCTGTACAAATATAATCATATTTTCTCTGTAGTCGTACAAAGATGAGTTGTCTACGATTAAAAAGGACTTGGACCAAGTCAGGAAATTTGGGTTCCAGATCATGGAGAGAGTGCCTGAGGAAAAGAAGACCGGAGTTGAAAGACGGGTGGAAGAAGTGGTCCATGAACACAGGGAACTAGAGAAGAAACTACGAACAAAGGAAGAGGTTTGTGGCGACTGACAATAATTCTTAAGGTCGCGGGAGACAGGTTCTGCTCATCAGTATGCATTTATGTAAAGAGTATGCACGAAGTGCGACGGCTGATACCGAAAATGCGCTAAATATTCACGAACAGGCTCCGTAATATTTCTACATCAATAATTGCACGTGGAAAAAACATGTGTAAAAAACAAAATAAAAAACAACAACAACAACAACAAAAATTGCACATGGAAAGCGCTGCCTGGTAAAATACACTATTTTGCAACGCGTTCTTTCTGCATGAAGCGAAGCCCGTGGATTAAAACTATCAAAATTACCATAAATATATTTTTGCATTCGTGTTTGCTCTGTAAGCCTTCGAAAGCGTGAAAACAAGCAATTTCAGCGCGGTAATAGAATTTCATGAGATGACACGGCAGGGAGGTAAACTAGGTGTATTGTAGATTGTCATATCTGACGCAAATTTTGTTGTTAATAGGCTTTCAAAAGAAAGATATGAGGCTTCAAATTCTAACATGGACAATTTTACTCCTTTAAAAGCTAATAATTTAAATTAAAGTTGAAATAAAAAAATCGGCTTCAGATATGACACAAAAGAGGTTTTGACGGATCAGTGAGTGATGAAATCAAATTGCTTTGTGTTCTTCTTGAGGAGCAAACTTAGATACAAAATCATGTTTTACAAATTTTAACTTACGTACATTACAGCATTACCGAAAAGCGCGATTCATTGAATAAAAAATAGTACTAGCGAACTCCCATTATTCCCTAATATATCTGTCAAGTTTTAGCGAAATCGGCTTCTAAAGACCCAAGATATAAAGCTTTTTAAAGTGACACCCCAGTGTTCCAGATAAGAGAGGGGTCTCGGGTCAAAAACCCGACAAGGCTGGCTAGTTCCTGACCTGACAAATCAAATGGCTAACATGAGAAGATTTAGAGAGACCCACAACCTGTTGACACCTTAAAATTATTCATCGACTCCCTGCCTTTGAAAGTTAACTGGAATACTGCACCCCTGACAAAATTTTGAATTATGAATTTATTCATGGCCAGTTATCTCCCGCGACTTTACGTTTTATTTCCTAGAGTACCCAAGCATCAATGGTCAGCCAAAGAATTTTATCTACAGACTAAAAACAACACATTAAATGAACCCATGATTTAATTTGGGAGAGCTATGTGTGTGTGTGTGTTGAGTCCATAGGTGACTTTTAAAATGAAAGCTGTTAGAAGTTGAATTGAGGAAAAGTGTCGAGTGGAGCGCTTGGATTACACCCGAGAAATACTGGGCATCACAGGAAATTTAATGATCATGATCTTTCCTGATTTTTACCCTGCAGTGGTATCACGTGATACCCTGCAGTGGCATCACATGATACCCTGCAGTTGTATCACGTGATACCCTGCAGTTGTATCACATGATACCCTGCAGTGTTATCACGTGATACCCTGCAGTGGTATCACATGATACCCTGCAGTTCTATCACGTGATACCCTGTTGTGCATAAATTCCTTCTTTTTTTGTTTTCTTTTTTGGGGGGTCAAGAAAAGTTGAAAGAAAAAAATGTGAAATTGTTGTTTATAGGCCGGGATGAGAAAATAATACTTCTTTTGAAGATATAACGTTGTTTCCCCTGGAATGGAATTTCATATTTACATTAAGCTTAATTTTTGTAAAGGGATTTGAAGTTTTGCAAGTGTTTAAATAACTGCGCGCCTTATTATTATACGACAGTATTTCCGCCTAAAATAGCCTGACCTTTGAAGTCTGCTTTGAAGTGTGGGTGTTTTCGCCGTTTTATAAGCGCATTTTTAGTGATTAATGCATGAAATACCACGCGAGCAGATCACAAGCATTTTGCCAAGCATTAGTCTGTTACTCTGAGTGACGGTATACTTCACGACTGGGGATAGGAAAGTATACACTGTAAGTACTAGATTCATGATCTTTTGATTTTTATCATCTTGTTTGACCGTTTATTCCCATACACCGCCATCTACTTTCAACTTTCATCGGCTTTGCTTTCGTTTCGTTTTCGTTGATGGAGGTTTTAGACAATCGCAGCGTTCTTAATCCATGAGAAAAATAATGTTTTTCTTTCGCAGGGGGTTAATTAATAAATTAATAGCTTTAATTGCGGGAGCTTATGACGTGTCTACCAAAAATGAGAATTATACTAGAGCTGCCTGAAGTACATTAACAGACTAAGTGAGAAATATACGAGATAACACAGGGTTCCCTGTAATTTGACGTACGATTCAGGAATTCCTACCATTTTGTTATCTTATAGATTTCGAACGGAGCCTGTGAAATATAATAGGTTTTAGGCTGATTTAAAAATGCTCTATATTTAGAACAGGGAGTTGTCGTGCTGCATGATTTGTTATTAATACCTTCTATTCGTTTCCTGAAGTATACCTGTAGTTTTTGCTTTGCTTGATTTTCCGTGAGAATGTATTCAACAATCATCGATTTTCTTTAAAATTCCCTTTTGAGTTAATAATAGTCATAAGATGTTTAAGCTGCTTTTGAGTGATTTACAAACTGAAATGAATTAAAGTTCTTTTTGAAAGGCTGGAATCCGCCAAATGTTTCGGCGATCAAAAACTGCAACTACAGTAGAATAGAAAAACACAAAAGACTAAGGCCCGATTCAAACGTCGAACTTCACATGTGCCGAATCTAATGCAAATGAGCAAAATCTATTGTTCTTGTTCATTTGTATTAGATTCGGCACATGTGGAGTTCGACGTTTGAACCGGGCCTAAAACGATAAATCGTCACAATAGATTGAAGTGGATTGGACATTTAAATATTGTTTTGCGAATGTCAGAAATGACTTTAAAGCGATTAATTGAAGGCCTGTCTTATTATTGGTTTGATTTTATCTCTTACACGTACGGAAACCTTTGTCTTTTGGATTTAATATAATAATTATACAATTGCTGGCAATAAGAATGTAAAGTGGAGCGATGTGCATTTCTTGTTGAAAGTCATATCAGTAGCATTTGAAACGCGCTTGTTCTTGTTACAATTTATATTTATCCTGGATTCGCATTGACCTGTTGTCGATTTTTTTAGAACATCCGAGAAGTTATCTCTGCGTGTGTGATCTTAGAATTATTCATTCTTTATGTATTCCCGAAAAAAAATAAAAAGTATATACAAAATATAAACAACAAAAAAATAACAAAGGAAAAAACAGTTACTTTTTTCAAATGCATTCCTAGAAACTATAATTTTAGATTCAAGTCATGATTTGCTGTCGCATCTCATCTTGTGTTTCCGGGGTTTCGTGAAATAGGGTGGCGTATTTCGAGTTTTTCGTTTTTATTAACGGATAAGTTATTTGCTCCCACTGTGATCTTGAAGTTGAGCAAAGTCATAGAAAGTCGTTGTTTTGTTTTCATATCATTTTAGGGCCTTTAAAATGAATATAAAAAGAAATAGTTTTTGACTGAAAAAGAAATCAACATGCCAAGATATTGACCCCTCAGACGAGACATTTGCTCCGGGCGTGCGCGTTATCAAAATTGATTATGTATGTCTGCGCTATTGTTTTGCTTTTGGATTTCTATTGTTTTTTTTTTTAGTTTTAAGAACGGTATGCATAACTGTATGGGGTTATACGGAAATCTTTCCGATATCAATACTATCTTAGGGCCTGGTCGCACTACAGTCAAAAACAAAAAATAGCCGTGCAAAAATCGAGGAAAACAAAAGAAACCGCTCCGGTTGGACACGCTTTTTGTAGAATGTTTTTGTTTTTATGTCATTTTGCACGGGCTTATTTTTGTTTTTGACTATAGTGCGACCAGGCCCTTACTTGTTTATGTAACCTTGAAGCGTGGGATTTCCTTGATAGCCGTGATTTCCGCTTTCCTTCTGATTTCCTTCATTCTCGCCGCTGGCCCATGCACTGACAGACGAGCAAGTGAACGTAAACACGATGCCGACCAAAATGTATTCAGTCGAAGCATCGTGCGGCTAATAAGTGCAAAATGACGGAGGTTTTTTCGCTCGAACCAAACCAAATTTCCCACCAAAATGTTTACTAGATTCCAGTCTTTCCCAAACCGAGTGTGGATGTTGAAATTGCGCCTGTTAAAATGAGTTAGAACGCTTAAAGCGATGACCGCGCGGTCGAACTCCATACAAGCCTTTATGAATGACGGTACTTTTTTTTAAAGTTATTAAAATATTTTAACGTTTCTAGATAGAATAATAACCATAGTACTGGAATCCGAGTGTGGATTTCAGAAAAGTAACTCGGAAATGCGCGAAATTTTGATTTTTCTTTCAAAAAATGACCTTTTTGCTATGAGTTAAGGGTGAATTTGGGAGCCTGGTGACGGCCTGGTGACGAGGAGCCTGGTGGGAGCCTAGTGACGAGTGAAACACTGCATTGGCAAAGGTCGTCCAATTTTTTGCCATGCTTCCCGGATTTATGAATTGGATAATTCAAAGAAAATTTTACGGTTGCTGTTGGCTTTTGGACAATCTTTTTATACATCGTACCTAAAATATCATTTTGAATTTCTCCGAAAAACTTTTGTTCCATGACACGACTCGGGCTTTCTAAAAAAATATATTTTCCGAACAATAATGTTGTTAATAATGATACATTGTAACTCTTACATGATATAAGGCGACTCAGCGAGCCTTCTGGAAAAGGTATTTACCTTAAAAAATCTACTTCTGATATATTCTTACAGGCTCTTTGTTGCAATTTTGTCCAGAAAGCCCCGAGTGTATGTTAGAAATTTCGATATATCGAACGTTTTAATTTTGAAATCCCATCGCCTGACTGAGTTTATTTTTAATTTACTTATATTCTCATTTCCTTTGGCTTACAGTGTAAAGGCACTGTAACGAGAAGATAGGTCTCGATCATTGTTTTGAATTCAATGTCAAAAGAAGAAATGGCATTTTTATCGGACTCAAGTTGGGGAATATTTTTTGTCTTGAAAAGGTTTTCAAAAGCAGATTATCCTTTCAATTTTTCAAATTATTTCCTACCATGCAAATTTAAAAATCAAAAACCATCCTTATAAAAACATGACAATTTCTTTCGCGGTATAAAGCAGTTTGGAATCAGTGACCATTTTTGGTTAGGCTTGCGCAGGCTTTTTCACACCGAGTAAGCCATAATTAAGTCATAAACAGATCTGAATTGACTTTTCTCATTGGATTTCGTTCTCTGGCCCTCCCAGATCTTGCGGAGATAAGTATTAACATCTGTTTTGATTCCCGTTGGATTAGTTATTCCATAGCGTTGCTGCATTGCTTTTGTTACCGTCAAAATTATCGCTTCGATTTTCCACAAGATATCGAAACCAGTTCCTTGCAACTCGCTGGCGATTTTACAATCTTTGTCGAGAATGCGATTATCCTCTGAGTGAAAAATTAACCTGGGAACTTTCAACAAGGCTCGAATCCACGGTAAATCTTTAAATCTTTAAACTTTAATTTATATTTTGTACGTTTGGGATTGCAAACTCGTAGAATTATGATTTTTTTGTATTAAACGTTTGAAAATTATTTCAAATCCGCCAGCGAAGAGGTCGATATTTTTTGCATGGTTTATACAGAGTTTTCATCGTCGCTTAGAACTGAAATAGTTTCGTTTGCCATTTATTTATATCTCTAAAATCTGTGGTAGTGGGGATCGGTAGAAAGAATTCTTCACATGCTGTAGTTTTTTTTTAATCTAAGCTTTTTTTTTGAGAAATGTCTCCGGCGTTGTAAATGCTTGCTTTATTTATGTATACTTTCTACTGCATGGTGTGGTCTTCCTTCCCAGCTTCCGTTACCTCTTACCTTGTATATTTTTCATAAAATTAGTATAACAACTGTTGTGGAAATTGGCGGGCAATATACATTACAGCTTTAAATTTCTAAATTTTCGAAGTTTTTCTATTTGCTTTAGTAATTACGACCGATTAATCTTAGTGATTACGAGAAATTCTAACTTGTTGAATTAATAAGTCACATACATGTTTATGTTTTCTTTCGATTGTTGTTATCCATTCTTAATGTCAACAAAATGGGGACAGCGAAAACCGTGCACAATATTTGGATATTTTATTGATTTTTCCGTACCACTGTACTTCCGTTTCAGCTAGATATTCTAATTTGACAGTTATCTGTTTTATGAACAAATTAAAAACTGATATGAAAATCAAATTGAAAGCTGTCTTTCTCTTTAAAGTTTGTTAATGCAACTATGTGAAGATCAGAGTATTTTCTTAACCGCTATTTGCCCTTAAAGAGACGTGTTGCGTTGTAATTCAAGGCTACGTTATCTCTATGTCGAGTGTGTTATCTCTGGAAACGTTTTGATAACAGGGTTTATTTCGGCTGATATTCGATTTGCACGACTTTGTAATTTTTGACATTTCTTGAAAGTTTCCCTGAATGTCCAGAAATCATTTGAAGAAATTGCTTATAACGTTTCCATTGTACTACATTAGTAAACAATTCTTTGCTTAGCTTGTCCCTGCCATAATAGGCGATGTCTTAATGCAGCGTCATCGACCGGAATTTTGAACGTAAAATTGAATTAAACAACATTGTAACGTTTGTTTTTAGGCTTTCCGTGAAGCATTACCGTTAGCTGAGAGACTTGAAAGCGATATGAGCAATCTGGAAAGCTGGTTGGATGATAAAACGAGCGAAGTGAGGAGGAAAGAAGAAGCTGGATTCCCTGAGGACGTGGATGCTGAGATTAAATGGAACAAGGTTAGTAAACACAGAAGCAACCCAAGCTCATTTGAGAACAAACGTTGCGGATTTAAATGCTGCGATATTGTAGTGCGTACTGTACTGAAAATAATCATCCTTTTGCTTTTCCTTTGTCGATAACCTACACAACCAGCCGACCTCTCATATCGTGAGCTTGAGTAGCTTAGGGTTTAATGTAGTCAGTCTTTAGCTGCCTTCTCGTAAGTATAAACCTCGTAAAGAGCTCTAAGGGAAGTGGTCATAACAAGTATACTCGACGAGGACCCACCTTGTGTAGGGGTAGGGGGGTTATGCAAGATACCACCTACCTGATGAGTGTAATAGACTAAATTTTTTGGCTTGAAAATTGGAGATGAGACTTAAATATTCTGTGTGCATGAAGCTTGCATTGCTAGTAAAACGGCACAGGAAGATTTAAATCTTTCTCTCAGTTTCTACTCCTGATAGAATGGGGGCTATGCCAACAAGACACCATCTTTTTAGGTGGGGGAGAGGGGGTACATAAAGAGACCACCGGTCTTTTTGTAAAATGGTGGGTCCTGTCCGAGTACAATAGTTTTGACCATTTCCCTAAGTTACGCAAGTTACGTGTTGCGCGATGATCAAAGAATAACTTCCGTTAGAAGCGTTGCGTGACGACCAAAATAACGTGACAATGTGAGGAAAACATCAGGCGAACTGGCCACCTGTCCTGGGTGGTGCTGGAATTGTTTTGTCATGCTCTCGATATCTTTACACGAAAGCGCGTGAGAAAAAAAACAATCCAATATACCAATGTGTAGAAGAAGCACTTGATATTCGTCATTATCCTACATGACTTCTTTAACGTCACGAATGGAGAGATTACGATGAAATGGTGACATCCTTGTGAAAAAGATCGAGAAAAGTGATTGTACAGAAAAGGAAAATGTCTCAAGGTTTTATTTTGACGTATGTTAGTCCCATTGGACATGCTGAATATTATAAGGTAATATTATAATCCATTTGTCGTTCAGGATATCCGTTCGTTTACCACCCCATCCTTGCTCTCTTAGCCGTGAAATGATTATAGGTTAAAATAATTATTTGTACACTTCAATCTTTCTAAGCGAAGACTTTCGTAAGCCATCATTTACCTCCAGCGGCGATAATCTTTTTAAAATCCCGTTCAAATAGGTTCTAAGTGAAACACTGTATTTAGATTCTCTCGTAAGCGACCATAGACCTCTTTCATAATGGCGGCTGATTTATTTATTCTTTCATATGTATGTTAATCAGCCTTAGTGGCCTCGTTAGCGTGTGCAAAATTCAAAAGAATTTTTACTTAAAAAATGAGGCCAATGAGGCTAAATGGCATACATATAAAATAATAAATAAATCGGCGGCCATTGTGAAAGAGGTCTATCGCCCTTTTTGAAATCCCCATTGAATCATTTCTCGCTCAAACATTGCATCATTAATTAGCGACCATCTGCCATAAGCAGTCACTTCTCCTGGCACTGAGAGTGGTCTCTTGAGGTAGAACTAAGTATATCACTATTTCCATAAAGATTTATTATATCCGAAATCCCAAGGTCAACTATAAGGCCTTCATAGACTGAATTTTCGCATGTTTAGAAATATGTTTGTTTCTTTTCGTAACAGGGTCTTGTTCAAGAAGTTACAGGCAAAATGTCTGACGTTCAACAACTCACGCAAGTCGGTCGTGAGTTGGTAGATCTGTCTGAAACAGGTCAACTGGAGAGTCTCGAGAACAGATTAACTCGTATAAACAACGCTTGGGAAGATCTCAGCTCCGCAGCAGAGCAGAGAATGTTGACCTTGCCAAAATATAAGGCAAAGCTTGCTGATTTCGAGAAATCCGTTGATCAGATGAATCAATGGCTGGAGGACATGGAACGGGAAACCAACAAAGTGCGTCCCAAGGAGGAAGAGACTGACTTAGTCAAGAATAAGATTGACGTAAGTTTATTACTTGAGTATTCTTTAGATTGAGTACATTAATTCCTCGTGTTAATTATCAGATATTCAATGCGGGAGTTCTACTAGACCGAAAAGACACCGAAAAGACAGTTGAGCAATACGAGGGAAAAAAAACAATTTTTTTTTCATTCAGAAGTGTTTCTTATATCCTATCAAACAAGTCACATTTAAATAATAAAATTCATCATTTTAATAATCATTACATTCCAATCTTTCTTTTAACCCTTCAGTAGTCAGTTACAAATTAATTGCCGGAATAATCGAAACTCGATATTCTAGTGATATTTTCCAAATATTAGCTCATGTATACTTATTCGACGGGTCAACAGTATTTGCGGGCGAGGAAGAACAACGTATCATTTTTACTAGTTTAGAAATCTAATTTTATTCGATTGTGAGAACTCGACAACATACCTACAGTCTTACGTATTCTAAACTTTTGTTAACATTTTCGATTTGGAAGTGTTGTACAGGAGATAACTGAAAAAAAAATAAAATGCATCCAGATGTATAACGCAAGTACAGAGCCACTGTTCTTTGTGCTATGATGTGTATTGTGCGTGTGTGTATGTGTTGGAGAGTGGATGGGGAATGCCTCAAATGCATTCTTTAAATTGTTATGGTGATGCGGATGATCAGTGCTATTGTTTTCTGTTTCCAGGAAATCCAAGAGAGCATTAAGAACCGCGAGCCTCAGTTGAACCTCATCAGAAAACAGAGCGGCGAGTTTGTTTCTCACGGTCGGCAGATCATGGAGCCGTACAAGCGGCTATTAGATAGGCGCTGGGATGATCTGTCTTCAAGGATAATAGAGCTGGAAGAGCAGCTAGAGGACGCGAAAAAGAAGGCAAAGGACGCGAGGGCTAAAGGAGGACGAGTAGAAACAGAGATCATTGTTACAGTGAGTAATTTTCCCCGGGAATTCCACCGTTTAACGGCCTCTAACCAATCAGAGCGACGATGTCTGGTGCAAATCAATTACGTAACTTTTCCTGCGCTTGCTACTGTGCAACCAATCACAGCGAAGATTTTTTCAACCAGTACAGTTGTTGTTTGTGTCTTGAGTTCGTTTGACTGGCTCAGCTTCTAAGACTTTTTTGACAACAGTTTTAGCAGTCATTAGTTAACGTTTCGTAATTTTTATCTCGTGCTCAGGAGCGCAAGACAGTGTCGTCGAAACCCGGAGGTTTGATTGAAGAGGTTTTGCAGAGAGAACAGAGGACAGAAACTGACGCTGGAAATCCGATTGTCGAGACGATCACGACACACAGGACCTACACAACCAACACTGCTCCGAACTCAGGTGAACTAGAAAAACATTCAAGTTAATTTTGCTAATAATACACTTTAAGCCGATATAACAAACAACCAGCATTTCTCTGACCATCTTACTTATAAAGCAAAAAAAAAAAGAAAAGAAAAGAAAAAAACAGTTTAATGAGCAATCGTGTAAACCCGATCATTTATTTATTTACATTTATTTATACACAGTTTAAAAAAGAGATACATCAGGTTAATATAATATCAATCTAAACATTACTACTAATGACTTAATGGAAGAATCGGTCACAAGAAGGCGCTTGTTTCAAGAGGTTATGGTTTACTTTATTCGACTTTATAATACTGTTTTACGTTCAGATGTAAGACTAGGGCCTAATAATTATGATTGTACGCATTCTAACTTTTATTAGTTGAAGACAAATAAGAATACTAATTGCAGTTTGTCAATTCACGGATCAAACCCGTTCGTCCACTGACAGACGTATGTTTCTTTCCTTAGGACACTTTGTTGACGATGACTTCCAAAGGAGGTTGGATCAGATTTTCACGGACGTAAAAGTTCTTGAAGATCTTATCAACGACATCCAGTCACCGAAAAAATCAACCGAGAAAGAAGTGAACGAGAAGATCAAGGTTCGTCCCTCACAAATAATAACCCATAAGTCAGCCCCTAAACTTAGGAACACCAGGAGTCAATTCAATAAAACTTTTACAAGTGTAATTTACAAGTGTAGCTATTGTTTTCAACCACTGAAACAATGGCTACACTTGTAAATTACACTTGTAAAAGTTTTATTAAATTGACCCCTGGTTTAGTAACTTGACAGTTCCTCGCGTATGATACACGTGAGTGAACCTCAATCGGATTAGTTTGTTTATAGCAATAGTCAAAATCCATTGGTTGTACCACCTCTTGTGTCTGTTTCAGGTTGCAGAGGTTCAAGTTGACAACCTTCAACCGCGCGTTGAGCACCTGCTGAAAGAGAGCAAAACATTTGCTAACCGGGAGGGGGCACGGGGAGATCATATCCACCAGTCGATGCTTGACCTGTCGAGTCGCTGGCTAAAGGCCTGTGACGAGCTAGAGAAGCAGAAGAAGGCGGTTCGTATCGTCCCCAACTGGTATCAGTTTAGGAGTAACTTGGACGACATTGATTCTTGGCTCAAGAACATGGAACAGGACAAAGAAGCAGCCGTGCAGGTGAGGACTGGAACTAGTCTTATGTCCCGGCTCTACTCTGATTACTACGTTACTGAAAGCCATTAAAGTGTATATGACAGAATTTTTTTTATTTGCTTGATGGAATCTACATGGTGTTCTTATAAGAAAATCGAAAAGAGTTTTTTCGATATCGATTTTCTTTTCCGTGTTTTAGCCGTCTAAAAACGTGAAATTTCACTTCCGGTGGGTTCCAAAACCGCGCAAGAAGAAAGACTGGAAATAGTCCTCTGTGACGTCAATACAGGAATGCCGGTGTCGAGGTTTCTCGGTTGTCTACGGTTGTAGCAACACGCACCAAAAAACGGAGGAACTGAGAAACCCCGTCACTGGCATTCTTGTATTGACGTCACAGCGGACTATTTCCAGGCTTTCTTCTTGCGCGGTTTGCAACCCACCGAAAGTGAAATTTCACGTTTTTAGAACAATTCTTGCTTTTGATGCTGAATTATAATAAAATAAATAAATATATAAGTAAGTAAGTAAGTAAGTAAATAAATAAATAAATACTTATCCTTTCCCCGTATGGCTTTTCAGGGATAATATACAACAAAGACAACATGACAAACAAATGTTGCAAATAAAACATAACAAATCAAGAATTCCAACTTACAGGAAGCGGACCAGTTGGCCATTTTACAAGCGTGGCCAAAATATGTTTTACCTTTTTCTCGGGCAACGATCTTATAGGTCTTAATTGAAATTCCCTCCAAATAGCTTGATGACTAAGGGCCTGGTCGCACTACAGTCAAAAACAAAAATTAGCCCGTGAAATATGACATAAAAACAAAAACATTCCACAAAAAGCGTGTCCCACCGGAGCGGTTTCTTTTTTTTTTTCTCGATTTTTGCACGGGCGGATTTTTGTTTTTGGCTGTAGTGCGACCAGGCCCTAATGCTGAAAGTGTTGTATGTTTCTTCAAGATGTCATTGTATTATCTTACGTGATTAAAAAACTGGGTGACATGTACTTGAAGAAGTCATCAATTGCTCTAATTTCGTTTTCTGCTCCAGGAACTGAAACCTGAAGAAATCGAAGAGCAGCAAGCAAAATACGAAATGGTTTTCAAAAACATCGAAGAACTGGACAAACAAGGAGTCCAAATACTGTCTCCTCGAGAGATTGAGCGGCTGAGAAAACGCTTCAGGGATGTTCACACTAAGTTTACACAGTATCACAAGCCTGCAGGAGACAGTAAGTACTCATCAATTTTATCTCCTTAGTCGCTGGATATTTCATCTAGCTCTGAAGAAGTAAGGAGTAAAATGTCACCATTAGAGAGCTTCATATGTTAATTAAAATACTTTGAGAAGGAAATCCAAGCTATTTCTATTTACCAGATCAGCTGACCCTTTCCCTTACCCTCCCTAGACAAGCCGTAACCATAACTTAGACATTCAGCCGAAATCAATTAGAACCCCGACCTTTTTGGGTTTTTCAATACAAATTGTAATGTTCAACTCCTTCCCCTCGAAGTCGTTACGTTCTTTTTTTTCTAATACGAGGAGTCCTTGTTTTTTGACAAGTTGTCTCTATTTTTATTTTTAGCCACCTCTTACCGGGTCACAGTTCATACCGGTGACGTAAAGGATGCCGGAACACAATCTAACGTGTCCATAGTTCTGTTCGGCGAGAAAGGAAAATCGCCGAAACTTCGTCTTGACAAATCGGAAACTTACAACACAAAGTTCTGTCGCGATCAGCTCGATATATTCACTGTTTATAATGTTCCACATTTGGGCGAGTTACACAAAGTGCAAGTTTGGCATGATAGGACTGGGCCGAAGCCGGACTGGTTTGTGAAGGGATTTTACGTCGAGGACAAGTCAACCAGAAAAGTTTACTTTTTCAATTGCAACGCGTGGATTGGTCGAGATGCTGATATGCAAGATGTCAAGTGCGAGGGTTACACTCTGCCTGATGGTAAGCTTTTCTAGGGAACTTATAAGGCGTTATTTTATGGCTTTTTAATATCGGGATAGCGGGGTATTTTTTCCCTTGAATAGTTGACGTAGTCAAATATTATTTTGGTTGCGCGGGTTCCATTTTGTATCAAAACAAAATATTTTTGCCAGCCCAACTCGTTTTCAACTTTTTCACTGCGTGGCTGGGCGGGCAAAAACAAAGCATTTTATTATCCGGGAAGTCAACATGGCCGCCGCGTTATAAAGGTCGGCAGGCCTGTCCCATTTTGTCATGTTTTTGCTCTGTGACTGGCGGTACGAAATAACAAGACACCTAAAAAAAAAATGACGTAAAATCTTGACCTGAGAAATACCTTGAACTTAGGAGAGTTCCAATTTCTAAGGATGAGATACAATAGCATTATTGCTGGTAGTCACATGGTTGCCAAATACTCTGCGATCTAAGCCGATCATTTCTTCACAGTAAAGATCAAATTTTTATTTTCACATGTGTCAAGATATGATTTTTCTGCGGTGAGAGGCATCCTTGTATTTCGCTGAAGTTTATAGAGCAGTTTTCAATTGAGTATCGTAAAACCAAAACCAAAGTAATTACTCTGACCAATCACAGCAGTCGTAAACAATCCAATGAACTAATCAGAGCTCGAAACCGGCGCCAAGCGCGGGAAAACGCGTGCGAGCAAGTCACGATTGGTTTTGGTTTTACTTCTGATTGGTCGAGAAAGTGGCGCGAGATTTTTTAGCCAATCACAAAGCGCAGCAATGCAAAACCAAAGCAATTGTGTAATTACTTTCGACACTCAATTGAAAACTGCTCTATATAAAAAAAGTAAAATAAGAAAACAACTTGCGTGGCCATCTAACAATTGCAGTCAGTAATTATTCATCGCATGTCCTTTTCTTCGTCTCTAATTTGCTTTGCCAATTCAAGCTAAAGATGGTGAAAAGGAGTAATTAAAAACTTAAACAAGTGTTTTGTTATGGATTAGTTTTGAATGCTTTCTTTGTTATGGTAAACACTTCAAACTTGCCATTACCTTGCCGCGTTGACAAGCGCAATAACGATGTGTTGATTCATTTTTACTACTCGTGAAGTTATTTCTATTCTAATGTTACTGATACATCACATCTTTTAAGGTAATCTCTTAACCCTAAACCTCGAACTGTAAAATGAATCACTTTATTTAAGTGCCAATGGTACTAATTTAACGTGGACATACAGCATTTTTTTTACGCACATGAGCTGTTTTAAACGAGGTTTTATAAAGATTGTCGTTCATGTGAAGAGTTTACTTATTGAGTGTATTGTGAATTATTTGTATGAGTTGGTGTACTTTTTTCTGTTCTGTCCTTTCAACGCGGTGACATTTTTCGTTGACAGAAGGCGAGGATGTAATGACCAAGTCGTCTTTAGCGCGAGTCCGCTGGCAAGTCACCCTGGTAGAACACGAGCCTGCACAGAGTCCCGGATGGAAGCTGGTGGATGACATCAGGAAGCTGTCAGATGAAGTTCATGAGGCTGAATTGTTGCTGGAGTCTCCTGAATTACAGAAGGCTGACTTTGAAGACTTCTCCAAACAAGAGGACAAGTTAAAGGTCGGCAATTCTTAGTTTCCAAGATTTGATTTCGTAATTAACTTTTGACTTCTAATTCGTTCAAAACTGAATAACAACAGCACTACAAGAAATCCTCATTAGCTTTCGTTTCACACTCAAGGTTTTGTCCACAGTTTAAAATGTTTACAATATATTTTGTAGTCTTGTTATGTCAGGACAATTCTGTTAAGTGATACAAACTGGTTTCGCTTTCACAGTTGATTGGAGAGAAGATCGAGGATCTGGAGCCTCGTGCAACAGAAATTTTGTCTCGCAGTGAAACAGTGCAATCAGCATGTAGTGAGAAGGAGTACGAGGCTGTCAAGAGAGCCGCCAGCAAATTTAGGCTACAATGGAATAACCTCAACCAGGTAGGTGGACGAATTGAAAGCAACAGGGCTAAAAAGATAGAGCAGTTTTCAATCGAGTGTCGACGGTAATTACACAATTGCTTTGGTTTTGCATTGCTACGCTTTGTGATTGGCTAAAAAATCTCGCGCCACTTTCTCGACCAATCAGAAGTGAAACCAAAACCAATCGTGACTTGCTTGCACGCGTTTTCCCGCGCTTGGCGCCGCCGACATGTAATTGCTTCGAGCTCTGATTGGTTCGTTGGATTGTTTACGACTGCTGTGATTGGTCAGAGTCATTACTTTGGTTTTGGTTTTACGACACCCAATTGAAAACTGCTCTATTGTGCTTAACACCTATTATTTGAGTTGCAACTCTCACTACAGTGATTAAATCCTTGCGCCTAAAATTTAGAAACATATTTTAGCCGATGATTCGTGATTTTAGTTAAGTTTAAGGGACAGTTTCCCGGCTAAAATATCGTGTTTTTATGATTGCCAAAAGTGTTGAACACAAAGAAATATGAACTAATGGGAGCGGCTTAAAAACATTCAAAATTTCACCAGGGCAGGATTGTTAAAAGCACGATACAGCTAACTCAGGGTTAGCTTCAATTTTGTTTTCAGTTAAATATTTAATCAATGGAGATGTTTCGAAATTATTTTTGCCCTTCAGTTTCGACTTTGACTTGTCTCCACGTGTAGCTTAAAATTAGCGTTTGAAAACATTTCTAACAAGAGAAATTAAATCCTCGGTTAAGTTTTAATCCAGGGTTAGCATTGATCGTCTTTCGTACAACCGGGCCCAGCACGGCTATTTTGATTTCCTGACCGCTTGTCACGAAATCAAATTTGATAAACTGTAATCCACTTCCATCCTTGTAATCCTGCACTTTTTCTCCAAACTACTGTTTATATTTTGCTCTATAGAATCTTTTAATCCAATTTAGTTGTATATTTAGTGGCATTTGGCAATATAATATTGAAATTAACTAAGCAAAGATCGTTATTTCGGCGAGACATTGTCTCTTTTACACGATATTTGTGGCCCGTCAGGCTGGCGTCTCTGCCCGGTTTCCATGGTAATAACATGGTATAAAACTGCTGGCAATACAAGACGGGTTGCAGTCCATTGCAAGGTTCCCAGCTACCGACAGCATTTTGTCCATCGTAAATTTTAAATGTTTTTATCTTTTTTTGATCAGGACCACAAAGCTCGCTCGCTTCGCTGGGAAAAAGCAGTAGCTGTATGGCGGCAGTTCCACTGCGACTTAAAGGATGTGACGTCGTGGATGACGCATGCGGAGAAGGTTCTAGAAGACACATCCGGGGAAAGTGGATTCAATGCCGCCAAAAAGGAACAAAAGGTAAATTATTTAATAAAGAAGAATATTTTTTATAGCGATTATAACATGTACAATACACAATTACGAGATTAAGATCGGGGTTGGAAGCTTTTTCAACAGGTAAAGATAACAAAGTTAAATTAGATACAACGGAGGTCGTTTCTTTTCTGAAGTCACTACTTTGTAATTTTCTACCAAACATCAAATGTTGATGCTAATGCATTGTAAATGGCGTACATTTTAAAATCATCTCAACCTCGCCCCAGGGCCTTCTCCGCTTTGTTCAATTCAAAATGGCGGGTCGGGCGGAGAAGACCCAGGACAAAACTGCCAAAATACTCCAAGAATCGTGGGGGGGGGGGGGGGGGGGGATTTTGTCACGTGACACACAATGAAATGGCATTTTCAGAGGTTATTTCCAGTGATTGGTGGCCGAAGCCTTTTTATCACATTTCACGCGACAAGATACTCCACGATTCTTGGAATATTTTGTCAGCCTTGACCCGGGTCTTGTCCGCCCGACCCGCCATTTTGAATTGAACAAAGCGGAGAAGGCCCTGGGACGAGGTTGAAATAATCTTTACTACAATTCATTGAAAATTGAGATAGTTTGTCAGTATGTAAAGCCCACATTGCAACAGAGATGTAAGAAGAATTTGTTGCAGAATCAAATGTTTGGTTATGTAATGTGGTTGTAAGTAAATGTCTGTGATGGAAACCCACGATGTCACCATTCAAATGAAATGCCCTCTGCAGTACATTTTTGTTATGGAATTTTTAGTTTCTATAGCCACCGCCGTAACCATTTGCTCTTTTTTTTTTTTCAGGGATTGGAAGATGGCATTGCTCGTCATCAGAGCACAGTGAACGCCATGAATTCAGCGGGACAAGAGATTATCGGCAAGTCAACAACGGTAGAAGCTGAAATGCTACGCGATAAACTGGCAACACAAAACAGACGCTGGGAGTCCATATGTAATCACGTGACTGACAGAAGAGACAGGTACAGTCTTACAACTAATTTAGTCTCGAGATATCGTTTTTTAAAGGGGCCATGTCACCATATTTGGTGTCACTTCAAAAAGCCAAAGGACGTAATTTTATCAGTGAAAACCCAAAACTAAGGGTCTAGTTTTGTTTAAAATTATTCTACTTGTGCTGTAAGATTAAAAATGTGTCTTGGGCTGCAGATGGCCAGGATGGAAGTGGATTGCATCTTGAAAAAATTGGGCTAATGTTTCAAGTTTACTGCTTCTTTCTTGGAAAACTCGCTAAAACTCTGATTTTAGTTTATTTTCTCTTCGAAAATTCACTTAATATCTGTCTCATAGTGTTCCATAAGTATTTCGTGTGCGACCAAGGTATTTAGGTTTAATTTGGGGCAGTTCAGACCCCAAAACCTGAAAATCACCATGACATAGCTCCTTTAAATTGATTTTCTGTATAACTGGACTTCGTTTACTATATAAAAGACACGAAAAAATAACGAACATGTTAGCAACGTTTGGAAGATTTTTCGAAGATTTTCAAGGGTTATAAATAATTTCCGAATATTTTCCGAAGGTTTTACGTCGAAGTTTCGAAGACTGAACAGCTGATAAACAAAACGCGCTATTATCATTGTGAAGAAGTCATTCAAGATATTCTAAACTCAAATAATCACCCAGGACAAAAAGGCAACTTTTATTATCTCTCCTTGTAAAGGTTTAAAGAGGAAGCCATGCAGATAGAAGAGTTCTTAGAGGAAAGCGCAGATTTGTTGCAGTGGATGGATGAGGCTGACACCACACTTCAGACAAAAGACCCATCACCTGCTGATGAAGATGCTTTGGAGGATCTCATTGAAAAGATCAAGGTATGAGTCACGCACTGCGAGACAATGAGTTGGCCTGCACAACAGGCAATTTTTTTTCGTCCCCCTCCCCTCGCGTGTCACGCGCTGCGCCCTCCGCGTTGCTCGCGCTTCGCGCTCGCGCCCCAAAACCCGCTTGAGCACGCCCAAAAGCGCCTGTTGTGCGGTTAGCATTAGATTCCATCCACCAAAACTACCTCGGACACCTTATTGAGACTTATATAACGGATTAACTGGTTAGCTTTCGGTAAGGTTATGGTTAGCAGTTCATATAGTTGAATTTACACTTGAACAATCTGAGCAGCTAGGTGGTACTCTGGTAGTGTAGGCTCTGAACACTACTTACACATTCACTGAAAATAAAATTCTAAGTGTCGACATGATTACATTATATAAGTCTCAATAAGTGTCCGAGGTGGTTTAGGTGGATGGTATCGAATGCTAACCCTGTTCGTGAGTTTCGGTGAACGTATGCGCACGGGCTTAGCGCAAAAAGACTGAAGTGATTGAATGTATGAATAAGAAGAATGAGCGAGGCTCGCGAGCGCCCGCTTTATTTGTTTGCCTTTCGACTTCGCATATATTCAAATATTTATTTTATTGCGTCTATTTTGTTTGCAATTTTACATTTATTAATTGCGTTAATAAGCTTAAATTCCCTTGAGTATTGACTGTTTAATTTTCTAAGTTTGTTTGTTTGTTTTCGCAGGATGTTCAGAAGGAACAAAACAACAGAGAAGATTCCAAGAACAGCATCCAACAGACGGCGGAACGACTTCTAGCCAAGCCCAACATCTCTAAACCTAACTCTGAAACAATCCGAACACGTCTCGACATCCTACTCACTCGCTGGGACATTCTGCGCGCGGACGTGGCGACGCGCACGCGAGGCGTGGAGTCCAAACTGAGACGCGTGTCGGAATTCCTTGGGGATCTGGAAGAGCTCAGTTCGTGGGCAGTCACTACGAGAGAATTGCTGGAGAAGCAAGAAGGCGAGGGCTACAACCAAGAGATCGTTGATCCTAAGGTTGGTTGTGTAACGCAGCTAGCCATATTGTAATATGAATCGGAAAGTTACTGCGTATGTAACGATGTATCCGTCCGCACATGTTTGATTTTAGCCAATATTTTCAAACAACTCGTTCACTGCACAGTTTTTGAGAGAGAAATGCAAAAGTTGTCTAAAATTGTCAAAAAAAAAACATAACAGATTAGGAATTCCTAAATGGAATTTTTAGAGTGATTCTTTAAGTAGTATTCAAAGTAGAATTCAAAAGACTTTTCCGCCAACGAAAGTTAATCCTTAGTTTAAGAAGATTGCGCTGATAAAAATGTTTTTAGAAACTATTATATATTATTCCTTGTTTTTTTTTAATTGCTAAATCACAGTCATGTTTTTTCGTTAATTTTTTTTATCAATAAAAAATCATGGTGTTTTGGCGATGTGAGCCACAGTCAAGGTACAATGGTAACTTCATATCACAAAGTTACTTTAGACGTCTATTGTTGTTGTGTTTTCGCTGTAATGTTTACGCTTCTTTTTGAGCGAAATCCGATAAAACTTCCGAAAATTGTAAACATTTGCAACTGTAATCAGTTGATCCTTTTTTTCTTTCAGGCTGTTCAAGAATCGCTAAAATCCCGTCAACCAAAGCTAAACTCCATCAATGAGAGCATGGCTCGCTACAGACGTGAAAGTAAACTTGATGGAAACCAAGTCCCCAAGCCTCTGGAAGTCAAGGTTAAGGGTCTTAACGATGACTGGAGGCAAATTGCATCACTTACCGCTGATATGTTCGCGGCCCGTGTTAGATCGCCTCGTAAGCCTGTCGAGGAGATTGTTGTCGAAGTGAAACAACGGTCTGTTCACGCCGAGGTACCAATAGTTGTGGAAGACTGGAGTGAAGGTACGTTATAATCAGTTCTTTTTCATTTGCTGCTTTTGTGCCGAGATTTATAAGACATGTATTTTGTTTATTAAACAATTCACTCCCAATGTCTCCAAAAATGCAATTGAAAAATAAAACTTCAGCTTCGTACGCCTTGTAACATGAAATCAAACATTTAACCATAGACCACAGACTCCGGTAGTGAAAAAGTAATTTTAATACCATGAAAGAAGCTCAAATACATTTATGCAATTCTATTTAAGTTTTGTTTTTATCCTTTCTGAAATCCGCCAAACGCTGGATGTCTAGTAAGAGACCACTTTTCCTCATCTCGAGAGCCATCGCTTTATATTCAACTTTACAAGGCTTTGTTTTCTGAAAATGTAGCGTTTTACAGATTTTCTATTTTGTCGTTTACAGAGCGGGCATCGCCGTGGCCGAAGTTCGACAAAGCAGTGTCCGAATTGCATGATTGGCTCAACACGTTATCAGACATGATGAAAACTGAGAAGATAGTCCTGGGGGATTCAGAGGACATGGAGGGACTCTTGGAGAAGCAAAAGGTAACACTCCGTTACAGACAAATATCAGCTGGTCATTATTTCTATGTTTATTCAAATGTTACGTTTGGCGTTTAAGATGTTACCCAAAATAGCTGACATGATCCTATGATGAGGATGTAAACATATGGACCCGGTTGTTCAAACGGTGGATAGCGCTATCCACCGGATAAATCACTATCCAGCGGATACCACAATAGATTTTGTTAATACTTATCCACTGGATAATGATTTATCTGGCCCCGGTTGCTCAAAGGGAGGATAGTGCTATCCACCGGATAAATCACTATCCAGCGGATAACACAATGGGTTTTGTTAATACTTATCCACTGGATAGTTATTTATCCGGTGGATAGCTCTATCCACCTTTTGAACAACCGGGGCATGATCTTTCTAAGGTCAGTAATTCAGTTTTTAGAATTGTGATGATGAAAAATGACAACGAACTGTTCGACACAAAGACACGCCGCAGGATCTTATAGTAACGTTACAGAATGTTCGAATGCTGTACTTATTACGACCTTTGTTTTCAGTCCATAGATGAGCAGCTGAAAACCAAGCAGCATCTACTGGACGAGATTGCGGAGATGGGACACACGCTGGCTGAGGATGCGCAGTCCGAGGAAGACAAGTTCCTAATTGACAGCAAGGTAGGTCACAGCAAGAAAATGGCGGAAAAACTTGACGCACGCGCGTTAGTCTGAGACGAAAACCTCAGCATAAAACTGAATGACTGGCTGGCTGGATTGCTGGCTCAATTAATGACTGAAAGAACAAACAGACGAATGAAAAAAGGAGCAATGTAACGAAAGTACGCGGGGAGATTCAATAGCGAAAAAACGAACGGATGAATAATGCAAGAGTGATTCGGTGAAACAACGACTAGATAACGAGTGAAATTACATCGTGGTCTTAGCGCAACGTGTCAATAAGTGCATGCATAAAAACTAAAAACTACGCAAACGAAGAAGTATCGATCAACACTGTTTATCTTTTGCAGGTCAGCAAGTTGAAGGGACATTGGGAAGACATCGTAGATAACTCGGCAGTGTGGCGAGGACAAATCGATTATCTGATGGAAGAATGGAAGAGGTTCGTTGAGCTTCGGGAAGAGCTCCTCGAGTGGATCCGGAAAGCCGAGGCTTACCTTGAAGACGAGCATGTCTATGGATACACTGTCAGCGAGTTGGAAGAGCAGATGGATAAACATAAGGTTATTTTCTGACTTTGTTTTTAATTAAATTTTAAATTGAAATTTTTATTCAAATCGGTTCATTAAAGTATAGTCCCTGCTTCTTTATTTTGGAATGATTCTCAAGTCTATTAGTAAATAAAACTTGCAGTGCCTGTTATCACCCATAATTTGCCGTATGTTCGTTTTTCTGTTTATAGCGTTTGACTGACAGCTTATTCAAACGGGATTTTCTTAGAGGCATTAAACTTTTCAATTCATGTCGGATATAATTTCAACAATTTTATGTTTTTACGCAGGAATTTATGGAAGACGTGGAAACCTGGCGAGGCAGCATAAGTGCCGTCAATCAGTGTGGTGATCACTTGGTGCAGGAATTTCCTCATTACGAGTCAGGAGAACTGAAAAACTCCATGTCAGAAGTAAATGAGAGATGGACCAATATAACAAACAGGTCATTGTAGAAGTATATTGTCGGATTTTCCAGTCGTTCGTAGACCAATATTGGTTTGAGGCTGATTTCTATATGGTCACCAATGATAGTAAGCGATGGTAGAGTTAAAGAACAACGATCACTTGGAAACCAGGGATCAATTTAATAAAACTTTTACAAGTGTAATTTACAAGTGTAGCCATTGTTTCAGAGGTTGAAAACATAGCCACACTTGTAAATTACACTTGTAAAAGTGTTATTGAATTGACCCCAGCTTTTATTCCTTTACAAGTCTGCAGATAATTTTCTTCTCTAAGCAAGTCATTTGTCAGTCCAGGGACACTATTGACCTGACAAGAACTCAGTCAGGTCGGACAATTTTGTTCCGCACGGTTTATATTTACTGAAAAGTGCCTGGTGTTCAAAGCTAACAATGGAACGTTTTCTTTGTTTCACAGAGGGTAGCCCGCGAACAGGCTTATGGCTCGGAGGGGCGCTATTTAACGGTATGACCCCGCCGTCCGACTGGAAGCCTGTCCGCAGGCTACACAGAGGGAAAAGATTTTCTATTTTAATTTAATTGTAGTAGATCTACCCAGTCCGTCTGTCAGACCAGGGGCGCTTTCCATTCGACCAAAAATTCCGGTTTCAAATTTCGGGTATTCCCTGTGGCGAATGGAACAGTATTTTCCGGTTGGTTGTTACAGACCATCACGTTTCAAGTTTCGCGCGAAAATACAAAATAAACCAAAGCAAAACAGTCAAAACAAATCTGACAAATGGCGGACTCGTTGCCTCTTTTACTTGCTTTGGAGTTATTCGACGACTCTGAAGTTAAAACTAACGATATTTTAAGCGAGAACGATGATATTATTTTTTTCAGTGCAGCTACAGCTGTTAATAAGCATACATGCGAAGGAATTTTTAAAAATCGAGTCGGCGACTACTTTATGCTCGTGATTTATTACATTCGTTTAATACATAAGCTTATAAGCATTTCTGTGCTACTTACCAGTCCTAGTTGTGGCCATATTTTCTGCTGTTGTACTAGTTATGTTACGTGAGCAATCATGCTCGAGTAAAAGTTGTAAGCTTTCGGTGAAAAACAAACACGCCGTGCACTGATATTGAGACGCCATCTTGATTTCGGCTCGGAGAAACTGGGCCGAGCAGGAATGGTCGAATGGAACGGTATTTTCCGGTTGTTCCGATTTTCCGCGGGAAATTTACGTTCCATTCGCTTCCCAACCCGGAATTTCCGGAATTTTTGGTTGAATGGAAAGCGCCCCAGGTTAAGCTTTCACCAGTCAAAATGCGAAATTTACCGGTCATTTGTCCGATTACATGCTGTTATTTACAGCCTTGCTTTATTATATGAAGCACCAAAAATGCATGTTATCAGATCACTGTTATACGATCTTTTTTTAATATTAAGTTTGAATAGAACTTGCTGTTTCTACTTCATTGATTTTCGTGCAAATTAACCGCTCTCAAATTTGGAAATTCTCTCTTTGCTTTTTTAACAGATCTGATTCTCGTAAGAAGAACCTAAAGGAAGCATTTGATCGCATGGTTCAATTCCACGAAGACATGATCAATGCGCTAACTTGGCTGACATCGGCGGAGTCTAAAGTGGCTGAACTGGACAGTGCAGTGGAAGCCACGAGTACGGAGGAGCAGCAGGACATGGAGGCGCTAAGGAAAGAACTGAAAGTACGGTTTTTTCCCTTTGTTTATCTTTATTAACAGAGTGAATACTTAGGTGACTAAACTTTAACATGGTGTATCTTACCAGTGAATACTTAGATGACTGTTCTCTGATTTTGTGTATCTTACCATCGTCGTCATCATCATCATCGTCATCGTCATCGTCATCATCGTCATCATCATCATCATCATCATCATCATCATCATTTGCACTGTCACTAGACACATGCAGTTCTTACGCCAATTTTCTCTTTTCTGGTTGATGTTATGCAATTTGTGTGGACACTGAGTGATTGGCCCTTTCCCAGTGGCCAGTTTCTTTCTCTTTGTCTATACCCTCCCCATTGTCCTGTTTTAGTTCTCTCATAGGTCAAGAAGCACCACCTAACTCTCCTTTACATAGACAAAGTGGAAATAACGAGGGAGATCGCAGTTTTCACTGATAGTGAGTGTATGCTGGTGTAATGTGTACAATCAGTGTACAGTCTGTAAAGATGACATGGAGATTAGATATCAGGTGTAGAAGCGTGTTTAACTTTATGGGATCAGGATTAGGGTCTAGTTTCCTTTGTAATGTGTACAATCAGTATACAGTCTGTACAGGGGACACGGAGATTAGATTGATCATATCTTATATCAGGTGTGGGTAGCCTGTGTAACTCTATGTTCTACAAGGGCCGTTCGGATAATTTGTATTTGATGTTGGTTTTCAGTTCCTTGAAGACGATATCAATGGACACCAGGAAATGTTTGCTTCCTTGAACGAGAACGGACAACTAATTATGGCCGAGATGGAGACTGGAGATGTGCTCACAGCCGTGCAAGCCAAACTTGATGACATGAATGACAGATGGCAATCACTGAACGTTCGGACGCTGGACATCCGTGATCGTTTGGAGGACACTAGTACCGAGTGGCGGCAGCTGCTGATGGACCTGCAGGAGATTATCGATTGGATTGCACGTGCTGATCAGGAGCTGACCCTACAGCAGCCAATAGGAGGTGACCTAGAGAGCGTGCAGCACCAGAATGAAAACCACCAGGTGAACACTGCTTTCTTTACAGGAGTCCACTGAAAAAAAAATTGAAAAATAATCAGTTTTCGCACGGCCTACAAATGGATTATCAACAGAAAAGACAAACAATAGACCGATGAAAATCACACTAACAATACACGTGTTGAAACGCACCGATCAATGATTTTGAATCTCAACAGTCAATAACCGTGGCAAAACTGACCAATGACAGCAAAAGCCAGACATTAATACCATCAGCTGACGGTTTACAATAGGCCAAATTTACGACAGCACATGTTGATTTTTAACATTATAATACAAATCAGCCACGTGGTTCTTCCGTGGGTGGGGATGCAAACATTGTCAAAACGTCAGTTGAGTTATTGTCAACAACAACAGTTCTTTTAAGAAGTACACTAAGTCGGACGATCGACAGACTACTGATACTCCTGGGTGCAAACCATTTACAAAACAATCTCCTAACTGGTGTCCCTACATTTAATACAGTACTAGTTGATCATTTCCTTACTTCTCGTGACCTGCATGCTTGAGCATGTAACGATCAATTACATGTAACCTCGTGGACGTTAAGTAAAACACAAACGTTTTAACGCGTGTAATGGAAGTTGTCAACATGAAAAAAACTGGCACCGACAGTTTACCAACATGTTTTCAAGTTTTGTTGTGAACGTCACAACACTTTCGCGCCAAAAGAGTACCACCAGCGTTTCAAAAACATTAAAATCATTTCACATCCCCAGGCGTTCAAGGGAAAGCTCAATGTTAGGAGACTGGTGGTGGACCGGGCTCTAGACTCAGGCCAAAGAGTTATGGAAGAATATGAAACAGCCAAATCTGCTGATGAACCCAAAGATTCACCGCGAGCGCGCATTGCGCAGAATCTCAAAAGGCAGATCGACACTGTGAGTGAACGCTGGTCCATGTTGAGCCACCGATCAGAGGATTGGCAACAATGGATTGATGAAGTCCTTAGGGTAGGTGCTTGAGTTTGCTTCAGTGTTTTCTTTTTCACTCACTGTTTAGTCTTCTCTTGCATATCATTCGTAACCTGGTTGTCTCATTTACTGCTTGCGTTGGAAAAGGCTGACCTGACCTTTTTCAACAAAAAAAGGTAAAGTGACTTTATATTCATTAGTACAACGAAGCCCTAGTTCTTGCTATTGCCACGTCGCAAGCATAATTATCACTAATCTCCATTGATTTAATTAGAAGATAATTACAATCAAGAAATGAAACTTGCCTGCATGCAAACGTCTTTACTTTACTTCCTTTTCGGGCACCGAAAGTAAATGCAAGCATTCCTTATGGTTAAGACAGAAAAGCTTTGTGGGTTGAGAGGGTGAGTAGTGAGCGTGGAATAGCCCAATTTCGATATATTAAAATTCAACTTGAAACAAAAGACATCACTACGAGGCTTAGGGGAATGATAGTAGGGATTTATATGGTTTATTCCCCTAAGCCTCGTAGTGATGTCTTTTGTTTGAAGTTGAATTTAAATATATCGAAATTGGCCTATTGAAAACTGGAAAAAGGGGGGAATGGGGGAGGGGAGGGTTGGGTTTCAGGTTTTCCGGCCCTTTGCCCTTCAAGTTCAAGTTTCAAGTTTAGTTTATTGCCCTATATTGTAAACAGTTACAGTAAATAAATATAAAATTTAAGAGCAAGGAAGCCTTAAAGAAACCACTGAGCTTATAAATAAATAGTCTTCCTTAGTGGGATGAAGATGAAAACAAGCCCCTTAAATTGCTCGCAGATCCTACGTACACCGTTAGCAGCATTATCGTTTGCGGTCCTTTGCAGATTTTACTTTTATGATAATATTGGCTCATCTGCTGTCATTTGAATTAAGTTATTAAGTGTATTGACGTGATATACTTCAAATGTAGGGCTGCATTGTTATTTCAGACTCTTCTATTACATTTATCGCCATTGTCGGATACATCTTTGATTAAACTGAATATTTTGACTACAAGGTCACGCGGCAGCCTGGCCTATCCATATCCGGTTTATGATATCACCCACATATCACCGGTCAATACAGATTCATATTTCACATTTAGTCGCACAAGGTGTTGATTTCAATTAAATACAGATCAAATCGAGAAAGCAAGTGATTCTGATTTTTCTTAGTTTGGACCCAGAATGGTGAGTTATATCTATAGGGTAAGGATTTTATTCTCGTAGTCGATAGTTTAGCTCATAAATAGATTGACAAAAAGGTGTGGAATGCCATGAATGTTAAGTTGTTTTCGATCGCAAAGCAGATGCCATCGTTAAATTTTCCAGCATCTATCGCAATGTGTTGCCAAAGCGATCCTTCGTAGTCTTGGGGCCAAACAGGGTGGTCAGTTGATTTTAAATTCACCTGGTTGTTCTATCTGTTTTCTCGCTCCCTTTTTACTTGAGGCTGAAACGATCTCAACACGCGCATTTATCTGCGAAGCATGTTCTGATAATACATGAGTAAACATACTTAAAACTTGACCTTGGATTACAGGATTAAAGCCCTTTGCTAGGACGTAAATGATAGTGATTAGCGTTATTTCCACGGAATTTCTTTTGTAAGTATCTTTTTTTAAGGGCATTGCATTTGTAACTAACAAGCCTTGCGACTTTCTAAGAATTCTAAACGCCGATGGCAGCCTGTTACAACGTAAGTACGGAATGACATTGTGGTGACAGACAGTGTAGCTGTAACTATTTTTCGTTTGTTTTTCTAGATTATTTACCTCGTGTTTGCAATAGCAGATGTAAAGAAGGAAATAGATTACCATACTAACCTATCCTTTTCTCACTTCGACTAATGTTTCTTTCTTCACCTTCTTCACGACCATTTTACACCCTATGTTATAATTGGACACATGGTGAGATGTAATAACACGTGTTTTATGTTTCTCGATTATGAAGTTTCCTTGTTCTCTTAGTCCTCTTAGTTTGTAGTGCATGTATAAGGTAAATAAAGGAAGCAAAAATCACCCTTATAAACATAGTTGATCTATGCTTCTTTTATATTAGAAATACATTTTAACCCGAAGACCTTAAAACTCCGAGTTACTTCTTTTAAAACCCTTTACCTTCTAAGGGTGGTAAAATACCAATTTGTACGAAGTTTCTCGTATTCACACTTTCAACTAAAATAGCAGGATAGGAAACGTACTGCTCAATTAGCTTGAGCAATTGAATGGTCACACTGACATTTATACGGCTAAAGGTTTGACTGAAGGAAGGGGTTTCGGCTCTCATCCAGTCATCGTTCGTTATGTTTGAAACAAGAAATAGAACTCTCATCTTAGTTTGCAATGACTGTTAATTCTTTGTTTACGTATTAGAATTACTAAAGTAAGAGCTGGATATCACGTTCCAAAAGGCCAATACGAAGCTACCAATATATGTCGCTGATAAGCCGGCCTGTCGAAGTCACGATATTGTAGATGATTTTGTCACGCTAGTGTAAGGTGACTTTATTTCCGGTGATAATGTCACACCTAAAAATCCCCGTCCACACGCAGATACATTGTGATTCATTTTGATTTTAAAACACACTCTTTACGGTTAGGCCATCCGTCCACATATACATGTTAAAGATAAAACACGCACTGAAAATAGATCTTGAAAAACGCTGTTCATAATACAATTTTTTGACAACGGAGATTTACTTTTTCTTGTGGAAAGCAAAATCGATGGCGTTCGAAAAATGATGTTTTAAATTTGAAATCTAGTGGAAGTCTTCGTTTTTTAAAAAAAAAAAATACAATTATTTCAATACATTTGTTTCTCAGAGAATATATTATATTTATCGTTTCGGTTTGTATTTTTCTGTGCGTGCGTGCGTGCGTGCGTGCGTGTTTGTTTGTTTTTCTAAGAAAAAGGTGCACTTATCTTTTGATGGCAGCTTTGCAAATCCTTAAAAGTTAACATATATCTACGTGCAATTCAAATGTCTTCAAGTGACCACAAGAATGCCGTAAAATGATAATATTCGTCCTTGTTGTAGAGTACATCGAGTTTAATTGTTTTATTTATTTCCGGCATTTTTTTGGCTGTCGGGACAGACGTGAAATCACTTTTGCCTGTTTTGAGCTTCAAAACGGTACAATTTATAGCAACGCGGTGAGTCGAGGGGGTTAAAAGGGGCTTTGTGAACTTACGAGATAGAAAGTGCTTTGATTTCCTACAAAACCGTTTAATATGGATGGGATACTTGAAATAGTTCACTGTTAAATTTTCTGAAATCTCCACTAGAAGATGGTTAAATAATGCTCAATAGCTTTCATTTGGATAGTCATACACAAGGAAAGCTTGAACTTCTTTCAATAGTATAAAAAACAGCAGCACAGGAAAGTAGCTTTCATTTGAAGGATTATACTGACTTTGGAAATTTACCCAAGTTACCCAAGTTCTTATTAATAATGATTTAGAAATACAAAAACATACTAAAACTAGCGAGTTAATGTTCCGACGTTTCGGCGACTTCATGACGCCATTATCAAGGAATGAATAAATGAATACAATGCGAGTTCGAAAAGAGTTCAAGTCAGATAAATTTACATAAAGGACGTTAAGCTAGACAAGTTACCCAAGTTACGTCTTTAAGTAAAAAACGGTTATATTCGATCGAGGAGTGAAATAGTTTCTATCAAGAGAAAATAATTTCCATTTAAAGGAAAGAAGGAGCATGTTTTCTTTGCCTGCGGAAATGCATGGCTAAAATATTTGTTTGAACTTTAACCTTTTCTGCGTGCGCAAGAAAAGAGGATGTTGGTCATCTCAACCTTGGTTTTGTTGTTGTTTGTTTATGTTGTTGTTTTTGTCTTTCCTTTTTGGAGAACTGTTTTCTTCCCTGTTGCTATAGCAATTTAGGCTTTCAACAAACAATATGCGATAATTTCTGGAATGAATTCCCAAAGAGTAACTCCAATTACCGTGTTAGCCACATTCATTTACCTCATTCACCTCATTTACCTCATTCATTCATTCATTCATTTATTTTTCTCGTTTATTATGGAGATGTAGTTTTAGTGAATTCTGATAGCGATGTACTGCAATCCTGAGTGAAATTGTTCAGTTTTAAATATCAATGTCTCCCCAACCAACAAGTCTTTGCGGATAAAGCTTTAATCGAGTATAATCCTTTCTTCTATTGTTCCGTATCATTCGGTGTCATTTGTTGTGAAGGGCGATCGACGTGTTATCCCTTCTTAAAAATGCGCTGATTAAATTCACTCAATGAAGCCGCTGCCACTCCCAAGAGCATCCATAAGTTCCAAACAGGAAACATTCTTCAAATTTTATTCTGCAAAATTTAAAGAATAAACCAGCTCCACAGGAAGAACCACTCAGCATATTTCATCGTCAGACTAAAAAATTAGGACCACTTTGCCCCCAGTGGTAACAACACCGTAGAGCAGGATGCTATTTTTTTAGTCTGGATTTCAGCGCATTTTTGAACGCATTTTTTAGCATTTGTCACGCTAAGACAATTGCTTTATTAAACTTTTTCAAGCGACTAGTGTGTCATTCACTAAGTATAAAAGCTGGGGCCAAACAACCCGCTTGTGAAGCCTAACGGGTTACTTGTGTTTTTTCTACAGAAGTTGCAGTTGTTCCAGGGTCAAATGGAGGAAATCGATGCGCGGCTTGTTGAGGCGGAGCAAGTTAAATCAAACTGGACGGCAGTGCAGGATCTTGTCATCGATTCTCTATCAGAGCAAATGGATGAATTAAAGGTAATTTAAGGCGTTGTTACGACTGAGTTCTTTTTCTTTGACATATTGCTTTCATTTCCCGACTTTATTCAGACAGAGCTCATCAAGAGCCGAAACGCTCAACTCGACACCATGAAACACGAGACGGGCCCCTACCTCGTTATAGTCCAGTTTCTAGTTTAATTTCCGCCTTTTTTCAGCTGTTTTGTTGTTGTTGTTGTTTTCTTCAAACATTTACTCCGAGTAGGGAACTAGTAGGAGGGCTTATTTCCTTTTAATACTTAATTTTCTGCTACTTTTTATAGGACTAAAGTCGACCTTAATTAAACTTACTTAGGACTTTGTGTAAATACATCGTCAGTGACTATTAGTTTAAGTTCAGTTATGCTGTGTTCACTAGGACGAAACATGTTTAGTCTGATCGCGAGTGAAACATGATTCACTGTGAAAAGTGTTCACATTAGGCAGCGCATTGAGCAAATCATGATCGAAACATGTTTACTCTGGGCATGACTGAAACTACTTCACGAGGTAGTTTTGATCGAAGTCAGACGAAACACGTTAGCGCAAATGTCGTCTCCTTGTCAAACATTGCATTGCTCTTCGTTCCCGAAAACATGTAAACCACAAAACATGTAACAACAAGTTCGAGCTCTATTTTTTCGGCCGGTTCATGTGTAATTATAAAGATTTCATGCGAGCTTATGCCTGCTTCTTAAAACAGTATAAATTGTAGAACCAGGCGTGAAACGTGTTTTGAAATTAACAACTAATGTGAACAATGAAATTGCAAACATGTTTACGGGAACGTGTTTCATTGAAACATGTTTACTCTAAACATGTTTCAATGAAACACGTTTCCCGTAAACACGTTTGCAATTGCATTGTTCACATTGGTTGTTAATTTCAACGTTGCTGTTGCATGATTTTATGGTTTAATCTCACTTGTCAAGCTCTTCGAGAGCGAAGGGTGATGCAGTGTTTAACAAGGAGACCACATTTGCGCAAACTGGTTTTGTCTGACTTAGATCGAAACTACCTCGTGAAATAATTTTAATCATGCTCAGAGTAAACATGTTTCGATCATGATTCGCGCAATTTGCCGTCTGATGTGAACACTTTATAGTGAACCATGTTTCATTCGTGATCAGACTAAACTTGTTTCGCCATATTGTGAACACAGCGTTATTAAGCTCGATATCCGCCGATCATTTCCCAAACATTGATTGAAAAGCGGTTGGCAAATTGATTTATGGGGTGTCTGGGAAAAAATCCTTATTGAGCTTGTTGTAACGTTCTTTTTAACTATTTCAATTTCCATTCATTCAAATACGAGCTGGGACAAAAATGCGAAGAAAAAAACTTAATTCCTTGTTTAATCTGTACTCTGGATTATCATTTTTCACAAAAGATAACGTAAGACATCAATCCGAACCATCTCTCATCTCATCATCTCCGAACGAGAATTGTTGAAATTGCAATCTAAGATTGGTTTATCCTAAAATTGAACGGAAAATCGGATTCTCGATCCTAAAACCAGGATTCCTGGGACGTTTTCCCATTCTGATCCGGGATATTTGCTGATCCGGGATATTTGCTCTTACACAGAATCTGCAGGAGCGAATCGCGTCTCTCCAGAACATGTTCGAGACTCTAAGCAGCACAGAGAGCGAGCTGAGGCAAAAGGGCGTGTCACTCTCGCCAACCCTGCAGAACCGGATTGACCAGTTATACCGGCGGTGGAAGCAACTGCAGATTCAACTGCTGCAGAGACAACACGCCATGCAAGAGGCATACTCGAGCTTTGACATGTCCTCTATTCCAGGACTACTCGGTCAGTGATCTCCTGTGTGGTATCCCATTATATGAAATGGCCAAGTCCAAAATTTAAAAAAAGTTCAGAATTCCGATAGTTTTGTAAAAATAACAGCATCACAAGAAAGGACTGCCCTGTAGCTTTTTGTTTGTGGTCACACTTGAGGATTTTGTCCACAGTCTCAATATTTAGAACTACATCACATTTAATACAAAACGTTATAATCTGGTAATGAAGCTAACTTAGGGAAAATGGTGCTGTATTAAACTCACACATAAAGAGTGCTGCTGAAGTATTTTTTTTCAGTCAGCAGCACACGCATATTGAAATGATAATAATTTTCTTAGTTTTGCAAGCAAGAAACAAACCACATCGGTTAGACATTCTTTACCACGTTAACGCAAACGCGACTATAAATTCTACGTTTTTTTATATAAAGATTTTTTTTATGTAAAGGTTGTTCACAGATGGAACAAGTGAATATTTATTTTTTATCAACAGGAAGTGTAGAGCCGCCCTGGGAGCGAGCTGTGGCACTGAACAAAGTTCCTTACTACATCAAGTATGTAAAGTTTCTTGATCTGACTTCCTTATGTTTTAGTCAGGTTGTCTTCAACATTGTTGTTTTGTTCTTGTTTCGCTTGTGCCTTCTATTTTAGCTTTTTAGGTTTTCTGTTTTTCAGTTTTTGGTCCGCTTTCCATGTGATCGCCAACAATAGTCTGACGATCATTCATAGCATCACACTTGTCCAGAAGAAATTCGGCACTTTAGTACTAGAGCGCAACCTAACAACTGGAAAAAGCAAATAAATAGGGCAGTTCGCTCAGTTTTTTATAATGTACATTACATTCATTCTTATGAACTCTTCCCAATAAGCTGTGAAAAGCTAAAAAAATCGACACTTGAATTTAGTTATTATTTTAAGAACAAGAGGCTCCAAGTAGACTATACTCATGCGTATGCGTAAGAATGTTTTATGGCTATATTTTAAACAAGATAAGATGTCCGACATGGAGAAGAGTTACTCCTTTCATTCAGTTATCGTTCCTGCAAACCACGTTATTACTATTGAATGTTTTATAAATGAAAGTGGCACCACAACGAAGCCAGTGATTCTTCTGTGTGTTGTATATACCTAACGTGGTCATAGCAATGTAACGATGGTTGTAGGAGACGGTGTCGTGACACTTTAGTAACGCTGTTTTGCTGATGTTATTGTTTAGAACCGGAAGTGAGAGTAGCTGGAAGTAAAGAAAATAATGAAACTAAAATATGCATGCAAAAATTTGCATGCACTAATATATGACACAAAAAAAAGAAAAACGGAGCCCAAACCTTAACTCATGCCGCTCTGCGCATGAGTAACAAGGGTAGTTTTTATAAGGCGTTACTAAACAAACTACGGGCACAACAACGCTGTTGGAACAAAGGCTATTGTCAGTACAGTATTAAGTTAGTTATTCACAATGAAGCTGCTGGTAGCCTAAAAGATTGTATCGTTTTGCAGTCATAAGACAGAAACAACGCAATGGGATCACCCGAAAATGACGGAACTTTACCATCAAATCGGTGAGTTATATTCCAAGTGTATTACATTGTTCCCCATTTGAATACGTACGTAATTAGATTGATGTATGATTTTTTTTAATTTTTTTTTTTAGCCGAACTGAATGACATCAAGTACAGCGCTTACAGAACAGCGATGAAGCTGCGCTGTATCCAAAAGGCTTCCAGCCGTAAGTTTGTTTTGAAGAATATATTTTTTAATTATTTGACGGTGACGTCATTTTACCTTATAAGGAAAAGAGAACACGCAAAATATCCGAGGGTATTACACAGTAGATTGCCGTATTACACCTTAGTGTCCCGGTTTGAAGACACAGAAACTGTAATAAACAGATAATACGTGCGGACATTTTACTCATTGTTCGCATTTTTAACTCGTAAAATATCCGCATGTATTATCTCTCAAACCACCGAATAAGGGGGTATTTACTCACTATTCTCCACCTGTCGTGCTTTTCGTACTCTTGGTTATTAGTTCAAATTCTAACAATTCAATTTGCTATACATAAACAGCACCAAAGGAAAATTACTGCTCGATAGCGTTCATTAAAATTTTTCCATGCTTGGACACAAATATGTTAAATTCATAAACGTTTGCAATAAGTTATGCTCATGAAATAGCTATAAAACTTTTGTGGCAGTTCCATTACTTAGCGATAAAAATTACCAGTAGCTATTAAATACTTCATATTTGTTAATTCTAACAATGGGAGCAGGATCACAATTAAAAGATATAAAATGGCGTTCTTGGTGACAAAGCCTGATGCAAGCACGAGGGCGAAGGCATCAGTTTACGTAAGCACTTGACTTAATAGTAGCAGGTTCGCAAATTACCTTGTTTTGTTGTTTTATGATCCACAGTTGATCTAGTAACATTAACCAACGTCGTTTCCTCCTTGGACCAGCACAATCTTAAAAACGCATCTAACGAGATTCTCATCGGAGTTCCGGAAATGGTAAAGGTTCTGTCGACGGTGTACGAGAACATTGAGATCCCTGCAGATAGTACAATGATCAGTAATGAATTCTGCGTGGACCTGACTCTTAACTGGCTGCTTAATGTCTACGATAGTGGACGAGTAGGAAAAATCCGCGTGCTATCATTCAAAATTGGTCTCGTTACAATGTCGAGAGCACATTTGGAAGACAAATACAAATGTGAGTATCAAGTTTTGCTTTCTTTACCATTTTCTTTCTCGGACGATCACTAAATCCTTTGCCTTAAACTCTTAGGGCCGGTTATTTAGGCGAATTTTAGACGATGTTTAACAAAACCGCGGTCTATCCCAATTTCAATCTGGCGAACCCTAATATTTAAACGCTATTTACTGTATACAATGTCAAGTGGGCATATAGCACAGACTAGAAAAAACATTTTTCTTCTTAGAATAACCAATCTATAAACAGATATGGAGGTCCATTAATTTTCTTAAACCGCGGTCTAAGTTAGACTTCGTTTAAATAATCGGTCCTAAGATCACAAAATCCTTTGCCTTAAACTCCACGATCACTAAATCCTTTGCCTTAAATTAAGGTTCTTTGCCTTAAACTCTACGCTGACTAAATCCTCTGCGATCGCTAAATCCTTTGCCTTAATCTCTACGATCACTAAATCCCTCTACGATCGCTCAGTCCTTTCCCTTTAACTCTACGATCGTTAAGTCCTTTGCCTTAAACTTCTACGATCGCTAAATCCTTTGCCTTAAACTTCTACGATTGCTAAATCATTTGCCTTCTACGATCGTTCAAACCAGGTTTAAATAAGGCACACTTTCTATTTCTAGAGGTCCACAGTCAATGAACGCGCACGAGTTTCTTATTCCCCCCTCTCAAATAACTTGTTCGCATTTCCTTCTGTAGATATTTTCCGGCTGGTAACAGACGAGAATGGGTTTATGGACCACAAGCAACTTGGGCTACTGTTACACGACTCTCTACAGGTAAAGCCCGAGTCAAGGAGGAAGGGAGAAGTCGGGAGTTGATGGGAGTTTAGCCTGTATCTCACGTGGGCTGTCGACCGCAAACTCTCACAGATTATCCGTCAAAGCATCTAAACTCTCGTCAACTCTTGTAGGCTCTCGTTCTCTTTTGTTGTTTGTGGTGTTGACATTAAGCTCATGTAGCGTAGTATTTATATTATTAGTTGTTTTATTTATATTTTTATCTTATATTTTCCCCATTATTATATTAGCTTGTATAATTAGTTCTTTTATTGTTATATTTCTCTTTATTGTTGCATTTAGGGCCTCTATTGTTAACAATTTTTTTTTACATTATAAATACTGAATGAGATACCCTATTGAAATAAAGGCATCTGTCTAAGTATGTGTATTTTGTTTTTAGATTCCTCGTCAACTGGGAGAGATCGCGGCGTTTGGTGGCAGTAATATTGAGCCGAGCGTTAGGAGCTGTTTCTCTAAGGTAAGAAACAATGACAATAAGTACACGAAATGTAAAGATAGAATCAAACGCAGAAATAACGAAACTCCACGTTTCACTTACAAGGGTGATGTCCGTATCCATTCTGATAGATTAAACGAACCAGATTACTGATCTGAGCCATCGCAGCTCCCGGTTTCGCAACAATGTTACGTTGCAAGTTGAGATTGTTTATTGCACGTATTACCACTTACGCGCGCAACAAATTTTCATGTTGCAAAAAAAAGAAGTCACTTTTTTTGGTTGCAATACGCACAACAAACAATCTCAACTTGCAACTCAACATTGTTTTACGACAAATTGCACGCAAATGCTGCCTGCATGTACATTGGTGCTTCTAACTGGATCGGATTCTAATCTCCACCCCTCCCAGTATTTTCTTAGCTTGCGTTTATTGTTAGGTATGAATTTAGAGAGACAGTGGTGATGAAAACAAGACCACGGCTCTCACTCCTTTACCGATTAGCTGTAACATTATCACCACTACTTTTTTTACTTTCAGTATTATTGTTCAAATAATTTTACTTTTTGTGCTCTTCATTATTATCAAACAGGCTGGCTCCAAGCAAACAATTGACTGTGCTCAGTTCATGGCGTGGCTTTCAGCGGAACCTCAGTCGATTGTTTGGCTTCCTACACTTCACAGACTGGCTGCTTCAGAGGCTGGTAAGTCGTAAAACAAACAGTACCGCACACTTGCTTAATACTACTGGTTCACACAGACACACAAAAAAAACCCTACTAAATACCTTTCATTTGAATGGTCACACGGATCTTAAAAGTTAGAACCATTTTGTACAACAACAACAAAAAAAAAAACAGCACGACAGGAAAGTACTGCTCAATAGCTTTCATTTGAATGGTCACACTTTAGGATTTCATCCACAGACTCAAAAGTTGGAACCACCTTGTACAGCATAATAAACAGAACCACATGAAAGTACTGCTCAATAGCTTTCATTTGAATGGTCATACTTTAGGATTTCATCCACAGACTCAAAAGTTGGAACCACCTTGTACAGCATAATAAACAGCACCACAGGAAAGTACTGCTCAATAGCTTTCATTTGAATGGTCACACTTTAGGATTTCATCCACAGACTCAAAAGTTGGAACCACCTTGTACAGCATAATAAACAGTACCACAGGAAAGTACTGCTCAGTAGCTTCCAATTGAATGGTCATACTTAAGGATTTCATCCACAGACTCAAAAGTTGGAACCACCTTGTACAGCATAATAAACAGCACCACAGGAAAGTACTGCTCAGTAGCTTTCATTTGAATGGTCACACTGTAGAATTTCTTCTACAGACGTACAAGTTAGAACCACCTTGTACAGCATAAAAAACAGTACCACAAGAAATTACAGGTCAATAGCTTTTATTTGAACGGTCGCACTTAAACAAGGACACTGACTATAAAAGGGATAACACCGCCCCCTCTTTGTCACACCATCACTGCTTCAACGGCTAATCAAAGATGGCTGACTGCGAGCAACACGGAGGAAGACCGTTGCCCCAAGAAATAGGTCTAATTCTACCTTTACTAGTTCAATCTTGTATAGGATTTATCTTTCACGAAAATAAAACTAAAAACATTATTTGAATTTATGCGCCTTTTAGCATGAATATAATATTTTAGCTTTCCAAATTTGAATTTTGCGCGGTATAAACGGTTCTCCATTGGCGAGCGGATGCACGTGATGTTGACAGTTCGGTGTCAAGTGTGAAATGACTGGCGGCTTGGCCTGGCCAAGGTTCCTTTTATAGTCAGTGTCCTTGTTTAAGGATCTCATCCACAGACTTGAAAATGAGATTGACATCACAAGGTTAGGGGCAGTACGCAGCTCTTACAAGGTCTTCTCTGATTTGCTGAGTGAGAAAACAATAGAACAAACAACAATAATGGACCCTAGCCCTGAAAACAATAGAGCTGCGTGATACCCAGGTCCAATGAAATTAGAGGTTGTTAAGAGATGCGTGGTATCTGCAATCTGCATAATGAACACTTTTGAAAATAACGTTACTGCTCGTTTGCACAGTACCGGTACCTTTTTTGTCCAAGTTCTTTTACAAGTTCCATTATTTTTTGTTCCTTGTAGTGAAACACAAAGCCAAATGCAGCATCTGTAAAGAGTATCCTATTGTCGGATTCAGGTTTGTAGTACTATTTTTTGTGTGTGTGTGTGTGTTGCAAAAGTATTACCTTCGGAGCTGGGAATCGTAAAAAGTTCAACATTTCGAACAACAAATAGTGGTTCGGAAAGTGTCCAATAGAACGGGTGTTGGTTGCACAAGTAAATTTCTGTTCTTATAAAGAAAGAAACAAATGAACTAAGCACATCTTTGCCATTTATTGCAGGTTCCGGTGTCTTAAATGCTTTAACTACGATTTATGTCAGGTTAGAAGATAAAACATTTGTGTTTTTTGGTGTTTGTTTGGTTGTTTGTTTGTGGGTTGTCGCTTACGAGAGGCTGTCCTCGAAAACTCACAACAATACGGACAGTTATGATCTTGTTTTTGACGCTTTTCTGTGTCTTTCTCTAGAGCTGCTTCTGGTCGGGCCGAGTCTCCCACGAGCATCGCCTCACTCATCCAATGCATCAATACTGTCTGTCGGTAAGTTCCTCTCTGTCTGTCTGTCACTCATCCAATGAATCATCAATACTGTCTATCGGCAAGTGTCTGTCTGTCTGTCACTCATCCAATGTACTAATACTGTATATCGGCAAGTGTCTGTCTGTCACTCATCCAATGAATCATCAATACTGTCTATCGGCAAGTGTCTGTCTGTCTGTCACTCATCCAATGTACCAATACTGTATATCGGCAAGTGTCTGCCTGTCTGTCACTTATCCAATGCATCAATACTGTATATAAGCAAGTGTCTGCCTGTCTGTCACTTATCCAATTCATCAATACTGTATATCGGCAAGTGTCTGCCTGTCTGTCGCTTATCCAATGCATCAATACTGTCTATCGGTAAATGTCTGTCTGTCTGTCTGTCACTCATCCAACATTTTCACTTTATTCTGTAAGCTCCTCCTTACCCACCTTGTTGACTTTCGATAATTCAAATAATTATACTTGTGATATCCTGTTTGTACACTTTACTTGCACTAAACGAATTGAACGAGAAAAGGAATCAGTACTAATTTTTTAAATTTTCTCAAGACAACTTCTGGGGAGGATGTCCTTGATTTCTTCGCCATGGTTAGAAACAAGTTCAAGAAAAGACGATATAAGAATAAACCGCCGAGGAAACTTGGTTATTTGCCGATTCAGACTGTAATGGAGGGAGTAAATCTAGAGACGTAAGTAATACACTAGTTACCCCGTCTGTTTTTTGTTTAAGCTGTTTTCTGTTTATGTATTTGGTGTGTTTGATGCATGTTTGACATCTTTTTTGGCGTGTTTGTTTGAATATTTTACATGTTTTTTTTTTATTGTAGACCGTCCATGCCGTCTCCTCAGCAGAATGTGAATCATGAAGTTCATAACAGACTGGGCATGTTCGCTCACAGGTGAGTGATCACTTATCTCCAGAGGAGTTACTCGGTTTTGGTCTTTTTGCACAATCAAATTCTCAATACTGACTTTCATATAATTGTGAGACGACCAGTGAGGAGAATTCATATTTCAAACCAAGACTCAGAGTTAAAGGAAGAGGAAGCCCTCCGAAAAGTTTGATGTAGTTTAACAATTAACCCTCTAATTCCTAAAGTCAAACGCCAACTCGTACGATATGTTTCTGTGGACGAAACACCGGTGAGACTCTTCAAGTAAAACAAATTAAACAGCACTTCCCTGTGCCTCAAGAGTCCGTGGGTTAAACATCTAAAGTTCGGCCATTTATTTTCTTAGCTTATTTCCATGTTATATCGCCAAATGCCACTAAATATACAACTTAATTGGATTAAAAGATTCTATAGAGCAAAACAGAAGCAGTAGTTTGGAGATAAAGTGCAGGATTGCAAGGATTGAAGTGGATTACAGTTCATAAAATTTGATTTATTGACAGACGGTCAAGAAAAAAAAACACCATTCTTGTGAAGTTTTCCCTCTTTTAGCAGTTATTTTGTCTCTGGTAAACATTTCTTTGCTTTCATCTCTTTTGGCGAATTTTTCTTTCTGTTTTAAGGTAATAAAGCAAGTTTAAATCAAGCTCCTGGCCATAGTCACGAAAACACGATTATCAGCCGGGACAGTGCCCCTTTAACAAAGTAAATTTTTTGTTCTTTTTTTTTTTCTAGATTGGCGGAGGCAGAATCAGAAGGTGGAAAATACAACCCACACGACTTGTAAGTCAGTCACTGTGTACTACGGTACAACTTTGTGCGCATCTGCAGGATTTGTTTATACGTTTTTTTAATGCTTTGTTAACTTGTTTTTCGGATCTTCAGTTTTGTCAGTTTTTTTTAATATATACATCGTTTTGCTGAGTTGTCTGCAGCGATCTAATTATTGTCTATACAAAGAAGCACGAGTAGAAATAAAACTTATGTGCGGCTGTTATACCAAATAACAGTTGTTTTTTTTTTTTCGCGTGTAGGGTATTGTATCTTGTCTTACTGCCGAGTTATTTGTTACTTTATTTATCTATTTATTTATTATTTATTTATTTTATTTTCAGGGATGAAGAGCATCAGCTTATTGCACAATACTGCCAAAGGTACAAACACCTCTCTTGATTGATTGTTGTTGTTATTGTTGAGAGGCTTGTTTAATTGTACCAGTTTAAGGTAACGGAAGGCGGTGCACAGTGAACATACTTTGAACTTCGGCCAAAATTGTTGCAAAACAAGTTGATACTGAACTGCCTTCTACTTTCACCACCTGTTGCAGCAACAAATGATTTTGATGAAATAGATGGTAACACCGCCTTAATACCTAAACCATGCAAGAACGAGAGTCGACAAGATTTGATGAAGGTTCAAAGATAAGAATAATGAAAGCGTAAGAGCGACGACGATTTTTAGCGCAATAATGTTGCGCTTAAAGTCGATGCCGTGTAACATGAGTGCGCTGTCGATTTTCGCAATTTTTGCGTTGCGAGTTTTTGAATCAGCTTCAAAAACTTGCAACATATTGCCGCAACGAAATATTGCGTTAAAATTCATCCACGCGCTGTTACACGGTGTCAACTTTTAAAGGTGATTTTACACGGGACGATTCGCGCAACGACGATTTTTAGCGCAACATCAAAAGTTGATGCCGTGTAACATGGGTGCACCCATGTCACACGGCATCAACTTTTAGCGCAACATTGTTGCGAATAGTCCACATCACCTTAACTCAACAATGTTGCGTTAAAAATCATCTCGTGTAACATCACCCTTTTAAGAGCGTGAAAGGGTGAGAGCGTGAGAGTGCGGGAGCGTGAGAGAGTGAGAGTATGGCTGTCTTACATTCAAGTATCGCTGTCAGTTGTTTAATCCTCCTTTTTTTTGCAGCTTAAAAAGCGATACGACAGAAGCGGTAAGTTACTTAATCACTTATTCACTGAGTGTGAAAGTAAAAATTTGCATGTCAAGTCTGTTTTGCAACTTACTCTTAGGAAAAGTATCAATAGCTTTTATTTGAATTTTCACGTTGCGATTTCATTTTAAATGTATGAGTGAGAAGATTTCGGTTTTTGTTTATAATCAATCAATCAATCAATCAATCAATCAATCAATCAGTCAATCCTTTATTTGGCGTGGTCGGTACGCTTAGCTTAAGAGCTAGTTTCCAGTTACGCCACGAAATAATAAAGATAAAAGATACAAAATAAAACTTCATTAGAAGTGTATAAATTTAAGATAAGCTATAATTAAGAATGATTACGAATTAAAATAGTAATTCAACAAAGTGTAAAATGTAAAAGTTAACGAAGCGTAATATTTTATTTTGTGAGCCCGGCAATGGATGTTAGCTAAATGGGTTTTGATCCTCTGTCCTGCAGCCTAAAAGTCCTACCCAAATAGTCATGGCACTAGATGCGGTGGAAAGAGAGGATCTGGAGGCTGAACTTCTTAAACTGGAGGAAGAAAACAGGTTTGTCCTGATTATTACTCGAGTGATAAGCACAGCTGGAAAAAAATAGTGATGTTAATCAACTTAGAGCAGTCTTGCGACTTACAGCAAATCATTTACTGGGGTCATACTGTTTATATAATATCTTTATCCTGGTCCTCGTTTTTTTTAACCCGCTTTTCCTCGTGTTTGAGGGCAGTTAAGTTGAGTGCTTACGGTTAAGTGATTTATCTTCCACTAAGGGACTTGTGTTCATAGAGTTTAGAATAAAATATTCGTTTGTGACATGTGTGAAAAGCCTCATTTGTTTTGTTGCGTGTAGGGACCTGCAAGAAGAGTACGAACGCCTCAAGTCCATCAGAGATCAATCTGGTCCTCCCTCGGATAGCGATGCCTCCCCAGGAGGGCCACAAAATCGAGACTCTGAGCTGCTTGCCGAAGCTAAACTACTGCGTCAGCACAAAGGTCGCCTCGAGGCTCGAATGCAAGTTTTAGAGGATCATAATAGACAATTAGAGGCCCAGTTACAACGCCTTAGACAACTACTCGACCAGGTAAAGTTTTTCATAGATGTTATTTAACTAGCGTGTTAAGTTCCTGTTGCAAGTTTTGTTAAATACAATTTTTTTTTTCTTGCCACTTCCGAGGAAACCTTGTCAAAATTGTTGGTCAGATACCCAGGAAAAGGCGGGAAAACAGTTTTTTAACAAAACACAATTTATTTAAATCATCGTAGCAGAGAAATGGACGAAGAAACTCGCGGCACTTTGCTGTTCTGTTGTCATGGTGACATTTTGTTTCTATTTTAGCCCGGCCAGGACAAAAGCGCGGCCCAGTCTTCCGAACGTACCACGCCGTCCTCTTCGATTAGCTCGCTGGGTGCAGACACACCCTACCCTCCTGGGAAGTCAGCCCGGTCAGGAAAAACCCGCAGTAACGATAGCGATTCCGAGTCGGAACCCGGTGGGACCACTGTGGCGCCGGGTCCCGCAACTAACGGCTTTTCTGGAAAAGGAAACGAGGACCCTGCTTTGAAAGAGGTTATGAGTCAGATAAGCTCGTCCTTCCCTGCGGATCAAAAAAGTGAGTGAGAAGTTTACTCTCCTCTGTTTGAGTGGTTAGCAGTGCGTGTACATATTATATGGGAAAGGCACGAACGGGACGCGAAGACCCATGCGAGTGTTTACCTGTGCGTGTACGCTTTATACCAAGTGTCGAGTCTCTTTAAGTGTTAAGTGGTTGCCTATGCGTGTACATTTTATATCTAAGTGTCTGACTCTCGCAATCCTCACAAATACAGCAAACAAGAACGTCTTGATGTTTTATTTTATTCACTGTAGAAAGCTTTAATACTGCCCATTAAAGGACCTGTTTATCATCATCATCTTCATCATCGTCAACATCAACATCATCATCATTTTTATTTTTGTCTTGATCCTAATGGCACATGGCTCTGTACTTCTTCTCCATTCCTCTCAACTTTTCCACCTCAGCTATTTCTGCACAGTCCACCACGTATTGATGTGTATGTTAGCTGACTAACTCTATTAACTCTTGTGTAGTGTATGCTGAGGCCTAACCAGTGGAATCTAACACTGCACGGCTGTACACTTTTCTGGTAAGACATGTTACGCTTTAGGAAAGTTAATCCCTATCCGCGTTATGTTCTGTTTTGTCACGCAAAACGTTTCATCAAGTAGTATTACATGATCAGCCAAGTTAACCCCTTCACACGTTATGTTCTGTTCTGTCACGCAAAGTCTTCATCAAGAAGTATCGCATGACCAGGCAAGTTAAACCCTTCGCTCGTTTTGTTCTGGTTTGTCACGCACAGCGTTTCATCAAGGAGTATTACATGACCAGCCAAGTTAACCCCTTTAAGGGTTATGTTCTGTATTGCCACGGAAAGCTTTTTACCAAGGAGTATTGCATGACCAGCAAAAAGTAATTAAGTCCAGTGCTTCTGTCTTCTTGCACATGATCGCTTGCTCGCTACACCAGTTAATTCACTTGCACGCTTTCATTAATTTGTGTTCTTTTGTCTTAACGTTTTCTCGTACAATGTTGTTCTAACTTTTAAGTTTGTGTGTGAAATTCGTTTGATTCTTTTCATCCTTTTTCGCACTTAAAGGTGCGACCATTCAAATGAAAACTGTAGAACAGTACTCTCCTGTGGTATTATTTGTTACCCTGTAAGACTGTAAGACGTTGTTATAACTTTGAAATCTGGAGTGAAATCCTGAAACATGACCATTCAAACAAAAGAAGTGTCGTGTTGCTATTTATTGTAATGTAAAAAAATTATTTACGTTTTGGAGTGAAATCCTAAAGTGTGATCATTAGAAAGTACAGTGATAGCACAGTCTCGTCTTCCTGTGGAGACTCGCCGTATTGTGGGCTGTCTGTGGACGAGGGACAAGTGCTTGGAGACAAATTTCACTTTTACCTAATTTATCCGTCTATTTTTGCTCATGTTTCAGGCACAGACCCGGTTGGACATTTATTTGCCACCGCTAAAGACGTAAACAAAGCCGTGGAATCCTTAGTTCAAGTAATGACGTCAGATGACGAGGGAGATTAATATTAAAATATATTAAGGCGTTAGACAGATCAATACATATTAGTCGGACAAACATTTAAGAAAAGCTTGTTAAAGAAATTTAACGCTGGTTTACCTCTGGTATCCCATCTTGTGATAAATTAATAACTTGCTAAGTTCCTTGCAGTTCTCTTAAAATAATCCGAAGATGGACGAACATGTCCCGAGGAGCTGGGTAAAATAAGTTGGTGGACATTCGTTGCCCAAAGTAAATACAGATAGTTAAATTATGTTTATCTCTTATGGGTTGGAGTTTTTCAAGTCGCTAAAAATTGGTCAGTTCAACTTGGGACGCTTACCATTTATCAGAGGTCTTTTTGTCATATTTACATGACAGTTATTTCATTTAGTGGTTATGGGATTGACTGTAAAGTCTCGTCCATTCCACGTTCCACGTTCCACGCAAGAATAAGACAACTATGTTCTTCGTTTAAAACAAAACCAGTTCGGCTTGAATTGATCAGCAGATCAGACAAATAGGTTGCACCCAGATCCAGAGTTTGAGTATGTGAACACCAAATATAAAGTCTTCATAATTGCCTGACACATGAGTTTCCTTAATTTGAAGTAAATTGTATAATTTTTAACATTTTCAAATGTTTAAATTTATGGTGGAAACGTTATAAACCACTAATAACAAATCATTTAAGTATTGTGTTAAAATCGCTATTTCAGTTGTCTAAGGTTTTAAGAGCCCTATTAGAGTAATAATGCCGGGGTCATTTTGCAAGGTTTTTGTAAGTTTCTAACCTTTAATCAGTTTTATCGTTTTTGATGTCGCTGCAGACGAAATATTTTATCGGCAACTTAAACTCAGTATATTTAGGGTCACTAAATTTTTGGAAATTTGTTCAAACTTTCCTTTTATAAAAAGGTCTTTAAATTTTCTCGTTTTGTTCAAATGACGAAAAACGTGATTTTAACTTTTAGCTACAAAACATGGCTTGGTTTAACGATGTTCAGTTGTAATAATCAATTTCGTTATACTTCAAACAGTTTAGAAAAATTCCTTAAACGTTTTTGTCCTAATGGCATAATGGATGAATATTTTCGTAATAAAAAAATTATTTTCATATTATTAGTTGAACGGTATGTAAATTTTTATATCCTAGTAAACTGCTGTTACTTGTTTCTTTGTTTACAGTCTTATTTTTCTGCTAGTAAGTGACTTCCATTGGGACTAAATTACTGGACTGGCGCCACTCGATCGCTACCCAAGAATTCTGCGATCAGAAGGAAACGCAAATTACCGATTGTCTACTGTTGCGCCTAGCCTAGCCTGCGTGGCAGGCGTAAACGGGGGAGAGGGGAGGGGGCGCGAAAAAGGAGAGGGGGAGAAGGGAAGGAACGCCTGCTATAAGAACCGGGCTATTCGCAGAACGCCCACCGATTTCCTTGTAATCGAATTACGTCAACTGTCAATACGTTCACCAATCAGAAACTGGCACGCGTTTTTACGCATGGATGACTTCACGCGGGAATTTACTTTGTTTACCGCCCAGCGAGAATTAGCCAATCAAAATTTGCGCCGCCAGCGTCCGCAGAAATGAACAAAGGGGGGTCTTTATTGCAGGCGTCATTTCCCTCTCTCCTCAGTTCCCTTCTCCCGACGCCTGCTACACAGGCTACGCCTAGCCTAGCATATGTGGCCGAGGTTTTACTGACGCGAGTGAAATCATATCAGGGTGGATATACGTAGATATATCCACCCTGATACTGCTATCCTAACTCAGGATATTGCCAGACAAGTTGCGAAAGCGTATAACATCGCGTTTTACCCCTTCTTTGCATTCTTTGTCTAGATTTTTTAAAGCAATGTCTAAATGATATCCAGCGGTTATTTTTTGTTCAAAGGTGTTGGAAACAATAGACTTTGGTTGAGATTTAGACCGTAAAAAAATAGGTTCTCCTTCCACTTAAGCCCCCCCCCCCCCCCCCCCTTCCTTGCTAGCGTTTGGCCAAATTTTAACACGCCCCTTGGTCTATTGAACCCACCCGCCCCCTCAAACGGGCTTGAAATACATAAGCCGCACCTACAGATTCATATTTATCATGCAAAAAAATAACATAACTATTGGGCATGGTTATACAATAACCTGAAGGGAAAAAAAAACTACATCGAAAAGGCTCCGTGTTATATTTGAATGGTATGAAGCGGGAATCTGATTTACGCAGATCGCGGCCATGTGTACGACAACTCGTCTTGGGTATGACGTCGGCAAGTCGATCTCCGCTGGACGATCTAATAGCCGATTTCGAAAAATATCAAGTCTCCTTTGTTAGAATGACACAATGGAATTCAGAGTACATGTAGGAACGCTAAGACTTAGAATTGTGTTCTTATACAAATGTGCACGGTATGCAAATTGCCAAGAAGTTGAAGCATAGCACTTGCAGTTCGTGCTGAAAACAAAAGAAATTGGAAAAAACAAGCTTTCATCAGCACCACCCAAACCTGCACTTTAAAGTGCAACTAACCCCAATTTTTTTCTTTCGCTAAATAAAATCTCCTGTTTGTCCTGATTAGTTGCGCGAAAAAATTATCGTAATTGATAAAATCCCAGCGTTTCTACAGCTGTTTGAAGTTAGGTGCTTCTGCCCCATTACCGAGCATTTGTGGGAGCTGGGTACGAAATTTGCTGTGACGTCATCGAAGGAGACCATTTGCCGCGTTCTCATAAGCATATCACCGCGAAGCGACAAAGTAGAAGGCATTTTAACGCGAATGGTACTCAAAAGCCAAAAAAGGGATTTTGTGCAGTCCGATGCGTTTTTTGTGTTTGCCCACAGTTCCTTTGCTCTTTGCATCATGAAAATCAATCTCCTTCGATGACGTCACAAGACGTCCAAACAAAACTCGGACCCATTCTTCACATTGCTCGGTAGTGGCCGAAAGAACCGCCAAAATTTGAAACTTTAAAAAATTATAAAAATCAAGGAAAAATGCTACGGTAAAAAAAATTTCGCACAGGTAATCAGGACAATTAGGAGATTTCGTTTGGCGAAAATCATTATTGGGGGTTAGTTGCACTTTAAAGAGTATTTTTTTGGTATTTTTCGAAGTGGCCTATGGTATTGAAGAGTTTTAAAGCTGGTCCCCATTCTCTTTCAAACGCAGACAACAAGTCAGAGACTAAGTCTAAGGATATATGATCCTCAGTGCCCTTTTCTCAATCTATTCGAGTTTTTCTGACAAGTATGGCGGCAGACCGTCACAGCTGTATTCAGGTACTGAACGTATGATGTATAGATGGCAAGTAGATATCAGCTGGCAGACCGCTACGACCGAGAACACCTAATAATGTGCAGACGCTTTACAGCTTTCTTAGGCCCGGTTCAAACGTCGAACTTTACATGTGCCGAACCTAATACCTATTTAGATCGACCCAAACTATTAAGTTCGACTGTTGATTCAGACGGTCGAACTTTACATGTGCCGAACCTAATTCGTGACGAAAAGAAATATCATCCTTACTGCTTAAAATAGGGAAATAAACCGAAAAAAAGTAAAATTCACCAAGCCTGGGAATTCTTGTTTTGATTTTAGTGTGCTTTGTGTTCTGTTATGGCAAGGAGACAGCTGAGCAGATCGTGATCGTGATTTGGAAAAAATAAAGTAACGCCATAAATTTTAAAATACATTACGATTTCTTTATGGATATAAAGAAAAGCAACTTTTTAGAAGACCGATTTAAGCTGTCCAGTTTCAGTTAAGGTTTTACACATTATGCCGGCATTATTTTGAGCATAATAGTGAGGCAAAAGCATTGAGCATTATGCCGGAATAATAGTGACGAAATTCACGAAAACTGACTGGCGGTTGGGGTCTGGGTCCTGGACAGGCCGAGAGAAATCTGGGCACCAGTCACCTGACAACACAACACATGCCAACATGGCAGAATCGAGTTTTTTCATTACTAGAAAACTCATTTCGTAATAACCAAGCCAGAGCAATGGAGGATTACATTGAGGTGTCGCTCATGCTCCAACATAACAAGCGTTAATTGAATTTTTTGGCTATTTAAAGCTATATATTAGCTTTTTTATGTGAGCATAATGGAGCATAATAGTGACGCCTTTCGAGCATAATAGTGAGTTTTTTTGAGCATCGAGCATTAGCATAATAGTGAAACATTGGAGCATAATGTGTAAAACCCTAGTTTCAGTCTAAGGGGCCGATTACATGGCGAATTTCAGCCCGGGCTGAGATTTTAGCCCAGTTGACCGGGCTGAGATTTCAGCCCGGCTTCCGAAATAAATCCTCATAAAATGATGTTAGCGATTACATGAACAAAGTTTCAGCCCGGGCTGAAAATTCCAGCCCGGTTTCAGAAACCGGGCTGGAATTTTCAGCCCGGCCAAACGGGCTGAGTTCGCCATGTAATCGCATCAGAATTTCAGCCCGGGCTGAAAAGTGACTTTGGGCATGCGCAGTCGAATCTTCGACGCCATTTTGATTATCGTTATCAATCTTCTCGTGTAATTTCAAACTTGGCGCCCGGGCTGAAATCTCAGCCCGGGCTGAAATTTGTCATGTAATCACAACGAAATTCAGCCCGGGCTGAAATTCGCCATGTAATCGGCCCCTTAAAATCTACAACGTGAATGCTGGTAACCGTCGTTACGCTTCTGTGAGTTCTGTCTGCAAAGGCGCGAAAACCCACTAAATAGCCAATCAGAAACGCGGTTCTATTCGACAAGCTCAGTCGAATAGAACGGCAGAGTCGACCCAAATACAAAAGTGCCTTTCTAATTGATTCATACGTCGAACTTTACATGTGCCGAACCTAATTATTAGGTTCGGCACATGTAAAGTTCGACGTTTGAACCGGGCCTTAGTGATTAATAGTCGTTCTACTTGAGACTGCTCTGAATTCGAATTCCAAGTACTTTGTGTCCCTCAACGACGTCGATGCAAATGCCGTCGATTTGCAGCTGACGAAATGTACTGCTGTAGGTCAATCACGGAGGAAGCTTTAAGTATCATGTGGTTGTTAGTAGCCCAAGATGCACCCAGCATTAAAGTCCAAGATGCACCCTGCATTAAAGTCCAAGATGCACCCTGCATTAAAGTCCAAGATGCACCCTGCATTAAAGTCCAAGATGCACCCTGTTTTAAATTCGGGAAAAAGTAGGATCTGCAATACCATGTCGAGTCTTTGAAGTCGCCATAGCCCTAACGTTTGGACAAGTAAGGCCGGTTTATTTTTGCATTATTTTGCTTTGACAAACTGACAGTCAAAGCTGAGCCCACTGTGTGGAAGCAAAATGGCGTGGAGATTCGGCTTGCACATAAAAAATTTGACACGATTTCTGCCAGATACCACAGAGCTCTTAACAACCTCTAATTTCATTGGACCTGGGTATCACGCATCTCTATTGTTTTCAGGGCTAGGGTCCACTGTTGTGTTGTTTGTTCTATTGTTTTCTCGGTCTCAGTAAATCAGAGAAGACCTTGTAAGAGCTGCCTACTGCCCCATTTCTGTAGGGCCTTTCTTCTCTCATATCGAGATAAAGAAAGGCTCTCCTATCAGGGTGCCCGACCGTGAACTCGTGAAAAATCGAACTTACAGTTATAAGCAAGGTGTACTTGTAGTCCGCGAGACCATTTAAACAGTTTCGCAACAAAAGGAATAATACAAACTACAAGAAAGTTTATATTGTCATTAGAAGCTAATATACAGTACAGAACTCGAAAGTAAAGCGGCTAGGAAGACAGTTACAAAATTGGTACAAGTTCTGTTGAAACAATGAGGGCCTCTGCTCTATTATGTGAAGACAAATACAGAAGGTCTGTCGCAACAGTTAAGGTTTCTGTTAATAAAAGTTATGTATTATTAGTTATACAAACGACATTCTAAAACTTTTGCTGTGATGGAAACAAAACTTTAAAATGTGAATTGATGGCAACTCCCCGCGGCAGCTTTTAATCGGCAACTCTTACCGGGTATGTGCTCTTATTTTGTCGGGTACATGCGTTGCTATGTTATTATGAGTATGACGTATGGCATCCTTACTCCGTGGAGTTCGTAGAGGTTCAGCTAAGGGAAAGTTATTCTTTAATTAGAAATTATAATTATTACTGATCTGTACAGTCAAGCAGGTTACTTCTAATACCTTATTATAGGAAATTAACAATGCACGTTGACAGCGCGAAGAAAATTGACGTTACACTAAATTAACGCGAATTTTTCAAAAGTTAGGTTTACATGCATTAAATTAACGCGAATTTTTTCGATAAGCATCTTGCTTTATTTACTGCGTTTTTCATAATTCTGCAAACTCGCACTTTACATTTCTGAACGCCAAACTGCGTTTTGGCTTCCGTCAATAAAACCTTCCAAGACAGGTACACGGATGTTTGTAAGTTTTTTTTAAAGCCGAAAATTTGGTTTTGAAGCCTAACTAGACCCTATCAATTCAAAAGATCTTTCAAGCCTCCGTAATTTTACTCGTGAAATGTGACTCTGAAGAGCCAATAGAGGAGTCATGAACTAATGAGGTTTTGTAATGAAATAAAGGTGCTTTAAAATAATAATGTTGTAGAAAGGCATGCATTAAATTTACATCTACATTAAGATACATTAAATTAACGCGAATTTTATATAAGATAACAAATAAAGTGCATTAATTAAAATGTAAAAATTAAAAAGTAAAAAGTAAAAGTGTAAAAATTAAAAGTGTGAAAATTAAAGTAAAATTAAAGTGCATTAATTAATAAAGTGCGTTGTTAATTTCCTATAACAAGGTAAGTGCAATTTACCTGCTAAAAACCTCGATTACTATACTAGCACTGGAAATAAGGTTGAGCCTCTTTGCATACACTGGCACTTAAATTGAAACAGTGCTGAGTGACAAAATGCCCCAAAACTGTTGGAAAAATGTTTTTGATGTTGTAATTACAGTTTCAGATGTTGTTCAACATGACGAATTTAGTTGTTTTATAAGAATCTACTATTTTTCTATAGTTCTAACCACAGTATCCCTTGCTGACCCTCTGCTTGTTCAAATATTACCCAACATGACTCGTGCATTTAGTGATTTCAAAGTCTCCCGGTAAGACTGAATTATTATAATTTCAGACCGCTTTTGTTGATGCCGCTTTATGGACATCAGACAGGAAGCGGTTTAATCGTTTTTTTCAATATCATGTGATTATAATCATAACATGCCCGGGGAGAAGCTAAAGAATTAGGATCGTTTTCGCCGATCGCTTCCGAGTAGATGACTTGTGGTTGGGATCCCAACGAAATCACAAGTGTTGATTGATTTACAAAATGCGTTTTGAAAGAAAATATTAAGTGCAATTATTTTGCTTCTATTCGAATCAGAACCAGGTGAAAGGTGGACATTTTTATCCATTATACGATTATTTATAGTCATAATATAAGTGATTATAACTTACCTCGTAGTCACAACAGTGCTTTGTGTCTTCCGGCTCTTCTAAACATTTTATATACTGTTTAAGATCGGATTATCCTATCTCAGGGCGAGAAGTGATTGACCCCTTGGTTTTCGACAGTGAAATCCGCGATTGGACTCGAATCTGATAAGAAAACTGAACTTTTTTAATGGTGGACAGGTGGTTTAAGTTTTAACTTTGTATCTTTTCTTATATTTGTAGCTATTTCTTAATTTGGTGAATTCTATGATTCATTAAAAATGCTCGCTAACCTGACGTCCTCCTCCCCCGAAAAGCCTGACAAACCAATTTAAGTTCCAGCAAAAACTGGGGTTTTCTATTTGTTCAAAAATCGATGGAAAGTGTAAAGTGATAGCCGCCGGGATTCCGGCACACCGCAGTAAAAGCCATTTATAGATTAAAATTCTCCTGCTGTGAATTGATTTTTGTGGTTTTATACCGTGATTTAATATAAGTTTCGATAAGTTAGTTTCCTACGTTGTCATGAAAACCCAATCCTTTACGGGGGGTGACAACTCTAAGAAGGCCTGTTTCGGGAGAAAAACAAAATTCTTCCGGGAATCTGAAGATTTTGCCGGGAATCGGGAGACTCGAAAAATTTTCGGGGAAACATGAGATAATGTTGTTAAAATTTCGGGAAGTTTGAAATTTTTGCGAGAATGTCTCCGAAAAAATCGGGAAGATATTCCAAATTTTCGGGGCAACTTTCAGTTCCACACAGTATTGCTCAAACAGCGTTTGTTAGAGTTGTCACCCCCCGTAATCCTTTACTCATCCTTCCTACTGGTTACTTCATCTTTGGAGTTCAAAACCCACAATAAATTATTCCGGATTTGCTATTGACTATTCTTTTATCTTTTTGAAATAGATTTATCTCGGCAAACTAAATATAAAACTTAGCGGTCACTGCTCCGAGGCAAGACCTGATGGCAGCTTGGATATTGCGCACGATGAATATGTTTTAGCAGCATATATATTTAAGTCACAATTGCCGTGGTCAACTCGGCAATGACAACATGTTGGCAAATTGCAATTACTCGAGCCGAGAGTCATAAGGAGACGCTCGACACCTGCATTATTTTCAATTCGGGGATTAACCGAATTGAAAAGATTAAGGGAAATTGGCCGCCAAGATGGATTTGCATGACCGAAGGAGTTAATTTCCCGTTAAAGGTGATGCAAGAATCGGTTTTTCAACAAGACTAAAACTGGCATATATACAAAGTAACACTATTCACAGTACATGCATCAAATAACGACTGCGTGATTTGAAGGAGAGTAGACACGAGCCAGGTGACATGTAGAATCAAGACCCAAGAACCAAACCAGTGAGATTCCTGAAGAGATCGACTACGCCGGGCAATTATTTTTCCAGTCCCAACATCTATAATTGTGTGTTTGGCACTGTAGAGAAGTCATAACTGCAATTAACGACAAGAAAAAAAAATAAACACCCCATCAACATGATATATCCGGTGACTCAAATTCTGATGTATCGGCGAGATATGCGAATCAATCAAGCCGAATTTTCTAGATCTATCATGCCACGAACTTGCTGCAGACGGACGACTAAATCGAGTTGGAGTGACTGGCAAGCACACTTATTCTTTAATAACTTGAAGCTCGTCAACATGAAGTTATCCAAGTGTGTGTTGTTGAGTCTGTTGGTAATTTCTATGAAAGTATCTTCAACTAAAGGTAAGTGCATCACAAACGAATTCTGCAAATGTCCTTAGCATATTGTTGCCAGTTTCATTACCATTTTTTTGAGGATTTTTCACTGTACAGTGAAGATTTTTAATATAATTTCTTCAAACGTAAATTAAATTTCACACTTTTTGACAATTAAAGTGTTTATTCTGGATCAAGTAAAGTTCTCAGTTAGACTGTAGTCATCACTACTACTTTATTTTAGCCATTACTCTGCTGTGTAAAGACAGTAATGCGTTAAAGATATGACCAGATTATAAGCACTCCTTAATATAAATTAAATGCTTTCTGTTTGCTCAGTGAGAGGTTGATAAATAAATCAGCGAGGGCTGGCTAACAAAAAGAAAAACAACCTCGACGCCACGGAGAAAACGTAGACGGATCGCTTTCCTAATGGACGTTTTCCATGGATCTAAGAATTTGGTCATCTAACGAGCAAACACGTTATCTTGCTCATCAAAATTCGGCCGTGGTTTTGCTTGTCGCCGTCGTGATTTCTAACTTAAACTTCCAAATTAAAACAGATATAAAACGTCATTACGATGAAGAAATTTTGCATTTGGTGGTGAAGAAGTCGGGGTCAATTTAAGGGTTACAATGATAGCGATAGGCACCCAGTTACTAACAACTATGTTATAAACATTCATTTTGCCGGATGAACTCCATAATAATTTGGCGACGTCGGCGATGAATTAATTACTGTGATGGTTAAAACCTGACACATATTTCCTTTATTACATATTTTGATAATTTCTTAAAAGATATTTTTAAGGTAAAACAGACTCCAAGTTTAACCATAACTTTTTACAGCTTTTTACATTATTTGTAATCGGGTCTTGGTTTCCTTGTGATATAGAATATAATATAAAAGCAATGCTTCAGATTTTCTCTTAATGATATATTGATGAAGACGAAATAACTGAAAAAGAAAGTAAATTCAGTGATTTTCCAAATGGAATTGTATACCAAATAAAAATCGCGCAGTCGAATTTTCTGAAGGAGACCAGAACGAGCACAAAGTTTGTTTGTGAGCAGAACCTTTGTAAATAGTGTTGATACAGTGTTGGATGAGCTGGAGAAAAGGTGTTAAGTTTATTTTCAAAAAAGGTGAAAGAATTTGTTTGTTTTCAATATCAAAACAGTTGTTATCGATCTGCGGGTGTTCCCTTCCGCACGCGAATTTTAAGAGAGGTTTTTAAAAAACTGTCTGATTGGATAATCATTCTAGAAACCGTATTTTTGTGTCGAAGTCTAGCATTTTTTCTCTTTATAATCTTTTGTATGTTACACACACACGCACACACACACACCTGCAACGTTTTGATGACTAAAATGCTGCTAATGGTTACTATAGACTGTAGGAAACCCTTGCTATATCTAAGTTTACTTGCTACTGACAAGATAAGCCAAAAACATATTTTGGTTTGTGATTGCGATCGGGGCATGCAACTTTGGTTGATCGCAAACTGTCCTCGAGTTCATAGATGGAGGGTCGGCTACTTTTTTAACTGTTTATTTGTTTTAGATCATATCAAAGAAATGAATATTTTGTTATGTATTTCGGAGACCTGCCCAAGCAATGAGCAGGAACGGTGTAAGGTTGATCCATTTTCTACGGCTGTTGAATGTTTCCTCTACTACGCATCCAGGGCGGTTTTAATTGTATCTTTTCGCCTGACTGAATCTGGGACAATTTATTACTTCAGTTTTCGTAAAACTAACGGAACCATCATTATTCGATCGAGTCTAGTGAGAGCTTAACCCTTTCACAGTTTCACTCCCAGAGTCAATTATGAAGACATTATTAGTGTAGTTCTAACTTTTTAGTCTGTGGACGAAACCCTATGGTGTGACCATTCAAATGAAACCTCTTTGGCAGCATTTTTGCATGGTACCATTGTTTTTCAATATTTTACAAAATAAAATTTGGGATTTTTCTTGAATTTTGATGTTTGGCATTCTTGGGAGTTAAAGGGTAATTGAGGGAGGACGGCAATGAAAAGAAAACTGAGATTTGTAACAAACATGGCTTCTATCCGTCATTGCTAACTGATATCTAACAACTGAATATTCCCGTGAAATCGAACCGCACATGGATTCTGTATTACCAACGAGAATCAGTACAGCAAAATGCTCTTTGATGACATGATGGCACTGAGTGCACTGATAATTTTTTATTTATTTCCGGTAACTTAACCTAAGGTTATGACCAAGTCTATTAACTAATGAGTAGACTTATTAATTTTGCACTATTCATTTGGGTAATTACTGTTATCTTCATAACTCGGTAGCATACAAGCTGATAGCCTAGTGGTTGAGAACCATTGGGGCCGTCTATATAACAATTTAAATTGCCATTGAAATAGAACGGCACATAGTTCACTGGCTCATATGCACCTTACAGAAAATTAGCTTCCGGACTAATAATCAGACCAATCATTCTCCTTATTGTCCTAATCAAACTGTTTGATGCAATGGCAATATGATTTCTTGCAGGAAAAAACAATGAGATGAATCAGTCTGGAAGCGTTGAAGCCAGGTTAAGAGGAAAGCTATTCCGCACTGACTACGATACTGAATTAAGACCTGTTCTAAACCGAAGTGATAAAGTTACTGTTAAACTGGGAATCTCTCTACATCAAATTATCGATGTGGTAAGAGTTCGCTTTGTAGTTGCCTTGATTAAAAGCTTTGCTATTCCGAATACAATAGACTTGCTTCAGGTCACTCGTTTTATTTTTCCCGCAGCCGGCACAATCAAAATGGCGGATGGTTCGTTTCCTGGCCAATCGCGCCGGCTTTGCTGTCCCACTCCACACATAATCGCACACAAATTCATGTAGAAATTTCGCGTCAACGTCCCACCCATGCAATCCAAGTCCAAGAATGATCAAAACAATTCATATCATTGTAGAGGAAATAAAAAACCGAGCGACTTGGAGCAAATCCATGATCTTACAAGCTTGTTCATTATATATTGTAGTTCGTGAAACCTGAAATAAAGTAGTGAAGTGAAAGCGTCATTTGCGAGCCGTTCGGAGAGAAGTGACACATAAAAGTTCTTTTTCAATAAACTTTCTCTAAATAGGACACCAATTGACAACAAAAAGTTGTCGTTAGTATTTACTATGGCTGTTCAAGAACGTTTTACTACAGAAAGAAGTATGTACGTTTGTTCCAGTAAATATTTTGTTTTCTCAGAAATTGATTAATGATTATCAAACAACGATTAATTTTGATTGAAAATATTTACAGGATGAGAAGAACCAGCTTATAACAGTCAGTCTATGGGTTCGTCAGGTATAATTTTATGCTTTAATTTGTTAAAATTGGAGCGATAGAGACAGACATTATATACTGCTCTAAAAAAATCCATATTTAGCTTAACTCTGGTCATTTGATCCACCGCTGTTCAGTATTTTTTTTATTTAAATCAGTGGCGAAACCGCGTGGTTCCCCACTTAAAGGGGCAGTATCACGAGGTCGAAACTTGAAAACGTCGGCACAGTTTTCAAGTTTGATTCCGCAAATTCAAAAAGGCCGTCGAGAAGTGGAGGTATTTGTTGAATCAAAAAATCCGTTTTGATAGCCGGAAGAAAGAAAAAATCACTTTTAACAGTGATATGTCCAAAATTCCGGTGCAAGAATAGTGAACAGTGCCGCGCGTGGAACCTCGTGATACTGCCCCTTTAATCACTTCAATTCACAACAGGTCTCAACTCTACATCAAAGTGTAGATAAATGGGACACAAAATTAATTCCCAAAATTGAAATTCTGTTGGAGAATTGTCGTGTTTCAATTTCCGCGGTTAACAATGAAAGCCCGGAACCGGATCAAAATCGGTGACTAGGCCTGGAAATGGTAGAAAGAGGCAAACTTTCTGCACATTTTTGGTTTACAAATTCCGCTTGAAAAATTTTGGACTACGTTTAAAAAAAAATTTATGTTTACCCTGAAAAATCTTTTCGTTTGGGCAAACAAAAATAAAATTCCATTTTAATCGAAAATTCAGGGATTTTTGGGAAGGAAAGAGTTATAAAATCGTTTCTAGGTGCCTAAAGTGATAAAAGTGAAATCTGCAAAGGACCGCAAACGATGATGCTGCTAACGGTATACGTAGGATCTCCGAGAGACCTAACCAGCGCGTGATTCGAGTGACAAGTGAGTACATAGTACGGAACCTGATATGGTGAACGAGTCATTGTGTAATCTATTTGCGCTGGCTTTCTTGCTGGCGACATTTAGTTCGCTACACCGTGCTAAAGAGTTGCAATAACAACGAAACAGCTGTCCACGTTTGCGATCCTACTTTATCGGTTTCTGTCGTGATGGTGTCTCGCAAGATCTATTTTTTTACGTAGTCAGATCAGCCTTGCAGTTTATTGTATGCCTTAAGTGGCTCACTATTCTGACTTTTTTCACAAATATTGCTTTATGATTTCGGTTTGTAGACCTGGTTCAACCCATTTTTAACATGGAACTTGTCAGATTATCAAGGAATGAGTCAAATCAACATAAACGCTAAAAAGGTGTGGATACCAGACATATATCTGTACAACAAGTAGGTCATCACTCTCTAATACTTTTAATTCATTGTTATTCTGAGACTCGTGCCCGGATTGATGTGGTGTAGTATAGTAGTATAGAAGTAGTATAGGGTGCACCGGTTACGCCGGATATTTCGCAGGAATCTCATTAGCGTGCGCAGAAATACATTAACGTCGATGACTTCATAAGCTATTGTCTTGATCTCATGAATAAAAAGCGGTGGATTCCTATTAAAATTTGATGATGTCATGGTCTATTTTTTAGGTTTACCAACTACTGACTCATTTCTTATTCATATCAATCTAAATCACTAAACCGTTACATACATGTAATCGCATAAATCATCCATTGTAGACAGGCGTTGTTCTTCAGTTATACAATAGAAAAGTTTTGTTTCCCGGTTCACTGAGGGGCCGATTACATGGCGAATTTCAGCCCGGGCTGAGATTTCAGCCCGGTCAACCGGGCTGAAATTTCGTTGTGATTACATGACAAATTTCTGCCCGGGCTGAGATTTCAGCCCGAGCACCAAGTTTGAAATTGCGCGGGAAGATTGATAACGAGAATCAAAATGGCGTCGAAGATTCGACTGCGCATGCCCAAATTCACTTTTCAGCCCGGGCTTGGCCGGACAGAAAATTCCAGCCCGGTTTCTAAAACTGGCCTGCAATTTTCAGCCCGGAGCCAGGTTTCTAAAACCGGTCTGGAATTTTCAGCCCGGGCTGAAACTTTGTTCATGTAATCGCTAACTCATTTTAAGAGGATTTATTTCGGAGGCCGGGCTGAAATCTCAGCCCGGTCAACCGGGCTGAAATTCGCCATGTAATCGGCCCCTGATTTTTGGCGCCAAAAATTTTGAATTTTAATTATGGCGCGAACAATCTAGTTTCAACACAAAGATTTTACACCACCACCACCACCTCCACCACAATCTATTGTTTTTACCACCACCACCACAATTTTATTGTTTTCGCCACCACTACCACCACCACCACAATTCTATTGTTTCACCACTAAACTTTAACAAAATTAGGTGAATGTAAATTAAGCACAGCTGAGTTTGCCGCAAGAATGTATACGACGAATTCGAGTTAAAGAATAAAGCAGATTAAACAGGATATACATAGACAAGTAAAAACAAGCGATATAATATCCCGACGTTTCAGCGACCTCATGACGCCATTATCAAGGGTACAAATGAGAATAAAATTAACAAATGCGAGTTCAAGAGTAATAACTAATTTACATAGCGGAGGTGGCTACACAAATATTTTAGCACGGATAGAATCCGTTTGCACATTCAAACTCGGTGTTAATTGTTTGATGTAAAGCATCTCGTTGACTAGACAATCAAATTTGTTCATGCATTTCTTGAGAACTTTGAAACAGCTACGGAGGTCCTCAGGGACAGCACTCGCGTGGTCGTTGTCATAGTGCTTGTGTATTGAAGATGATGTGCTTTTATGGCCATCCACGCGGGCATATAAATGCCCGCGCGTGTAGCCAACATAGCTCCCTGTATCACACAGGTTACATTTAAACTGGTACACTACGCACTGTTGATTAACTAACTGCCGTTTAGTCTCACAATCTTTAAGGTCTTGGCCAATTTTCCGACTGACAAATACGGGCTGGATTGTGGTCTGGAGTTTAATGCTAAGGTCTTTCAACTGCGTCTTAACAATGTTAGCGGAGTCTTGGTCCTTAAAGGGTAAGACTACTCGGGTTACGTCATTTCCCGCCAAATTTCCCGAAGCCTGCAATGGTTGCTGGTCAGCAATTTTCAACAAACGGAGCTTATTAACAACTATGCTCGATCGCGCGTACCGTTTGTCTTCTTCATGGCCTTACTTCTCGGAGGAGTGTGAGCGCTTGAAGTCTTTATTTTCACGTTTGGACTATCCTTACCACCTTATCAACTCTGCCATTAATACCTTTATCAACTCGAGAATTGCTGACCAGCAACCATTGCAGGCTTCGGGAAATTTGGCGGGAAATTTGGCGGGAAATGACGTAACCCGAGTAGTCTTACCCTTTAAGGACCAAGACTCCGCTAACATTGTTAAGACGCAGTTGAAAGACCTTAGCATTAAACTCCAGACCACAATCCAGCCCGTATTTGTCAGTCGGAAAATTGGCCAAGACCTTAAAGATTGTGAGACTAAACCGCAGTTAGTTAATCAACAGTGCGTAGTGTACCAGTTTAAATGTAACCTGTGTGATACATGGAGCTATGTTGGCTACACGCGCGGGCATTTATATGCCCGCGTGGATGGCCATAAAAGCACATCATCTTTAATACACAAGCACTATGACAACGACCACGCGGGTGCTGTCCCTGAGGACCTCCGTAGCTGTTTCAAAGTTCTCAAGAAATGCATGAACAAATTTGATTGTCTAGTCAACGAGATGCTTTACATCAAACAATTAACACCGAGTTTGAATGTGCAAACGGATTCTATCCGTGCTAAAATATTTGTGTAGCCACCTCCGCTATGTAAATTAGTTATTACTCTTGAACTCGCATTTGTTAATTTTATTCTCATTTGTACCCTTGATAATGGCGTCATGAGGTCGCTGAAACGTCGGGATATTATATCGCTTGTTTTTACTTGTCTATGTATTTCTAAATCATTGTTAATATAAACAGGATATAGGGTGTATAAACTAAATTGATTTATCGTAACAATTTATGGAGGCATTCTATAAACTAAGGGCCCTGCGTTTAACCCAGAAGACAAGTTAAGGTAACCATGGTAACAACATCATTTCTTTAATAATTAGTCATCCACAGTTGATGATTTCTTTTGATTTTTCTACAGTGCTGACGCGGACAAGCACGGTGCACTGGACAGATTTAAAACAAAGATAGTACTCAGCTCTAATGGACGGAATATGTGGCTCGGACCAGTACTCCTCACTTTCTCTTGTAAGATTGACGTCAACTTTTTTCCCTTTGATGAACAGGTTAGAGCGGGAACGGTCAGTGAGTAGTCAGCTCAATGAGAAGAGCGAGTTTCACTCCTTGGTTTATTGAAATGTATAACTAGCTGGATTTTTGAAAACCATGTCGCCCTAAGTAACCATAATTTATGTATTAACATTCAGCGGAACTGAACTGTAAGTGGCAGTAACAGAGAATGTTAATATTTTCCTGTTGGTCCCGATGAAACGCTCGTAAGTCGTTATGATGTAAATAGACAATTTTCACGATAGCGTCATCTTACTGCAACGACCAGAATTCCTTTCTTATTTAAATTTTGTAATTACAGTGGAGTTTAAATAAACACAAAAAAACTCTGAAGGATTTTGGTACTTGTGGTAAATGATGTCATCATAAAAATGGTCTATTGACTCATCGGATTCTGGTAGTTGCATAGTTTACGACGTCATGATACAAATAGCCTGTTGACAACGTATATACAAGGACTAACGGCTGTAATACATTCATCTTAGCTCTCAAACTTTCTGTACTTAGATATAACTTTATTCCGACGTCATTAAACACTCATAGGTCGAGCTGCACACGCATTACTGTGTCTTATAAATTGGAACCTAATCAAATGTTTTGTTCAGCGTTGTGCCATGAAGTTCGGTTCTTGGACATATGATGGTTACAGAGTTGACGTTCAAATGGAGGCAGACGAAGGCGACATTAAGAAATACATTACCAATGGAGAGTGGGATTTGATTGGTCTCCCTGCGCAAAGAAATGAGATTATTTACGTTTGCTGTCCCGAGCCTTACCCAGATGTGACGTATACAGTCCATATAAGGAGGCGTACCATGTATTATTTCATCAACTTAATAATTCCGTGCGCGCTGATAACGTGTAAGTAGTATTTTTATTTCATTGATTGTGTCAAGATAAAAAAGCCGTACACCTCGACATTTTGTTTTGTTTTAATAGCTACCTTAAGTTGCTGAAAGATACAGCGTTGTACACACGTAAGGGTATTACCTCGATCCTTTTTTCGTCGTTTTCCCCACAACATCCTCTCCCACAGGGACCAGGAAAGAGTCCTGTCTGGTCATGAATTAGTTGTCTTGCTTTTCTCATCTCTTGTCTAGCCCTGAAACTAAACTCCTAAACGGGTGGGAACGTTTCACCTGGTGACTAATTCACTTGACTTCTTAGTTGTTATTCCTTCTCAGGCTCTGACTCTGGCGAGCGCATTCAAGTATACTAGTAATAACTGCTGTCTTGTTTTCCTATTTTTTAGCCCTGACACTGTTGTCGTTCTTTCTCCCTCCTGACTCGGGTGAGCGTATTACATTGGTGATAACCAACTTGCTGGCCATGACCGTGTTCATGTTGATAGTAGCGGAAATCATGCCTGCCACTTCTGAGGTCATACCACTGATAAGTATTTACTACACTGGGATCATGTTTGAGGTGAGAAATACGCGAGTTCAGTGACTTTTGAAGCAGGATATTGTTTATTTACGCCGGCGTAGTGCCATTTGCGGCCTGAGCACAGCGAGAAAAGGGACTACAATGGAAATGTAAAACATACAAGCTGTAGAATCGAAGTCACTGGCAACGCTTGAGCGTATATAAATAAATAAATATAAATAATAAACAGAAGCTGCTACTGAAGATTTGTTCTTCTTCGTAAATAACTTGAACTTTCTTTCAAACAGTTTTTTCCCGAAACGATGTTCATAGCCTTGCAAAATGCTTATATTCCTGCCGGTAAAATCCAAAGTCAATTGTCGGTGATGAAGAAGTGCTGGTCGTATACCAGTGAGAGTACTTGGGAGTAAAGGGTTGACCTTTTCCCAATTTTTCTTTGCTGTTGAATTTCCGTAACACTTCAGTTATCTGGACCATACAGTGAAACAGCAAAAAAGTTGCTTGCAACATTTATCAAAGGCCCAATTATCATCCTTGAATTTTTCGCCTGAGCTGTTACATCTGTCCCCAAATCCCAATTTTAGCTACTCATTTCTTCCATTTTAATGCATGAAATTCGTTTTTTTTTTTCTTCGACGACCTTTTCTAAGCGAAATGCTACAAAACTTATCGGCAAGCGCAGGGTGCACGTGATAGCAAAACATTCAATCAGCAGGTGCCAGCTTTTACTCACTTTTTTTATTAAAATAAGTCGTGAAGATACAGGCACCCACACTGTGCAGTGAACTTGTAACCATGTTACGTTCAGGCCCCACCTTTAGAAGAGACATTCATCCTGTTAACGCGGTGTCACTATTTGTGTTATAGGTCGCCCTTTCCTTGATTGCAACATGTATGGTCCTAAAATGTTACTACAATAACCCTTCAGTCGCAGAAATGCCTATCTGGATAAGGACTATCGTCTTGGACTGGCTTGCGAAAGTTGTACGCGTTAAAGTTCCTCCAGGACTCATAAATGTCATGAAAAAGCACGTGAAAGAACAGGAAGAAGTTCGAGAGGAGATTAAGTACGAGAGGCGTACTTCCATCCTCCCACAACCCATTGCACGACATGAAAGTAGTTACACTTCTCTCGGAGATTTCCAATCAAGACTTCGAACCACAAGTTTGTCTCATATTGGCAGAAACCGATCTAGGACGGTGTCATCAGAGAGAGAATCAGGTTTTGAAGGGGAGGGCTTTTCAACGGCCGGACTTTCCAAGTTGTTTAACATGTTTGCAAGCAGTCTGCAGTCCATCGACGAAGAGCAGGCAGAAGCCCGTGCACCTCCGACTCCACCCAGTATCCCGCCATCCTTTGAGGTTACCATGAAGGAGATGCTGCTCAAACAAGACAGCCTGTTGAATAATGTGCGCAGGCTCGTACATGTGACCAGAGAACAAGAAAAAAATGACATCAGGAAGGAAGAATGGAAAATTGTCGCCTCCATCATCGATGCTTGCTTTTTCTGGGTTTTCATGGCGGCTCTTATTATTTCTACTGTTGTGATTTTTTTACAGGCTCCAAGTTATTAAGCAATAGACTCAAGAAAATCCTTGATGTGGTCGACATCAAGCTAATATATGTCAAGAAATCCACGAGTTCAAGACGTCTGCCAGAGTTATGAATGAAAACAGTAATTTTATAACGTTATAGGACGAAAACAAGCTTAGCACCAGAACGAGGCTAAGCCTCGTGCAAATCTAAGAAAATGTGTCCCACATGGAAGGAAAAGAGGTTGACGCCTCTTATATAAAGCTCTTAACATCGTTATCTTGTTAGAGCTTTCTCATGCGGGTGGACCGGTGAGGGTGGGACTCTGCAGAGACTCTGCGGCCTGTCGCTCTACCCCAATGAAGGGGGTAGGGGGAACAGAGACGGGTAACATTTTGCTGAAATTATTATTGTTATTTTATTGTTACATTAACATGTTAAAAGGCGCGTTTTAACCTGCATTTATATCAAATGGATGTATGAGTGAAAATTTGATCCTCGCAGTGAACTATCAACTTAAGCAGTTGAAAAGCAACCTGAAAAAAAAATTCAGGCTTGAACGGGATTCGAACCCATGACCTTGCGATACCGGTGCAATGCTCTATCAACTGAGCTACCAAGCCATATGGATAGATAGTCAATTGTGAGTTCGTGATATACCCGATGATAGTGAAATACATGAATATGAATACAGCTATTTCAATTAACGTTGTCGGATAAAAGTTAAAGCCAAGACCGCAAGGCAGTATGGGTTAGGGTAAATAGCATTGCTTAAAAATCCCATACTACCTTGCGGTCTTGGTTTTTCGCCTTTTTCATCCGACAACGTTAATTGAAATAGCTGTATATGAAAATCATATATGTTTACTGCGGATGAAACATGAGTGAAAATTTGATCCTCGCGAAGAACAGAAAGATTGCTTGAATAACCTTGTTCCCTCGTCGTCCCGCATTTTTTCGCCATTACGTCGTTAATAAGGGCCACTCAAAGCGAATTATGGTCCTCACCAGAGCTTGCAAAAGCGAGAGAACGTCGCGATTTCGCATCGCTGTCAGCCGTCGGCGCACGCTTCGTTGAGGGAGTATGTCTTATCGGCGACCTTGTGTAGGTTTGCTAGCATCAGATTTCTGTTCACTTTTATCCAGTTTGTGGCCTAACGAGCGAGCAATGTCGGCCAACACCAAACTCTTCGCTCCAGAATATCCAACAATATCCTTATTTTTAACTACACTAAAAAGGGACACATGCGGAACTTTGGTTCATGAAAACTTCTCATTTTTTTAGCAAAACCTACAACACGTTGAAGGATGGACTGGCAATTCATTTGCAGAAGAACGTGACAACGATCGGACATCGAAACGCAGACCGAGATCATATTTCCCGGGAAATCTAATCCCGAGAAATCTTATCCGGTTGTAATTGACATATGATTGACAACTGAGCTGGCGGTCTAAAAGTGGGCGGATGGACCTTTTGTTGAGTTTGTTTACAGGCGTTCCCTCGTCTCCCCGCATTTTTTTCGCTCGCTTTTCTTCGCGCCTTCCCCAACTATTCGCGCTTTTCCCACTATCTGAACGCCTGGAACAGTCTATGAAATTGTAAGAGGTTTACACCAACAGACAGTAGTATGGTGGCCCATTCACGCCATAGCATTTTTTGCTTATTTTCCAACATTTTTTTACTAAATTACTTTTTTCTATATTTTATTTTTTATTTTATTTTTATTTTATTTTTATTTATTTTTATTTTATTTTATTTTATTTCATTTTATTTATTTATTTTTTTTTTGTTTTACTTTCAAATTTTTTCTCTTTTTTTTGTTATTATTTGCGGTTGGCCCAAGAGCGCCATAGCTTTTTTTTTTTACAAAAAAAAAATTCGCACACGGCCCAGCAACGCCATAGCACACAATGCCTTTCGGTGCTTCCATCGCCTCGCAACCGCTCCTTTCCTCAATCCATCATGGCGTCTCGTATTAGGAACGGAGATTGGGAAGATGATTTGGCATTACAAAACGATCTCAAAGTGTACGTTCTGCGTAATTTGCGTCCAGTATCCGATGTATGCGTGGAGCCTAAGGACTCTCTCTTGCCGTCTGCACCACTTCGGAATAAAGTTTACGAACTACGACGTGGATATTGAAGAGGTAAAACGCGCTGTTGAAAAAGAGATGGATGGGCCAGGAAGTTTGCTTGGCTATCGTGCTCTGCACAAAAAAATCCGTGAAGTGCATGAAATAAATGTACCCGAGAAATGTGGTCTATGACGTGATGGCGGATGTAAATTCTCAAGGCCTCGAAGACAGAGGTGGTGTGAGGCAACCCAAACGGCCGAAGAGGAAAGGAGCATTTACCTCCAGTGTAAGCATATGCTGAAAATCCCTTTTAATTGTACAAGGTGCAGTAGCCACAAGGAGGTCCTTGTCTACCTCTTAACTTACATTTCGTACTCTGGTTAATTCTGTATTTGGCTTAGGTCCGTGTACGAGAGGCCGCGCTCCCCGGCGAGCAAATCGCAATCTAGATCTGTGCTGAAATGTGCCCTGCAGGCCGCTTTTATGTTTTCTAATGTTGCTTCTTTTTCTAAAGGCACTAACTGTTAAAGGGTCAATGCGGGAGTACTTCTGGCACTTGCCGTCTACATTTGATGACAATCGCTGTACGGTGATGCCAGTCAAATCACTCGGTGCTCCCTTTTCTTCGCCCTTCCGCCCTCTCTTCTGCAATACGTCCCAATTATGCTTTCTCTTCACAGACATTATCGAACAAGATATGTACACTGTAGCGTGAGCGGCAGCGTGCTCGGTGCTCACAACAAGGAATTATGGGATAAGAATAAACCTGTGTAAATACGAGACGCCATGATGGATTGAGGAAAGGAGCGGTTGCGAGGCGATGGAAGCACCGAAAGGCATTGTGTGCTATGGCGTTGCTGGGCCGTGTGCGAATTTTTTTTTTTTTTTGTAAAAAAAAAAAACGCTATGGCGCTCTTGGGCCAACCGCAAATAATAACAAAAAAAAAGAGAAAAATTTGAAAGTAAAACAAAAAAATAAATAAATAAATAAAATGAAATAAAATAAAAAAATAAAATAAAATAAAATAAAAATAAATAAAAAATAAAAAAAAAAGTAATTTAGTAAAAAAATGTTGGAAAATAAGCAAAAAATGCTATGGCGTGAATGGGCCACCATACACGTGCACGCATACTGTTACCACGGTACCCTCTTTCTCTTTTGACCCCGGCGCTGATCAAGCCAGTACCGTGTGAAAAACTCGACGGGCCAAGGATAACAAATTCCTTCGTGCGAACGCGCCGACATTGACACGAACGACGAACTATCAAATCATATTTAAATGTGATTCGATAGCTCGTCGTTCGTGTCAATGTGAAAATTCAACACGCGGGTAGTTCGGCTACATTATACAAATTGAACTTGTCGATTTATATAATCACGAAGTAGTTTTATAACTGCGGATTGATTTTTTAGTGACGTTTGCGTTACGTTGGTGTCGCCGTCGTGGTTTCGTAAGGTCTTTATTAATTTGAACGGTAAATATTAATAAGCCTCGTATTTCCTTTGAAGATTCCTTGAAATCGGCTCAGCATAAATGCCTGGACGTTATCAGGAATTTATTGCTTTTGTTTTTATTTTGTCCCATTTTGGCGGTTATTCTTTTATTACCGACGGCTTACGATTGAACATGACGAAACGGTAAAAAAAAAATATATATATACCGCTGTGCAAAGGCTTCGCTGGGTTTTCCGATTTTTCTCTCTCCGCGCACACAAAAAGAAACAAAAACAAAAAAACAATAGTGAAGAGTCACTAATTGTGGCTATGCCACTGCAAATTTCTAGTATGATTAGTGGACGATAAAATTCGAAACTCCGCTTTGGGAGAAGTTAGTTTTTGGTAATTTTTTCTTTTTAATTTTTGGTATTTTATTTTAATTTTTTGATAATTTGCTACCCGCGACTTTTACCCGCACCCGCACCTGTTACCCGCACCCGCACTTATCACCCGCAACCGCACCCACGACTTCCAGTCGCGACTCGCGACCCGCGACAAAAAGTGCTACTCAGTTGTTCTCTAATCACTCTGCAGTGAAACGAGAACAAATCATTTTCACACTAAATATCACACACTAAACAGACAAGAATCAGGAATAGGCACATACAGCAGCCTGTAGTCTCGTTTATTGATAGCTGGACCATATCAAAGTTCACGGGCAATGTACAAGAATAATCGTTCAACAAATAACAAGGACAATTATTCAAAGCCATCCGCTGAGCTAATATAATTTACATTTCATACGAATAGAAAATTTACAACAAACGCAAAACTGCCTCAGTTTACCCAAAGTAACTCAACTTAACTAAATTAAGCCTTCATGTCCAAGTATAATGTATCTGATTACAAACAACAAAATTAAAGAAAATTTACAAAAACGTAGCGAGAGATGCCGTCGAGTGATCTTGCATACTGAAAATACCTTATATACCTAATAACAAATACTCACGCACGCTGTAATACCGACACATTCATACAAGCACTAAAACAAGCGTGCATTCCTTAACGTGAGAAAATACATTATTTACCACAACCTCGTTCTGGGGACGGGAAGAAGAGATATCCTGGGACGAGGTTGTATTTATCATAGGCACATGGAGGCGAACATTTCAGGAACTTTTTAAATGGCGTGTAACGAGAGTTGAACTGAAAAGAGAAGTGTATTGATTGACTTTCAATGAATAATTTCATCGGAGATCACAGAAAGAATTTTAAAATTTCACCGCGTGAATACATGGTTCACTGAATGGTTAGCGGCTTAGTCAGTCAGAGACAAATTAATTTAGTCTGAAGTGTCAGTTGAATTCGCACCTGAGCGCACTTCAGACTACGTTACATTTTGTTTTGGCTGTGATAAAGAACAACACCGACAAAATTTGCGGTAACCATCCAAACCACAAGAGGTGTTATACCGTACCACCAGCAATCAGCTAATTAAGTACAGGATATCTAAAGGGTTTCTCAAGCCATTGATTTGTCACATGGCCTGTTGGTCTAGTGGCATGATTCTCGCTTTGGGTGGGTACGATAGGTCCCGGGTTCGACTCCCAGACAGGTCCCCCAAAAGCTTTTTGCATGCCTTCATTTATTTCAAGATGGCGATTCTACATAAATCACATTCTTTTTTTGCCACGATTCTTAATATGTAAAGAATTAAATATCTGAGAAAAAGAACGAAGTGAAAAGTATTTCCACATTGCAAGTTGACCGTATTCATTGTTGTGATTGACGTGACTGATGACTCCGACATTTAATTTATTGATCTCATCAGTTAGAGACAAAATTTCATCGAACCAGTTCTGACTGTTCAAGGTGCGATTCTTTCCTTCGTAATAGCTAAGGCACATGACCGAGCAAAAACCTACAAGTTTTGCTGTTTTCCTTTACTTGAAATATAACACTTTTACTACATTAATTTGGAACATTACAGCAGTTTGATCAAACATTTTAAAATTTAAAATATTTGTATGTTTCTTGCAGCCAGAGGCGCCGTAGCTCAGTTGGTTAGAGCGCCTGTCTAGTAAACAGGAGGTTATGGGTTCAAATCCCATCGGTGCCTAATTATAACATGCTTGTCTTTTTTGTAATTTATTGATTGAATTGGAAACTACAATGTTTACCACAACCTCTTTCCAGGGGACGAGGTTGTATTTACCATAGGCGCATGGAAGTGAACATTTCAGGAACTTTTTAAATGGCGTGTAACGAAAGTTGGACTGTATAGAGAACGGTGTATTGATTGACTTTCAATTAATAATTGTATCACAAAAAGAATTTTAAAATTTCACCTTGTGAATACACGTTCTCAAACTCATTAATTATTCATGCACTGATGACCCAATCAGATTGCTTCAATTCGGTCAGGTGCATGGATCTTGATACCCAATGAACATACAGATCAAGACACATCCGATGTTAGTTCAAAAACTGATCAAGACACTGATCAAGAAACTTGAATTTTAATTAGTTCACATCAGTACAGTGCTACACAATCATTTTTGAGTGAGCTTACATGAAGTGTAATCTCACTCTATGTCATGGGAAGTGTCCGTAAGTCCGTGGTAGTCCAATCTTCGGGTTGTCTTCGGTATCACGGCGCTTGGTCTCGTACAGATATTGTTTATTTCCGTAGGAACGATGAGAGCACGAACACGCGAATATGAGCGAGGTTGAACACGAAGTGCTGCGAACTGATCCCGGATCATCCCGGATAACGAACGACGTATTTTCGATATCAAAAACACGGAACGTGGAAGCAACCACGTTTTTTCGCCGTTGGGGAAAGAGAGGTAAGAGACTCGAAATTTACGATGTTTTCGTGTTATATTGCACCAGTAATCAGGCACAGCATTCAAGCAATATGTCTATTGTTTTCACGTAAAGAGTTTTTCAGATGTTTTGAAGGTGTAGACAAAATCTTCGCCAACAAAAGGTTCCCTAAATCACCGAGATGTAGTTTTAAAGACAGCTGTGATGGCCGCCGAGTGACTTGTGCAGTCCAGCATTGCGAATTGCTCCATGTACAACATCTGGCAATCCATAACCCTGTCTCAGGGTCATATAATTCCCTTCTGGGAACAAAATATTTCTTTTGGGAAACGATGAATTCTCTTCGGAGAACAAATAATGCCTTTAGAGACACAAATCTGGGTTAAGTGCAGTTACACTAAAACGTTGAAAAGTTATTGTTTGAAAACGTTGATGTTACTAAGTTTAAAATGTAAGTTAACTATACTTGTTACAGCTGCCTACCTTACAAAAAAACTTGAGAATAAATGTTAATGTTTTACTGTTATTGTTGGCAATGCTGATACTGTATGCAAACAGCTACATGCTATAAGCACCAACCAGGGCTCAATTTCATAAAACTTTTACAGCTGTAATTTACAAGTGTAGTTATTGTTTCAGACCTCTGAAACAATAGCTACAAGCGTAAAAGTTTTATTAAATTGATCTTTGAATTTATATATTTTGATTAGAAGATAACATTGCCTGCCTTGAGTAAAATGGTGTCAATCTTTACTGTCAGTATGGGGTTTTACCACTCCTTACATGTGAAACCCGACCACGTTTGTTTGTCAGACACTGTTTCAAATAAACACCTATTTCAAATAGGCACCCATCCTTGTGTAAATCCATGTGCGGTAGATCTAGAATTTTGTTCATGTTCACAGTTACAGTACTTCTTTAATCTTTAATCTTTAATCATTATTTATACACGGTAAAAAAATCATCAGGTATAAAAATTCCTATACAATAACTAACGTACTAAAACCTCTATTAAGTGGTCATTTCTCAAAAACCCAAAATATGTATTCACCAGTCCTTTACTGGAAATGGTTCTCAAGGTCCTGAGGGTTTCAGCTTAACAGAGGGACTGCTGTATATGATTTACATTTTTTTCAGAAATTTGCTAATATGATAACTTTGATGATGACAATGATGATAATTCGGTCCTTGTAGTGACATTACATAGCGTGACAAAAACGATACCAAATTAACGAACGATCTTCCAGTCCAACAAAACAAAAAAACATCCTCGACAAACCAAGATACTTTTCCAATACAGAAGCTCTTCAGACGTTAAGTTGCAAGCCACAATGGTGCTTGGTGGACATGTGTTTTTATCACATCTCTTGGACTTGGAACACTTGCACCAGTTATATAGTCAATGAACCATTTTTTAAGTTGTGCTTCCATACCCGTGACAGTACCACATTATATCGTTAAATAGTTTTTATGAAAAATCAGAGGCAGACAGCCTATGGTATATTTCTCATTTAGCTTAATATCTTTGACAGTAACATTTTCGACATCGCAAATTCCGTCTCTAGATATTTCCGTGCAAATTTTCATCGTAAGCTCACTCATGTACGCATTGCGGAACTATTTTTCATTTCTGCATCCAAACAACGTCTGAATAGAACAAACCTTCGAAAAATAACAAACAAAATATAAATTCCTGAAACAGCTCATTATAAAATTCTGAACAATTTGATTTAAATGTTATTAAATACCTTTTGTCACTAGCCTCCAAAGGATTCAATGCCTCCGAACCATTTCTCTCCTCCAAATGACGTTTCAAAGAACAAATGATTCCATACACACTCTTTGGAGGGTATCTTTCTCCCGACTTCTTCGCTACCTCCATCACGAATTTGGACAACCAGTAGTTCAGCGACAGTGCGTCCATTGCAGCTATGTCTGCACTCAGAGCGCAGACCTTGTGTAGCTCGTAGTCTTTAAAGACACCACCACAATCTAAAACTGGAACCTTCACCTCTCTTAAACTCTGCCATTCTTCAAAAATGTTTAAAGCCCACTTGTTCTTGTATTTTGTTGAAGGTGGAACGGCGTCATTTACTAAACCAGTTTCTTCAGAAGACGTTTTCGGAACGCGAAATCGCTCTGATCCGGACGCGAGCGTCATCGAGGCATAATATTAATATTCACCTATGCACATGGCCTCATGTAGGAAATGAATATTAAATATTCATTCATTTACCATATGAATAAAAAACGAACAATTGCCTGTTGATCACACCTTCTGATGACCTATTCTTCGGAAAAAATTCCATGAAATTTTCACACTAGTTTGAGAAGCCATCTCAAAAACTCGTGCTTCGGGTTTTATCAGGGGTTCCAAACACCTTGAAACAATAAAAGCACTCGGCCGAAGCGGCCTCGTGCTTTCATCTGTTTCTCGGTGTTTGGAACCCCTGATAAAACCCTCGCACTCGTTGTTGATATATTACGTACAAAATGGTCAACAGCTTAGTCAGTCATAGACAAATTAAATCAATACGTGGTTTAAATCGTTACCTTGAGCGCAATTCAGACTACGTTATATTTTGTATTGTCTGTCATAAAGAACAACACCGGCAAAATTGGCGGTAACCATCCAAACCAGCAATCAGCTAAACTACAGAGTATCTTAATGGTATTTCTCAAGCCATTGATTTGTTACATGGCCTGTTGGTCTAGTGGCATAATTCTCGCTTTGGGTGCGAAAGGTCCCGGATTCGACTCCCGGACAGGACCTTCACAAGCTTTTTGCATTCCTTTATTTATTTCATGATAGTGATTAATATACAAAAATCACATTCTTTTTTTTTTTGCAAGATTCTTAATTTGTAAAGAATTAAATATCTGAGAAATAGAACAAAGAGAAAAGTATTTTCACATTGCAAGTTGACCGTATTCATTGCTGCGATTGACGTGACTGATGACGCCGACTTTTAATTTATTGATATCTCATCAGTTCCTCGAGAGACAAAATGTCATCAATCCAGTTCTGACTGTTCAAGGTGCGATTCTTTCCTTTGTAATAGCTGACCGAGAAAAACCCTACAAGTTTTGCTGTTTTTCTTTTCTTGAAATGTCGCACTTTTACTGCTATAATTTGAAACATCACAGCAGTTTGATCAAACATGAAAGTTGTTTTAACAAAAAAAAAATAATAAATAAAACAACATATGAAAAATAAAATATCGAACCTTTTCATTACAGCCAGAAGCGCCGTAGCTCAGTTGGTTAAAGTGCCTGTCTTGTAAACAGGAGGTCCTGGGTGCAAATCCCATCGGTGTCTAAAATGTCTTTTTTTGTGGCCATTTGTCAGTTGTTACAATTTTACTGACTTTACATAATTAATAATATACTTTAAACAATTACTCAATTCTGATTGGCTAACAAGAGCAGTGCAGTTCAAGTGTCCTTTTTTTTGGCGATCCAAAGGGCGGAGTGCAATGCCCAATGGTCCTACAAACAACACAGAACACACGGTCACACAGACAAAGGAACAGACCAAAAAACAGGAAAAGACGCACAGACAAAAGAACAGACATGAACAACAAAAAACAACACTGAACAAACATCGGAACTCACGTTACATGCCTAGGAAGAGTGCACAAGCACGTCAAAAGTCACCGGGGGAACGAACCCCACCTCCCCTTAAGGCCGCCAAGTGCAATGCGACCTAGTGAAACACAAAATAGAACAACTACTCAGTACAACCAGTAAAGGCGACCATGCAAGCAGCCACATAAAACATGCAAAAGCTACTCAGTACTACCAACAAAGGCGACCGAGCAACCACATAGAACACAAAGAAGCTACTCAGTACAACCAACAAAGGCGACCGAGCAAACAAAAACCGTCCAGAAGCCACGTATGGCGACCCAACTAAAGCCTAAAACCCGACTTAAAAACATCAAAAGCTGGCCAATAAAAACATGCACTAAAAACAATTTGGTAACCATCCGAATATTAAAAACATGCATTAAAAACGCCAGCTAAACTAAAGGCAGAGAGTAAAAGAGCCTCCATGGACCGAACCAATATAGCCACCAGCACCCCACTGACGATGAAAACGCCTACGCTTACGACTAGAGAGAAACCGTTTGAAAAATAAAGGCAAATAGAAAGAAAGACGGGACTTCATACAAGCAAGAAGTCCCAACGCACTGCGGGGCTTGGACCGAAAGAGGAAGTCATGATCATTCCGAGTCCAAACCAAGAATTTACACACGTTTAAGAGATAACAAAAAACACGGGGGACACAAAGGAGCTCATCGCCATTAAAACCAAAGAAAATATGCCTCACATTGATGGTGGGGGCCAAAGGGGACGAGAGGAACAAAAGAGACTGTATCCAGTCATGATCCCACTCTTGGCCAGAGGACACGAATAGAAGAGATGCTCAGCGGACTCAGTGTGGTATCCGCAAAAACACGCAGATGGAATGTCATAGCCGAAAGAAATGAGCCTATCGGCTGTATAAAGAACACCGTGGGCAACCTTCCAATTTAGGTCTATGCATTGCCGGTCCAAAGTCATGAAAAACAAAGAGCGCCATGTAGTGGGCCAATCAAGCTCGCCATAAACAGGTCGAAACTTGGACACGCAATGAGGCTCACAAGGATGGAGAGCCAAAAGGAGCTCATAACAGGCCTTGCAGGTGAAAGTCAAGGCAAGAAGAGGAGTCTGACCACCAACCGTGAGACCAGCAAAGCCCTCCAGGCCCGGCCGGGGAGTAAGCTGGCATAAAAAGGAGGAAGACGACTGGGCGCAAAGCGGAAAGGTCGAGAAAAAACCTCGACAGGACTCGCCCCGAAACGGTCAAGAAACCAATAAGTCATGAGGAAGACCCAACCATTGGGGGCCGCCAAAGATCGACGAACCCACTGAGTCAGCAAGGCATGTACCTTGAACTGAACCGAGACCATTCCAAAACCACCGGACTCCTTAGCATGGATAACCACATTCCGAGCCACCAAATCACGCTCATCCCGCCAGAAGAAAGAAAAACAGAGGGTGTTAAGGCGATCCAAAACCCAAGAGGGCATATGGACAAGGGAAGCAACGTACCACACGCGGGGCAAGGCAAGCGCGTTAGTAACAAGCGCCTTCCCGTCATAAGAAAGGGCCCGCCCACGCCAAGACAAAAGACACTTTTCCACCGCTTCCAACCGAGGCTGCCAATTGTGTTCGTCCAAATTGCCATTCCCAATAAAAACACCTAAGGTCTTGATTTTATCAGACGACCAACGTATAGGGACAGGCGCATCCGAGCGACCACGCCATGCCCCCAACCAAAGACCCTCACATTTGCCAACGTTTAATTTAGCCCCTGACCCTTTCTCAAAGCGCTCATACGTTTCAAAGGTGGCCAAGATAGCCGCGTCCGACAGACAAATAACAGAGGTATCATCCGCATACAGAGAAAGTACAGGTAAGCGGTCAGAAGCACCAGGTAAGCTCAACCCCACGATGGCCGGGTTGGCTCTGACATTGACGGCCGAAACTTCCATTGTCAAGACGTAGAGAAGGGGGGAAAGCGGACAGCCCTGCCTCACCCCCCGGGAAGGCTTAAAACGGTGCGACTGGTGACCGTCAATGAGGACCGTGCTAGAAACATCCGTATACAAAAGTTTTATCAAACTGATAAAAGAAGAGCCAAAACCCATTTTGACAAGAGTGGCCAGGAGAAAGTCCCAATCCACACGATCGAAGGCTTTCTCCTGGTCAAGAGACAAGATGGCAAGAGGAATGTTAAGTTCAGTTGCAAGTTCAACAACGTCGCGAAGCAAAGCGACATTCTCCCCAATAAAACGCCCAGGGACACCACAGGGACACCACAGGGACACCACATGTCTGATCCGAAGCAATGACATGATGGAGAACCTTCAGAAGACGGCCAGCCAAAGCTCGAGCACACAATTTATAATCAACATTAAGGAGGCTAATAGGTCGCCAATTCTGATGTAAAAGACGATCACCCTTTTTATAGATCAAGGTGATCAAGGCCTGACGTTGAGAGGGCGGGAGAAGGCCAGAATCATAAGAAACATTTAATACCTCCACAAGATCTGAGCCGAGGATATCCCAAAACGTGACATAAAATTCCTTCGGCAACCCATCCGATCCAGTCGATTTGTCAGCAGCCATGCCCACCAGGGCAGCATACACCTCGTCAACCGAGAGGGGACCCTCACAGGTGACAGCCTCATGAACGGGAACAGAAGAAGAAAGATTATCAAGAAGAGCCTGCTGAACCGTAAAGTCAATAGGAGAGGAAGAAAAAAGATCAGAATAAAAGTGCACCCAGGAATCAATGATATCATAGATATGAGAAACATTGGTACCATCCGGCCGCTTCATTGCCGAAATCCAGCTTTCAGCCTTCCGTTTCTTCTCCAACCGGAAAAAGAATTTGGATGACGTTTCCCCTTCTTCCGCCCAGCGAACCCTAGAGCGCACCCTCGCACCCTCTGCAGCTGACTGATAAAGGGTGGCTATCCGGTGGCTATCCGGGCTAGAACATTTTGATAGACTGCAGGCGGCAAAGAAATCGTACCAGCATCAATTTGTAATTTAAGGTGCTTAGCCAAATTGTCAAGTAAAGACCTCGACTCATCTCTGACCTTCTTCTTTGCCGCGCCATGAGTAATGGCGACACGTTGAATTTTTGCCTTCCCAATCTCCCACCACTGTTGCAATGAAGGAAAGGATCCTTTCCGGGAAGACCAATCCGCCCAAAAGGACGTTATTGCAGCAACAAAGTCACTATCCTTCAAAAAGGAAATGTTAAGACACCAACGCCCAGGGCCCCTTGGTATAGGCTCAGGGTTAAGCAACGAAACGAAAACCATGGAGTGGCCCGAAAACGGACATGAAAGAATGTCTCAAGAAACGAGGGCATGCGCCCACTGATACCGGACAGCCAATAAAGTCAATTCTAGATGCCAAGGTACCATTATGACGCAGCCAAGTGTACGCGATATCATCAGGATGCAGATACCGCCACGCATCCAGGACACAACAATCCTGAAAAAAGATGGAGAGAGCCTGGCTACTTTCCCGAGAATAATCCGCCGGATCCGAACCCCTGCGGTCCAGAGAGCGGTCAAAGACAGTATTGAAGTCGCCGCATACATTCGTGGGAATCAACGGATCAATACGATCCATAGCTGCCTCAAAAAAGCTATCCCGAGCGGGATTGCAATTCGGAGCGTATAAACATACTACCCGGAAGGTGACGCCATGCCTGCGAAATTCACCCATAACAAAACGGCCCTTATCATCAGAGCAAGAAGTGACAAGCTCATACATGGGGCGGTAGAGGATAATGGAACCACAGTACAAGAGTAAATAGACCCTAATAGACGAAAAACCATAAGAAGAGAACCAGAGCTGCGCCTCACGGGACGAGGCAAGGTGCGTCTCCTGGAGACAAACAAAATGAAGAGATAAGTGCCCTAGAGATTGCAGCAGGGCCATTCTCTTATTGGCGTCCCGGAGGCCATTGACATTAAGTGTAATTACGTTAGAGTATGGTACAAAAGTAATAAGGAATACACGGGGTGAAAATAGTCAATTGGGAGAAAAACAAATGATAAATTATCGCCAGGCAGGCGGCTGAGCCGCATGCTTAAAATTACGACCAGGGGACGCCGACGGCAGATCTTCCTCTACCCCGCGGGGGCTTAGGGTCATCTGGAACTACAAAGGAGTCATCTCGCTTACGCTTGGAAGTGGGACGAAACTCCATGGACGACTCCTGACTATCCGTATCCCAACGCTGGGCGTCTGGGTAGCTCTCGTCATCAGTGCTGATCTCCTGGGGAGAGGGAGGTGGCTTGCCGGCTGTTTACTCTTCCTAAGACTATTAGTGATTTTTGAGAGTACTCCCTTTAGCGGACTTCCTCCACTTTTCTCATTATTACTACTTTGATTACCAACACTTTCACTAGTAGATACTTGGGGCTCGGTCTGTTTCAACCGGCTCCCACTGTTATTATTATCACTATTATCATTGCTACGATCCGGGTGGGACTCAGTCTCTTTCAACTGGCTCCCACTGTTACTATTATCATTAATATTAACATTTTCACTACAGACTAAGGGGGGCGCAGCCTGCTTTGACTGGCTCCCATCATTAACTACATTATTAGAGCAATCAGCTTTATCGCTACCGGTAGCTTGGGGCCCCTTCTTACTCTTATCAATATTATTTAACTGGGGCTCAGCCTGTTTCGACTGGCTCCCACTACTATTTAAGTTAATGCCACTATATCACAACCGCTTTCACTAGTATTAATAGTATCAGCCCCTTGGCAACTAGGAGGCGCAGAAGAGCGCGCAGAGGGGGGGAGGAGGGGGCGGAGGGCAGAATGATCAACCAAAATACTCTGACTACGCGCGTTTGCGTCCTCATCCTCAGTATCGCTAGCGGGAACAGGATCAGTCGCAGGCTGGTCGACCACATCCGATGCAGAGCCAGGGTGATCACTCTGCTGTGCAGCACCAGGTGCAGAGAGAACTCCGGGCAAAGCCAAAATAGACACAGACGCGGAGGCAACAGATACGGAGGCACGAGCAGCTTCCCCAGGGGTGGGGTTATCCTTGTCAGGACAGTCCCGGGCGAAATGCCCATTCTCCCCAAACAGGCGACAACTATCTTTATCAGGACAAGCGGCCGATTTATGACCAATCTGGGAGCAAATATTGCACGTAATGGGTTGCCCCTTGTACCAAATACGGCACGTGAAACCACCAACATTAACTATACGAGGGGGAGGGGGGCGTATGCAGGGCGATATGAACAAGGCGAGTTCCGGTATACAAATCTTCGTTAGAGAGATACTGCTGGTACCGAACGGACATAACAGCGCCCAGGGACGAAAAGTAGGCCACGATTTCTTCTTCGTCCACATCAAACGGATAATCAAAAAGTGAACAATGGTAACCGGAGGGCCACCATCAACCCGACACCGCTGCTCGAAGAGTTTAACATAGGCGACTCTGGCCACTTCAATCATTGGCCTCCTCCTCGCAACCGAAGGTGACCCGAATGACATCGTAGCTCTGTTGGACGGCCAGAACTTTGAAAATACGGAAAAGCTTGAGGACCTCAGCTAAGACCTCATCTCTAGTTTTACCGATTAATTTCCGTCCGACGTGGATGTTAACCGTTCGCCGAAAAAACGAAAAAACGGGCGAAAAGAGAATAAACACGGAGAACGGCGCCAGCGACTCCTCCAAGGAGAAAAACAACCCACGCAAAAACACACGAAAAGGCAAAAAATGCAAAAAGCAGAAGCCGAGAAAAAATGGGGGGCTGCACGAAGGCAGGCAATACAGGGGACTTGACAAAAAGCGCAAAAGCACCCAAAGAAGCGCGGCCGAGCGCAAACAGCAACGAGCAAAGGCGCAAGAAACCGGGCACCAACCAAGTTAAGCCCGCACGGGCGGGGCCCAAGCAGGGATGGGTGACCCACCCAAAACGAGACGGCTGTCACGCCCAAAAACGCACTCACTTAACCAGAAAACTGGATGGGCGAGCACAGAGAACGAACTAACGCACCACAACAACTTGCCCGCACAGAAACGGGAGAGAACCAAAGCAGGAATAGAGTTTGAAAAACTCACTCGTGCAAATTAATCCCAATGTGAATAAAGCTACATTTTCTTACCTAAAATCCGCGGTAGTCTAGTGGGGAGTATCCGCCCGCCTGTCACGCGGGAGACCGGGGTTCGTCTCCCCGCCGGGGAGAAGGCTTTTTTTTGGTAATAAGCTTAGGGAAGTAGTCATAACAAGTATACTCGACGAGGACCCACCTTGTGTAGGGGTAGAGGGGTTATGCAAGATACCACCTTTCTGATGAGTGTAATGGACATAATTTTTTGGCCTAAAAATTAGAGATGAGACTTAAATATTCTGTGTGCATGAAGCTTGCATTGCTAGTAAAACGGCACCGGAAGATTCGAATCTTTTTCTCAGTTTCTACTCCTGATACAATGGGGGCTATACCAACAAGACACCTTCTTTTTAGGTGGAGGAGAGGGGGTACTTAAAGAGACCACTAGTCTTTTTGTAAAATGGTGGGTCCTGTCCGAGTACAATAGTTTTGACCATTTCCCTTAGACGAAATTAACAAGGGACCCAGGGATGTCGTGGTTTGCTTCTCTTTTATTTATTAAAGGCCAGTTTACACAATGCAATTTTTGGCGCAAATGTAAACTAGCGGTGATATCTGTGCGATTTTAATTCCAATTTGCTTTTTACTGACCTTTACTGATCTTTACCTGAGGGAATATTTTATCATAACTCATGGAGCTAAGCGTTTTGGTTTATTAAGTTCGAATTTATAATTTATTATTCACTGATTATTGTTGCAGCACTTTTACACTTTGTAAATATTATCGTGGCTGCTGGACGCGCGCCTGTTTAAAAGCACAGTCCACCGTACAAACAGAGCTTGGTATGCCTGTCGTTAAACGTCAGCATGCGCGCG
>JAJLRJ010000004.1:43750567-43765567 GCA_024195265.1 Dendrophyllia cribrosa
TACATGGACTCTTGGACTCGATTCGATGAGGTCTATCTCCCGCCGAAGGATGCCTTCTACAGCGAGCTCAAGAAGGAAGGCATCTCAGATAAAGAATACGCCCACGCGCAAAAAGTGTGGGAAGTATTTGGATGCAAGACGCTTGGGGATTACCACGACCTCTACCTTGAGACAGATGTGCTTCTTCTGGCTGATGTTTTCGAGAACTTCAGAAAGACATGTCTGCGGAACTACAAGCTTGACCCGGCACATTATTATACAAGCCCTGGTCTCTCATGGGATGCTCTTCTCAGGTATACGAAAATCAACCTGGAGCTGCTCACAGACGTCAACATGCACCTCTTTGTTGAAAGAGGCTTGCGAGGTGGCATATCCATGGAGAGCAGGCGGCACTGTAAGGCCAACAACCCCTATCTTCGTGACCACAACCCCAACGAAGAGTCAAGTTACGTCATGTATCTCGACGCGAACAATCTCTATGGATGGGCCATGAGTCAACCTCTCCCAGTTGGCAACTTCGCATGGTGCCCTGTCTTTCCAACACAACACCAGATCAGGAGGTGGAGGTCAAACAGAAAGATTGGTTACATTCTCGAGGTTGATCTTGAGTACCCCGAGGAGCTGCATGATGAGCACAACGCTTATCCTCTTGCCCCAGAAAGTCAGGTCGTTCCAAAGGAATGGATGTCGCCATACCAAAGGGCCTTGGCAGAGGGACAGCCAAAAGACAAGACGCAGAAGCTGCTCCTTACCCTGAACAACAAATCACGGTACGTGTTGCATTACAGAAACCTCCAGCAGTACTTGGATCTTGGAATGAAGTTGACGAAAATCCACAAAATGCTCAAGTTCGAGCAGAGGGCTTGGATGGAGCCATACATCTCCCTGAACACCGAGCTCAGGAAGAAGGCCACTTCCGACTTCGAGAAGAACTTCTTCAAGCTCATGAACAACTCCGTCTTCGGTAAGACAATGGAGAACCTCAGAAACCGAATTGACATGAAGCTTGTACGGGCGCACGAGCAGGACAAGCTGAGAAAGCTCATCGCAAGCCCACTGTTTTCCAGAGCAACAATCTTTGGACCCAAACTAGCGGGTCTCCAGATGCATAAGGAGAAAATCAAATTCAACCGCCCAGTTTACACAGGCATGTGCATCCTTGATCTCTCCAAAACACTGATGTACGACTTCTATTACAAACATCTCAAGCTGAAATATGGTCAGTGTGTAGACCTACTCTAAACAGACACAGACTCTCTGCTCCTCGAGATCAAGACGGATGATGTCTACAAAGACATGGAGAACCTTCTGGATGAACTCTACGACACAAGTGATTATCCCAAGGACCATCCACTCCACAGTCAGAAGAACAAGAAGGTCATCGGCAAGATGAAGGACGAGTGCGCAGGTAAGCCGATCTCGGAGACTGTGTGTCTTCGCTCGAAGATGTACTCAATCCTTCTTGATGACGACAAAAACATCAAGAAAGCAAAAGGGCACCACCAAGGTTGTCACAAAGAAAGAGATCACCCACCAGAATTACAAGGACGCCCTCTTCGACCGGCGAACCTTCAAGCACGGGATGGACAGGCTCCGAAGCAAAGGCCACCAAATCTTCGGTGAGCACATCACCAAGACAACACTTTCCCCCTTTGACTCCAAGCGCTGGATCAAGGATGATGGCATCCACACGCTGGCATATGGTCACAAAGATATCGGTGGCAACTGAGTGCCCGGCGGCACAACCATCAGCTCCTCACGAACGAAGCCTCGCTTAGGCCCGTCGTAGAGATAATAAACCACTGGCTCATTCGGCTTGGTGACAATCCTTTGTATTTGGTAGACCTTCAAAGACCAGATCGGGTCGGTCGCACGCCTCCCACCACCCTCAAGCTCGCCAGGCTGATACAAATATCTCACACTCATCCGTGGTGGGAGCTTTTTCTCCTTCTTCCCAACTGGCCTAGCATATGGTGTCGCAGGCTTGGATGATATTGCTTTCTCTTTGATTGCATCCTTTGGCTTCTTGCCAGTGAGTCTTGTTACTTCATTGTTCAAGGCCGAGACAACATCTGGCAGTCTTTTGGCCCAAGCAGTCGACCGGCCAGAGGGCATATTCATTTCAACGGCATACTGATAACCAAACAGCCTTTCAGCCAGGGTTCGGTTGAATCTCTCTCTACAATTGCTTGGTCTCTGTGGATATCAACCCGACCGCGACGAATGGTTGTTTTGTTGTTTTCAATTGTCTTAGTCACAGCACCCATAAACTCTTTCCCAGGGTCAACTTGTAAGAGTTGCGGCCATTTCAAAGGCCCACGTCTGTAAATCTTCTGAAATGCCCTTGAGACTTCTTCAGACTCTTTCAAAGTCAGAGGCTCTGCTGCTTTGTAACGGCTAGCCACATCCACAAGGGTTAATGCGTATTTGTAAACCTTTCTCCCGTGTGGAAGTTTGTCGTGGGGCAGGAAGAGAAGATCTGCTTGATGCACTGCATTGGGTGATGAGAAATCAAACTTGGGCCGAGGAATATGGCGTGGCGCGGGGAGGTAAACTTGCCAAAGGGCTTGTTTGACCAGCCATTTCTTTGCGACATCATCAGAGACCTTGGCCGCTGCAGCTAGCTTTTTGACAGCGGCAAGCCCTTTCCAATATCCTTTCGGGCTATAATAGATCTTAGAGAGTTTCGACTCCATAGGGGTATATATGTTTGTTTAAAGAAAGCGATAAGCCGCATACCCACCCGCAAGCAGGGTGCCTCCAATGAACGCAAGTTCGCCATTCTTCTGTTGTGTGCTGGGCTTGTAGAAGTCCGAGAATACAGGCTCTTTGTTGTCTTTGATTTGTTTATCTGGTTGTGTTTGGTGCATCTGGTTATACAAGACTAGGGCTTGGTCAGTGGTTTGGAAGTTTTTGCTAGCTTGGTGTTCCTTCCGATCATTGGCTGCAATCCAGTCGAGGAGCTTGGTGCGGTCTTTCTGGTATTTAGCGTAAGCCGCTTGGTATTGTTCAAGGGCGTGGTCATGTCGGATTTTCTCATCCATTGCTGCCTTGCCGTTATCACCAGACAGATATTTTGCGAGATAATTGCCGCCCGTGAAAGCTGCCGCATTGAGAACAGCGCCAAGAGCCATTATTGCAATCGAGGCCATTGTGTATACATATGGTTTTACAAGTTGTCTGGGAGGATTTTCTGGTCCTCGAGATATTTCTTCAGTGCGATGGTGCCAGCCATGACGGCTGTGAACTTAACGTAATTCATTAAGCTTGCACTGGGGTCGGCAGTTAAGTTCTCTTTGATGGTCTTTTTTCCAATCCAACCAATACCAGCGACAAGGCCAGTGATTGTTGCGGCGTCGAGGATAAACTTCACAAGCTTGTTGTCAGACATGGTTTGTGTCCGGTATACATATGATTTTTTAATTTTCTGACTCAGACTAGACTTCGGCCCCGACCTCGGTCTCGGCCTCGGGTTCGGGCTCGGGGCTCCTCGACTCGGGCTCGGGGCTCCTCGGCTCGAACTAGGACTTGGGGTTCCTCAGCCTCAGACTCAGACTCAGACTCGGATTCGGGCTCGGGCTCTGGTCTGTTGTGCTTATTCAAGACTATACCACAAACTGTTTCAAAGGCGACAAAATTAAGTCCAACCCAAAGAAGAACCACACCTCCGATTGCAGCAGAATTCATCAAAGCTTGGAAAGGATTCATGGTGTCAGTATATATATGTTTTTTTATTCCATATTTTTCATTCCTTGTCTTACAGGAATTCGAGATGGGGGTGTTGCTGGTGGTGTTGCAGCGGGGGTGTTTGCTGGTGGTGGTGTGTTTGCTGGTGGTGTGTTTGATTTTCTCCCAAGCCTTTGCATTATAGCTTCGCGCTGGTAATAAACACCAGCAGCAGAGACAATCAACCCACCAACCCCCAGAATATAAACGATTGAGTTGCTGTTGCTGTTGCTGTCACTTGTTGCGCCACTTGTTGGAGAATTGTTTTCACTTGTTCAGGGTGCAGGCTTTTGTGCTTCAGCCTTTTTCTTTGCTTCCCGGGCCATGCGGTTGCGTTCTGCTAGCCTTTTGCCAGAAGCAACGCGGCCGGGGTTCTTTTCTGTTGCAGGCTTTGTTTTCGGAGCCTCAGAGGTAACACGGTCAGGTGTTGGAGTTGGAGCTGGAGTTTCTTCAGGGATCGTCTCGAGTGGTGTGGCCATTCTGTATATATGTGAATTTTATTTTTTACAAGATGTGCCAGGTTGCTGACAGGTTGCTGCCAGGTTTCTTCAAGGTTCCTGTGAGGTCGGCACAGGCCCCAGCCCAACTTCATCAAGGCCCTCAAGTGGATAGCCTTCACTGTCTCTGGTTGGATGTGTGGGTGGGGGCTGGGGTTCTAATTCTATCAAGTCAGTCTTGTGATCAGGCTCTCGTTCAAACTTGATGTGTTTTGTTGTGATGAGAGCAGCATTGGCAAGCGCCAGCAATCGCCCGCATCGAACGGCAATAGCCCCAGCAAGATTTGACAGCTCCTGGTTGATTATGTAGTCGTTCTTGAGTTCTTTCTGCAATTCCTTGACATCATCAACCGGGATCACCATGCCAACGCCTTTGGATATGAGCATGATGCCAGAATCAACTAGGGATTCGGTTGTCTTGTTGCCAACGTAGGCCTCGTACCGTTTGCAGTACTTGTCAACGTCCTTGTCTGACAACCGCTTGACATGATCGTGTGTGAGCTGCACGCCGATAGCTTCTTTAGCCTTGCCAGTTGAAACAAGGATTGCCAGCTTCTCACGTTTGGCAGGAATGTCATTGTCACCAACTAATCCTGTGGGAGGTGCGGCACCAGGGGTGGCCTCCAGCATCTGCATTACTTCGTTCAAGACGGCCTGGTCTTCAGCTGCTTCTGCCATCAGGGTATACATATGTGTTTTTTAATTTTCAATAATTCTCTTGATGTCTGGCAAAAGGGTTTCAAGCTCTCGTATAAGCCCCTCCGTGGTGTCTGGCATAGAATTCAGCCGCAAGGGATATCTGGCCAGAAGCATGAGGCGCAGATCTTGCTCGCCAGCGGCTTTGATAATTTTGTTTTGCGCATCAATTGTGTGTTTGTGCAATTCATCCAAAAGCTGTGAAAGCACACACAGTTTGTGTAGGCTGGTTGGCGCATTCATGGTATATATATGTGTGTGTATTTGTATATGTTTGTGTGGGGGCAAAAGGGTTTCAAGCTCTCGTAGCACCCCCGCCATGGTGTCTGGCATAGAAGTCAACCGCAATGGATATCTGTTGAGAAGCATGAGGCGCAAATCTTCCTCACCAGCGGCTTTGATAATTTTGTTTTGCGCCTCAAGTGTTTGGTTGTGCAATTCATCCAAAAGCTGTGAAAGCACAGTGAGCTTGTGTAGACTTGTTGGCGCATTCATGGTATATATGTGTGTGTTTAAATCTTGTACTCAATTCCATACGGGTGCCTCAGAGAGAAAACCAGGTGTGAGAACTTGCGGGATTTGAGCCTTGCGATAAACTCTTTGTACTCCTCATGGGAGAGCTCGCCAGCATAATCTTCGAATATGGCTTTGGTTGTCTTGCTGGAGGGTGTGTAAAAGAGCACGATCGCTGCAATGTTATCACGATATGGCTTGGCAATGCTGGTAATCTGCTGGGTCAAGACCCACACGGATATGCCGTCATGCCTTGCGCTGAACCCAAGATTGACCAGCTGGCCCGTGCGGCCTTTGACATCTTTGGAGGCGGCGCAGTCATCGAGAATGAATAAAGTGTTGGTGCATGTGAAAAAGAAGCTAGCCAGCCTCAACCAGTCTTCGATTTCATGCTGTTGGCAGACAATCACGAAGATGTGCGGATCGCGGTCCACGAAGCCATCGTATGTCTTGTTCTTAACAAATGTGGGGCAGAATAAAACGATGTAATCAAAACAACCCCTAAAGGGGCCTCGCAGTTGTGAGAGAAGATACTGTGTCTTGCCAGAGTTAATGGGGCCCACGATTAGTGCATTGAATGGCAGCTTTCTTGGGTCCATAACCAACCGCTATATTAGTTGGTTTGCAAGCTGGCGGGGAGGGGGCCTTTGCCAGAAGTCTTTGTATTTCATTGTGTGATAGATATCCGGTGGATGGTAGGGGAGCCGGCTTAGCATAGAAGTTGATCTTGTTTCTTGTGGCCATGGGGCTGGTGGGTATATATATGCGTGTTGCGTTTACTTAGTACTGTACAGATTCCAGCTGCCTACCCGTGATGTTCATCTGTGCGTCTGAGAGGGTGAAGATGTGGCAGAGTGCGTTCCCCGACCCTGTACCGTTTCGTTCGATCTCGAGTTGCACGCCATCCTGTGTGTTGACGAGTCGTTGGCCGCTGCCGTGCAGGGCTGTGTCAGCCATGGACCGCAGGTCAATCCAGAGACCAAACTTGTTGCCTGTGAGATATTTGGTCAAGTTCATGTTGGGCCTGCCGTCCGTGTGTGGGATAAAATGCTGGGTTATCTCACTCCACATGTCTGTGCCACTGATGCCCTCGTTGTAAAGCCTGTTTGGAACACCGTTGACTGTGACCTTCACTTTGGTGATGTCGGGATTGAAATAGTTCTCGGAGTCCCTGGCACCAGCCGTGTAGGGGTTGATGAACAGCAAGAGGATGCCCTTGAGAGACCGGCGCTGTGGGTTAACCCGAAGATTCAGCCGAGTGTCACCACTTTTTGAGAATGGATGCACCCGATCTCGCTGAACGAAGTCATAGGCGAACTCCTTGCCACTGGTGTAAGTGCTTGTTGCTGCGCCGGCCAGAGTCTTACTTCTGATTGTCTTATACTCCAGCTGGATGTTTTCCAACTTGTACACGAGCTTGCTTGTGTCTGAGCCTCGGACAACTTGGTTTGCGGGGGCGAGGGTTAGTTCGAAGACCAGATCGTTATACAGTGCTTGAGGATATATAACACCGTGATCACTTATGATTTGGTGATCGAGGTTGATGCGATACTTGTTCTTGTATATTGTCTCCAGTTTGGTTTCATTATCCACGCCGGAGGTCTTCTTATCGCCAGCACCAGAGCGGATCTTGCACAAATCCACACTCTGGATGCCCTCCATTAGCATGTTGTCCCGCTCATCTGCTGAGAGGAATAGGTCTTCGAAGATCTTGTAGATGTCGTATCCATCCGTGTCCTGGACAGTGGTGGCTGCAAACTTTACAACGAATGTGTCCACCAGGGCCCGAGAAACATTTTGTACGAGATAGTTGTTTGCATGGCCGCCGGAGAGATTGATGTTAAACACCAGGGCCAGCGAGCCGGACACAATGACAGCGTCAGTGCCAAGCTTGGGCACCGAGACGTACAGTGTCTCACCGGGTTTGGCCTCAGAGGGGGTGAATGTGATGCGCTTGACGGTTCGCTCTGCTTTCATGGCGCCCAGTGTCTTTTCACTGTGAGATGGAAGTAGATTCGGTTGCACAGCCATGGTATATATTTGTGTTTTTAAAATTTATATTTATATATCATCATGGCTGAAGGCGGTTTTGATCCAGGAGATATGCCCGATAATCCTTGGGACTGGGACATAGACCACGATGATGACGATGACGACGAACAAGAAGTTGACACAACAACACCTTTTCAACCAGGCGGCACATCCACTCCATACCATGGCGGTGAGCAGCATGAAATGCATACAATGCCTCGCGAAGAAAGGCAACCTTATCAACCAGGCGGCACATCCACCCCATATCATGCCGGTGAGCAGCATGAAATGCATACATTGCCTCGCGAACAAAGTGGGCTGCCAAGCACTTCTGACACAGTCCCTCTGCTTAATACTGCGCAGGACTTTTCAGAAGATTTTATTGAAAGGAAAAGGGACGATGTCAAAAAGTTTTTTCCAAACGTGAAACGCGCCTTATTAGACAAATTTAATTTCGGTAAGAAAGAAGAAAATCAAAATAGAATCGTTGTCACTGGGCCAAAGGGTGGTGAAATTCCTATCTTTAAGAAAGATAGCTCAGATTTTATGAAAGCGTTCACAGACAAGTTCAAAACATCCCTTGGCCCAAGCGCTGAAGAGCTGGTCTCTGAAGCGGATGCCTCAATAAGGGAAGAAAGACAAAGATTGAAGGAGATAAAAAAACAACGGAAGGAGGATGAAAGGGTTGCTGTGGAACAACAACAAGCAGCAAATGAGGTGCAAAACCTCAGAAACAGAATTGAGCAAACTCAAGCGAGGGTGGAGGCTCTGGAGCAGGAACACGGTTCAAGCGTTGAAAATCAAGCCGAGATAGACCGCCTAAAACTGCTGAAAAAGAATCTTCAACGAGATCTTGAAAACCAGAAAAAAGAATTAGGGGCCCTGCAAAAAATACAAAAACAACGAGGCCAAGAACAGGCAAAGGCGGACAAAATCAGAACACGCCTTTCTGCTATGGTGAAGGAAAGAAATGAAGTTCAAGCAAGGCTAAACTCAACTAAACCCGTTGATGAGTTAAACGAAAGAGAAGTCGAGCTTGAACGGCAGAACGCTGAAGACAAGCGCGTCATAGAGGATGAGAACACGTCTCCCTCTGAAAGAGAAGCCGCGGAAGCCCGGGTTGCTGAGCGAGAAGAAGAGCTGGCAAGGCTCCGACCACAGGTTCAAGAAAGGGAACAAGCCTTGTCTTTGAGAGAGAGGGTCAGAGAAATCTTCAAGAAATACGGATGGACCCTGCAAGCTATTGTTCTGGCAGCTGGCATCACCATCAGCGCTGTTGTACTCGCCACCTTGAACGGCCTGGCAAAGGCCACCAAGGCTATTGGAAATGGGCTTAAAGAGCTTGGCAAAAAGGCAGCCAGCGCCCTGCCTGGCCTCATTGGCTCAATTGTTAGCTTCATCTTCAAAGCGGCTGGGTCTGTCATCTCCTTTCTTGGTGAACATGCCTGGTTACTCATCCTTGCCGTGGTGGCCTTCCTTGTTGAAAGGATCACCAAGCGTGCGAAGTCTTGAACACACTTATCTCAACCAAACGAAAAGCCCTGCCAAAGCAACTGCACCCACACCAACGAGTGTCTTGGAGACGTGATGCGGGTCGGGCTGTGGTTCGGGTGCGGGGGCTAGTTGTGGTGTTGGTGCGGGGGCTGGTGTGGGTTGTGGTGTGGGTGTGGTCCTTGGTTTGGGGGCGATGCCCTGTGCCTGTGTGGCCTGGAGATGTATCGGGTTTGATGGATGACTGTTTGGTGGATTGATCTTTGTTGGTCCACCGTCCATGTGGCGAAGGGAGGCTTTTTTTGTGCCCAGATTAACACCACTGTTCACGCCCAGCTTCATCCCTTGCGTTGCCTCCTGTAGATTGTTGTTATACCCGATCACGCTCTCTGTGTTGATAATCATGCGCGAGGGCATGAGCCAGCTTCCGGGTGCTGTCGCAAAGTCCAGACGCACTTTCGTTGCTTGGATGGCAAGCTGGTAACGCTGTACGCTTGTTGCGATGTCGTTCAGGATTATGGCCTCCTCTAGATGGGTGAGGAATACTCTCTGCGTTTCGAAAGCCCGACCTCCTTTTCCAATGATGCTGCTGCGGGTTTTGGCCTGTGAACCAAGAATGCAGTACACAAAGGCCTCGATTGATTGGTTCATACGCGCGAGCCCTGGCTGTGTTAGCCCCTGTGCGTAATTTGGCACAAAGTGCTCGAACTGGGTGTCCGCCCCTTGATCGTTGCGGACGTAAGATATTCCATTGGCTTTATAATTGGAGTCTTTTCTGTCAGTGACGCGCTCATCATCGAACAGAGCTAGATCAGAGTCTGGATAAGTGTAATCTGTAGATGTGGGACCATCTCCATAAACCCAAATGTAGACATTCCCAAGCTTTGTTCCCCGCCCATCTGGTAGAGTATTCGCCTTGTTGTGAAATAAACGTGAAACGGGTAAAACGACCGGAGCTGTGGGGTTAGGGATAGACTGGAGTTCTTATCGAAGAGAATGTCAAGCGAGATCCCACATCCGGTTGTTGCACACCACAGGGCGAAGGAGAGTTGTTGTGGCCAAAAACTCATATGAGGACCACCCATCCACTTTCGCCCGTATTTTGCGGTTGAGAAGGATATCTGTGTGTCCCTGAATATGTTTCTGTATTTCGTTGTGAAATAATCAGTTGGCGTGACGTAAATCTTTTGCGCTTCGTCGTTCAAGATAGCGCCAATCATCATGTCTTTGTCTATTGTGGTGGAGAAAGCAATGGCCGGAATTGACTTTTCTGGCTGCCCCAACGATAGCTGATAAGGGAAACCACCATCATATTGAAGGCCAAGAGCGTCTCTTTCGGCGTCAGTCCAATCTTTGTGGGCTATTTCTGTGATAAGTGCCAATGAGCCTTGGCCCTCTTTGTAAAGCACTTCTCCTGTGGCTGTTTTGTGGTCGTCACCATACTCTACTTGCACTTCAAAGTGAGACATATCGGCAAGAGGGAAACGCCTTTTGAAATCTGAAATTGCCTTTGCCTTAGCTGCGGCGTAGAGCTTTGCTGCCTCCGGCGAACTCAACCAAGCAATTTCAGGATTAGGGGGTGGTGGCTTTGGCGCCACATGGGTATAGGCATTTGGAGGCGAATAAAAAGGGGGTGGGGGGTCCGTAATTGTGACCGCCGATGGAGATACCAAGATTTGAATTAGGATTAAATCCACCAGGCCGTCTGCCAAACATGATTGTATATAATTATAATTATAAAATGTGTAATTATATACTTGCATCTGTCATGGTTGTGTTAACAATTGTCACGACTTCGAACCCTCACACGATCTATTTCGACCACCCACTTCCGAAACCTAGTTATATCCGTCTTGTTTCTTGCTCAATTTTCAACTCTTGGCATACTTTGAAAGAAGAAGCAAAGATTTCACCAGCAAACCCTCCCCCTAATGGTTCATCACGTGAGGCGACCTTACTTCCAGGGCATCACACTATTGAGAGTTTAACAAAAGACTTTGAAAGCCTAAAAGACTTTGACAGAAGTTTAAATCTAACAATTGAAACAAACAGGCCATACGGGGCCATGGTCATTACGAATAACAGCAACAGTGTGAAGTTAAGTAATAATCTGGCAGAATTGCTTGGTATAAGACCTGTATTGATGTTAATAACCTTCGTCAAGCGTTTAAGGGCACCAAGCACTTACTTCATCCACTGTGATCTGGTTGATAAAGAACAAAACCTCCTCAATGGAAAGCCTTCGACAGTTTTGGCTCGGTTTGATATTCGTGGAAAAGCTTTTGAGAAGGTTCATTACGAGACAACACAACAGAACGTCTTGCGTGACGTCTCGTCTAGTGATTATGTAAACAACATAACACTGTCAGTGATGGATGAGAACAATGACCTCTTCAACTTCAATGGTGCGCCTTTGGAATTTGAAGTTGAGTTAAATTAAAAAATCATATATATACCCCATGCCATGAGTTCTGCCAATGTGCTTCCATCGGCACCCGAATACAGCCATACACAAAAGATATACCCTGACCTTGGGATCACTCAAATCAATGCAGAAGACTTCCGGCTCAAAAAGATCTCTGACTTGCTTAAGGAGTTGTCTGATGAAGCCGAGCATTACAGACAAGTCGCAAAAAAATATAAACGAACCCAATCCTTAGTTCATTACTCGGCGGTTGGTCTTGGGTCGCTTTCTGTTGGGCTGTCATCAGGGGCCCTAGCCACTGCATTGACTGGGTTCGGAATAATTGCAAGTCCAGCACTTGCCGGCGTCGCGACCCTCTGTGGGCTGTCCTCTGTTGGCTTTACAGCTGTCAACAAACGGTTAGAGCGAAAAGTGACAAAACACGAGAATATCTACACACTGGCCCTGGCTAAACGCAACTCTGTATATGAACTGGTCTCAAAGGCTCTGGAAGACAAGAGGATCAGTGATGCAGAATTCACCATAATTACTCGTGAGGTTGAAAAATATCACGAACTCAAAGCTGCAATCAGGGATGGTGTTAAGGCTAAAAAAAACGTTGGCACTCAAACACAAGCGCCAGACCTCGAGAAACTCAAAAACGAACTTCGCAAGGAAGTCAAACAAGAGTTTCAAAAAAAGATAAGTCTTCTCACCGCAGCCTCCAAATCCGATTTGAGAGATTAAATTCAGGTTTTAATCTACAAATCTTGAAAGAAAAATCCCGCCAATAAATTCTGAAGCGCCCCAAAAAAACTTTTTCAAAAAATAAATTCCGAAGCTCCCCACAAAAACTTTTTCAAAAAATAAATTCCGAAGCGCCCCAGAAAAACTTTTTCTCAACAAAGTTGGGGCGCTTCGGTATTTGTGGGGCGCTTCGGTATGTTCGAGAAGCTTCGAAAAGTCATAATTTTCTAAATACGGCCCGAGACACAACACCGGAAGTCACGGGAAACCCCCAATTGAAAAATTGTAATCTCTAAATATAGACATGACTGAGTTTGGCGCACGGCTCAATGAACTTGACAAAGAACACAAATTTGCCATCCTTCGCTCGCTATACGGCAGCGATTACACAAAAGAAATACACCGCTTGTGCCTGCCGGAAAAACTTTATCAGTTATGCGAAGATGTGGGGTTGGCAGAGATTGGGCAGCAATATCTACAAAAACATTACAATGACATGGAGATTGAACGCTGGGCACGAAGACTCCTGTCTTGTTATGACTGTGGTGGCTCCTTTTTTCAATCAATCAATTCTTGTGAACTTTATTGTAAAAGATGCGGCCGTGTGGAAGTGCTCGATGATGCTCAGACATGTACGCAGCAAAACAATTTCCACAGACAAAGCCCTCGGCCGGGACGAAGTTACGTGTTTGGTTATGCTTTTAACCGACTTATAAAAAAGCTAAAAATTCTGCCTGTACAGTTGACTCTCGATCAAATCCATGAAACGAAACGTATCTTCAAACAAATAGAAGCTCAGCTTCCAATAATATCTTATACGTTTGTGATCTACAAAATCCTGAACATTATAACACCGCTTGAAGCCCCGCAACGAGTGATTGTAAATTACCTTAGACAACAATGGATGTCTGATGCGATGATAATCAAAAACGAATTTTTATGGAATAATGCATTCAGAACTCTGGAGTAAGCTTTGCCGCTTGCTTCATTAAAAAGGCTTCCAAAACGGCCTTGTCATCACCTGTGTTTGGAGTTGTGGCAGAGTCCTCGGTGTAAGTATAATTTTTTATTCTTCCTTCCAATTTTGATAGGTTTTCATGAAAACATTCAACAGACCTTTGGATTTCCCTCAAGAAATCTGGTTTTTTAAACTCCCAAATTTCAGTGAGATCGAGCAATTTCCAAGCGAACATTGCAACAGGTTTTGGCTCTTCTCTACGCGGGTTAGAGAACGCTTCTTTCATAGCGTTTAAACGTAGAAATTCAGCATTTTCGTCACGTTCTGTGAACGTCATTCTTATTTTGCCATATGAAACCCAAATCTCTTTAGTGGCAATTAAACCCATGACATGTTCAAACAAAGCAATTGATTGTGTTGCACCAAGATCAATAAGTCCGGCTTGATTGTTCTTGATGTTTTGTTTGCTGAATAAATAACAGACCCCCCAGGCAAGAGTTGATTTATTTTTTGTCTTGTATGTTCTCCCGGCGGTGAGAAAAGAATTGTGAGCTAAACTTGGTTCAAGCTGTTTTAAAGAACACATTCTGAAATAGCCGTCAACAAACAAGCCTTTGGATACCATGTCACCACTCAAAGCAAGCCCTGTTTGTATCTGATCGCAATAATAGCTAGGGATTCTGTTCATCGCTATTTTTCGCTTGAACGGACACTTGAATTCTAACAAATTTAATGTGTTATCTTTGTCTAGAAAATATCCGTCTGGACTACAAGTGACCTTTCGATAAAGCGGATGCTCGCTTGACAGATTAAGAGAAATGCTGTGACCAAAAACGGAAACAGAATGTTTTTGCTCAAAATACTTGCGTATAATCGGCTCAAACAGAATGCCCCAGGTACAAGCCGCATTGTTGAGCATGTGTGTTGGCTGAATTTTCTTCATGAGCAAGCTGTACCGTGATTCAAATGGCGACGATCCTGTCAAGGCAGAAACTTCAGAGGCACCAATTGTTTTTTGTCTGGCTGAGAGCCAGTCGGCGCTCTTTTGTTTCAGACCAGTGTGTCTCGATTTGAGAAAGTTCATGAACTCTTGTGTTGTCGCCATCATTGGTATACGAAGGGTAAAGGTTTCTTCAATTGGGAATCAACGCCACAAGTTGTTGCGGAGTCAGTCTTTGTGTGGCTTCAATAATATATTGCGGTACAATAGATGTAGGAGATGTTTGCCTTCGAGTTTCTTCAAAGTAATTACAGCATTCACATTTTCCACATCCATAACAAAGAAGACTTCCATGTCTTGAATGGTTAAATGACATTCGTTTAGCTGATTGTGTCATAAGACCCTTTCTTCCTTTCCCCATTGTTACAATAAGAGGAGTGGTTTCTTCAATTGGTGATCTCGTACCGGACCAGCATTCACAGTGAGTAGTTAGGGACGTTGGTGCATTCCGGACCACCCCCACAGACCCCTATGGAGCCTTAATTTAATGATTGACACCGCCACCCACTGGGCCGACTGGCAGGAGGACCAGTGGGTGGTGGTGTCAAACATTAAATTAAGGCTCCATAGGGGTCTGTGGGGGTGGTCCCGAATCACCAACGTCCCTAACTACTCTTTGAAAATACGAAAAAGCTTGAGGACCTCAGCTAAGACCTCATCTCTAGTTTTACCGATTAATTTCCGTCCGACGTGGATGTTAACCGTTCGCCGAAAAAACGATCGGTGCCTGAAACGTTTTTCTTCTTTTTTGTAATGATCGTTCGTCGATTGTACATGTTACAATTCTGCTCGATTTGTCTTTAACTGCTGCATTTTCAACTCATATTTTTTCTCGTAAATAGTGGATAAGTTTGGCTTTTCGCGTCAATTCCACTCATTCAAGATCCTTGCATGTACGAGCTCTACGCTGCGTTTCTGCTACCAGTTCAATTGTTCT
>JAJLRJ010000004.1:43770567-44005567 GCA_024195265.1 Dendrophyllia cribrosa
ATCCTTGCATGTACGAGCTCTACGCTGCGTTTCTGCTACCAGTTCAATTGTTCTTCATCTTACTCGTAATGCAATAAAGCTAGACACCTGAATAAAGCTACATTTTCTTACCTAAAATCCGCGGTAGTCTAGTGGGGAGTATCCGCCCGCCTGTCACGCGGGAGACCGGGGTTCGTCTCCCCGCCGGGGAGAAGGCTTTTTTTTGGTAATAAGCTTAGGGAAGTAGTCATAACAAGTATACTCGACGAGGACCCACCTTGTGTAGGGGTAGAGGGGTTATGCAAGATACCACCTTTCTGATGAGTGTAATGGACATAATTTTTTGGCCTAAAAATTAGAGATGAGACTTAAATATTCTGTGTGCATGAAGCTTGCATTGCTAGTAAAACGGCACAGGAAGATTCGAATCTTTTTCTCAGTTTCTACTCCTGATACAATGTGGGCTATACCAACAAGACACCTTCTTTTTAGGTGGAGGAGAGGGGGTACTTAAAGAGACCACTAGTCTTTTTGTAAAATTTTTGGCGCAAATGTAAACTAGCGGCACCGTGATATCTGTGCGATTTTAATTCCAATTTGCTGTCATTTCCCCAACATCGCCGCCACCTTGCATCAGGTTTCAAACATGTACGAAACGTCTGCGATATCACGGCGACAAATCGAATCGCAACCAAATGGTTTCCACAAGCGATTTGAGGACAAAAATTTCACAAAAAAATCGCATTTGTAAACGGGCCTTAACGTTTCCGACTTCAACTTCGAGAACGGACGTTTTATAGCCTGCGTGGTTGGACATTTCCTCGCCCACTTCTCTCGTGGCTTGCTCGCTCGCTTTTCGGAATTCCTGGCTACGCAGGCTATTTCGTTTCATCTTGTTATTAACAGATAATCGCATTGTTGCGTTGAATCACAACAGTGTAAGGGCGTCAAAAGTGTTTAGCTTTTAGCAATTTTTAGCTTGGATTTTACACTTTGCTTTTTACTGACCTTTACTGATCTTTACCTGAGGGAATATTTTATCATAACTCATGGAGCTAAGCGTTTTGGTTTATTAAGTTCGAATTTATAATTTATTATTCACTGATTATTGTTGCAACACTTTTACACTTTGTAAATATTATCGTGGCTGCTGGATGCGCGCCTGTTTAAAAGCACAGTCCACCGTACAAACAGAGCTTGGTATGCCTGTGGTTAAACGTCAGCATGCGAGCGCGATTTCTAGCGCGCGGATTTCTTTTCGCCGAAGTCAACATCTTTTTTTATCCAGTGTTGTTATATTAAGTCAGAGATTATCGAGAAATCGGGCAAAAATTGTCAGCTGGAAAGTGATTTCAGGCGATTTTTTGTTTAAAGCAAACTTTTTTTGTTTGTTTGTTCCGCAAAGTAACTTGTCGAATGAATTAGAATCAATCGTAGTTCGATAATAAAATAACGAACTCCTTTGTTACTTCAATATGACGTCGATAATTGAACATGTTTTTGCTCCTGATTCTGTTTAGTTGAACAACTCACTCCATGTCCTGTTATATATTTACTGAACAAAAAAAGCATTTATCAGATAAAAGAAGAACTATCGCCAATGGAGGTAAGCATTTCAGAAACTTTTTGGCGTCCAGTTACGAGATTTTAAAAAGATAAATTAAAAATTCGTGCTCGTTTGGTCTTTTAACTAATTAAAATTGCAAATAAAACAAACAAAATCACTTTAACTCCTTGCCAGAGCGTAAAAATAGTTACCGGTATATATCATACAATATTGTCAACTGTGGGTGTTTGCCTTTTTGAACAAAAATAAGTGATGGAAGTGATAAGATGAGAATGAACAAAACTTGTTTTTAAGTGAGAGAGATGGCTCATCTAGTGTCAGAACGCTGTCGATGAACTGTTTAAAAATATTCCTTCCCGAGAACTAAATCGATGGAAAAGAAAAAGCTGAGAATGAAGAAAACTTGTTTTTAGTTGAAAGAGATTGCCCATCTAGTGACAGGACTAATTCCCGAGAACTAATTCACTATTATATTCGGGTTTATTTAGCAAAAAGTATGCACCCGGTTTTTAGAACTAAAGATAAAGACCATCGAGTCAGATGGGCTAAGAATTAACAAGCCTTCTTTCTTTCTTTTTTTCAGTTTTTATCTGAGAAAGACGCCACCAGCAGTACTTCACAAGATTCTTTTTATCGTAATCTTGTGAAGGACTGCTGGTGGCGTCTTTCTCACTAAACACAAAACAATTATTCTGAATAATGTCAAATAAATAACCGAAATTCTTTTTTCACGACATCTCTAATATATATCTAGCCGGATTTAGTCACTGACAGTTAGGGAAACTTGAAAATCGTTTGTTCCGTTGGCAGCTAATAACAGTCTCTCACACTAGGAGTGCGGGTGTTTGCTACACAAACAACAACAACAACAACAAGTTTTATTTCAAGTTAAGTTATAAGTTGAGTTTACAAAGCTTGTGCCCGCAATTAGCAAGGGCTATTCGAGGCGGGCACAGGAGAAAAAGACAATTTTATAATAAATATATGTATATGTATAAAACGAACAATCCTAGAAGCAATCTACTGAGTTTGTCAAGACGTACCTCAATGATGACCGATAATGCATCATATTTTTTCCCTTCATGACCCTGCAACATTCATCTGTGTGCTTTGGAAAGATCCACACCCTAGAAACGAACGAGCAAAGTAACACTCCCTCAGTCACTTGAAAATTAACCACCCCACCCCCAATTAGGCCTTTCTCGATTATGCTAGCATGTTTTTCGGCATTTTTTGGGAAAACGAGCATTTTTTTTCGTTTTTTCTTGAAAAAGAATTGCTAGCATTTTCTGTCATTTTTCATGACTGTGGTCCAGATTTCAGCACTCAGAAGGATAAATAATCCTAAAGTTTTACAATTTTGATTGTTTTCTGTCTGTTTCGACTGTTTGTGCGTTGTGTTACTTGTGTGCTTGTGTTACTTGTGTGTGTAGATTGTCTGTTTCCGTTACATGACGTACTAACACCAACGGAAAAAAGGTATGGGTGGTCAGCGGGTAACTCTTTCTCTTTCTCAGCCAAGATGGCGTCGGCCTTCTTCTGCAGCCGCAGAAAGGGTGTTTTCAATCCTGAAAGCCTCATTCAATGAGCAGCAAGATTGTGCTCTCGTCGATTACATTCAAGCCAGTGTGATGGCACAATACAACAAGCGATAAGCGCTCGCAACTGCTTACAGTATACTGAAACTTAAACGTTTTATATGAGTTAGAAGTTGAAAAGAATTGTGCTAGTCTAGGTTGTGTGTACCCAGCGCATGGTAGTGCTTCAAATATGACTGTTTAGTGGCTGTTGGCTGGAAAAGTTTTAATTCTGACCCCAAGTTTTATAAACAAACAATTTTTAAGTATCACCTGTTGTTGATATGAGCATATATATAATGTAAGTTATAATTCAACACATTGATACACTGCCCAAATATGGTCAAAAAGTTATCGATATATGTTGTGTCCCCATGACGTATAACCAGCGATGGCGGTAAATTTGGTATTTTGAAGGAAAGTGAAAATGACTGCTGCCTGCAATTTCGTGTTTTTGGGCGAAAAAGTGCGTGAACTATTAGTTAAAAAAGGGAAAAGAAAGAAAAAAAGAGAAGAAAAGAGAAAAAATATTGTTCACATGATTGGTCAGGTCAAAAAAGGCGCGAAATTTTCGCGTTGTCGCGGTCGCAGTGTTTCTTGGCGTAGCTGAATGAAAACTGGTTCAAAGTTTAACCGCCCGACAAGGAGTGAATGAAGGAGCACAATTTTCGTAAAATTCCTTTGGTAATCACCTCTGGAATATGATATAGACTTGATGCTTTCTCAGGAAAGTTTCTGATCTCGTCATTACGGCTGTAGGAGCTAAAAAACGAGCAAGTTTGTAAACAACATTGATCGACTCAGCTTGTACTTCGATGTTTGAAAATTTGGTGCTGATGGAAGGGAATAAAAAGCCAAATCAACTACAGGTACGATGTTTTAACCGTTTCTTGTATCCTTTAGCTGTGAATTTTTGTATGCTGCAGTTCTTTCCGACTTTTCGCCGCTATGTTTAGATTTGTAGCCGTGTGTTTGTTCAATTTGTTTTGATTCTGAATTGAACTTTTTAAGATACGAAACACTTGTAACTAAGACATTCTATGCCATTTTACTGTGTTTTAATTCTTGTAGTCACTACTCTGTCCCGTTCTTTGAGTAGACGAAAGCTCTTCCTAGAAACTCTCAACTGATTGTGTACGCTAAATTAATTTTAGCTTGGCAAAAGTTTCGGCATTCGCTGTTTGTTGTTTAAGAAATGGTCCGAGGTAAAATATTGTTGTTAGCCTTTTTACTTAATGAAAGGTTGTATATCTCAATGATTTTTTTCTCGAAACTGTGATTTGTTATCAATGTGTTGAATTATAAAACAGTTATAGTGTTCAAGTTTGCGCAATAATGACAAAGGCGCCACTTTCATTCACGAACTGTGTGATGTTGCAAGTTTCGCGCGTTAAAACATATGTAAGCTTTTTTTAAAATAAAAGGCTTGTCGGCGATATTTTCTCTTTAAACTGTGCTTTGTGTTATCAATGTGTTGAATTATAAAACTATTATAGCGCTCAAGCTTGCGTGATATCGCCTAATTTTAGCCCACTCGGCCTACGGCCTCGTCGGCTAAGTATTAGGCGATATCACGCGCGCTTTCGCGTTATAATAGTTAAAGATTGTACGTTTTGTTTGAAATAAAACAAAGCATTTTTTGGAATTCAAGTGGCATTTTTTAAACAAATCAGGCATTATTTTAGCATTTTTTTGGCTTTATGCGAGAATTTCTAGTAGCATTAAATGCCAGTTTTACTAGCATAATCGAGAAAGGCCTACCCCCAATCTCCGCAAAAATCTGTCAAACCAGCTGGCTGTATATGTATGCGGAGTCTTATCAGTGTGATCCAATATCACAGTTTAGCCTTATTGCATCCAATAATAAGTTAGACTAAGTATATGCAAACTACTCCTACTACTAAGTTATATTTAGCAACAACAATTTACAACCATAACTGAACCATTTTCTGGGTGTCCTCCCGGCAAGATTAGATAATTTATAATGACATTAACTGTTTGTTTAATAAGCAGTTGTCTTCAATGGCCTCCTCCTCGCAACCGAAGGTGACCCGAATGACATCGTAGCTCTGTTGGACGGCCAGAACTTTGAAAATACGGAAAAGCTTGAGGACCTCAGCTAAGACCTCATCTCTAGTTTTACCGATTAATTTCCGTCCGACGTGGATATTAACCGTTCGCCGAAAAAACGGGCGAAAAGAGAAAAAACACGGAGAACGGCGCGAGCGACTCCTCCAAGGAGAAAAACAACCCACGCAAAAACACACCAAAAGGCAAAAAGTGCAAAAAGCAGCAAAAATGTGCAAAAGCAGAAGCCGAGAAAAAATGGGGGGCTGCACGAAGGCAGGCAATAAAGGGGACTTGACAAAAAGCGCAAAAAACACCCAAAGAAGCGCGGCCGAGCGCAAACAGCAACGAGCAAAAACCCAAAAACCCAAAAACGCACTCACTTAACCAGAAAACTGGAGGGGCGAGCACACAAGAGAAACTGTGAAGCTCGAGAACGAACTAACGCACCACAACAACTTGCCCGCACAGAAAGGGGAGAGAACCAAAGGCCAACAAGACAGGAGTAGAGTTTAAAAAACTCACTCGTGCAAATTAATCCCAATGTGATTTTTTTTGTTTTATTCCCCTAAGCCTCGGAGCCAAGTATGAATTTTAATATATCGAAATTGGTTTATTGTGTTTGAACTGTACGCTGCATGAATGCTATCGGTTGTAACATAAAACCTAGTTTTCATGGCTTTTCAAAGACGGTTTTACCAATTGCAGGTTTGATCAAACATAAAGGTTGTTAAAAATCTCATATTTACTAATAACTAGAGGCGCCGTAGCTCAGTTGGTTAGAGCGCCTGTCTTGTAAACAGGAGGTCATGGGTTCAAATCCCATCGGTGCCTAAAATGTTTTTCTTCTTTTTTGTAATGATCGTTTGTCGATTGTACCTGTTACAATTCTGCTCGATTTGTCTTTAAACTGTTGCATTTTCAACTCATATTTTTTGTCGTAAATAGTGGATAAGTTTGGCTTTTCGCGTCAATTCCACTCATTCAAGATCCTTGCATGTACGAGCTCTACGCTGCGTTTCTGCTACCAGTTCAATTGTTCTTCATCTTACTCGTAATGCAATAAAGCTAGACACCTGAATAAAGCTACATTTTCTTACCTAAAATCCGCGGTAGTCTAGTGGGGAGTATCCGCCCGCCTGTCACGCGGGAGACCGGGCTTCGTCTCCCCGCCGGGGAGAAGGCTTTTTTTTGGTAATAAGCTTAGGGAAGTAGTCATAACAAGTATACTCGACGAGGACCCACCCTGTGTAGGGGTAGAGGGGTTATGCAAGATACCACCTTTCTGATGAGTGTAATGGACATAATTTTTTGGCCTAAAAATTAGAGATGAAACTTAAATATTCTGTGTGCATGAAGCTTGCATTGCTAGTAAAACGGCACAGGAAGATTCGAATCTTTTTCTCAGTTTCTACTCCTGATACAATGTGGGCTATACCAACAAGACACCTTCTTTTTAGGTGGAGGAGAGGGGGTACTTAAAGAGACCACTAGTCTTTTTGTAAAATGGTGGGTCCTGTCCGAGTACAATAGTTTTGACCATTTCCCTTAGACGAAATTAACAAGGGACCCAGGGATGTCGTGGTTTGCTTCTCTTTTATTTATTAAAGGCCAGTTTACACAATGCAATTTTTGGCGCAAATGTAAACTAGCGGTGATATCTGTACGATTTTAATTCCAAATTGCTGTCATTTCCCCAACATCGCCGCCACCTTGCATTAGGTTTCAAACATGTTCGAAACGTCTGCGATATCACGGCGACAAATCGAATCGCAACCAAATGGTTTCCACAAGCGATTTGAGGACAAAAATCGAGTCAGAAGGGCTAAGAATTAACAAGCCTTCTTTCTTTCTTTTTTTCAGGTTTTATCTGGGAAAGACGCCACCAGCAGTACTTCACAAGATTCTTTTTATCGTAATCTTGTGAAGGACTGCTGGTGGCGTCTTTCTCACTAAACACAAAACAATTATTCTGAATAATGTCAGATAAATAACCGAAATTCTTTTTTCACGACATCTCTAATATATATCTAGCTGGATTTAGTTACTGACAGTTAGGGAAACTTGAAAATCGTTTGTTCCGTTGGCAGCTAATAACAGTCTCTCACACTAGGAGTGCGAGTGTTTGCTACACAAACAACAACAACAACAACAACAAGTTTTATTTCAAGTTAAGTTATAAGTTGAGTTTACAAAGCTTGTGCCCGCAATTAGCAAGGGCTATTCGAGGCGGGCACAAGAGAAAAAGAAAATTTTATAATAAATATAGGTATGTCTATAAAACGAACAATCCTAGAAGCAATCTAGTTTGTCAAGACGTACCTCAATGATGACCGATAATGCATCATATTTTTTCCCTTCATGACCCTGCAACATTCATCTGTGTGCTTTGGAAAGATCCACACCCTAAAAACGAACGAGCAAAGTAACACACCCTCGGTCACTTGAAAATTAACCACCCCACCCCCAATCTCCGCAAAAATCTGTCAAACCAGCTGGCTGTGTATGTATGCGGAGTCTTATCAGTGTGATTCAATATCACAGTTTAGCCTTATTGCATCCAATAATAAGTTAGACTAAGTATATGCAAACTACTCCTACTACTAAGTTATATTTAGCAACAACAATTTACAACCATAACTGAACCATTTTGTGGGTGTCCTCCCGACAAGATTAGATAATTTATAATGACATTAACTGTTTGTTTAATAAGCAGTTTTTTTGAAAATCTTTCTAAAATAAAAACTAACGATAAAAAACGACGTTTCGACCCCTTTGAAATTAGCATATATCAGTAAAACGTAAGACATGAGTATGTTAAACGAGATAAAATATGTAAGCACTATCTAAGCGTTGGAAAATACAAGTGATAAAAACTACAAAGGACTTAATTAAGACAATAAGAATTATAAATACAAATAACTTAGCGCGGATAGAGATACATATTCGAGAATTGAACCCGGGCCTCGGGAGTCAAATCCCGCACCTTAGCCCACGAGGCCATCGAGAAACACGCGTACGTGTTCAATTGAGACTAAATTAAATTAAATTAACTGGCTGAATATATGCGGAGTCTTATGTGTGATCCAATATCACAGTTTATCCTTATTGCATCCAATAGTAAGTAAGTATTAGCAAACTACTCCTACTACTGAGTTATTGTGGCTACTGGTATGTAATGTATGTAATACCACTAGCTACATTGTCATCGGGTTGTAAGTAAGTCCTGTAAGTCCGTAAGTCCTGTAAGTCCGTAAGACCGGAAGTAATGTAATTTATGTCAGTTCGACCGTGAAGTCCTGAAAAAATGCTTCCACGAGTCACTTTTAAGGTTTTCTTGACCATGTGGCGAATTTTGAATCGTTCCATAAGCGTTTTCCCTCTGGAATCGTCAGTAAAAATATTTATCGAGCGTGTAACAGCCGCCATCTTGGAGAAATGACGTCAATTTCTTTAGGACGTTCGCGCTAATTGTTTATGCGCATCCTTACTGCGCACGCAATTCATGTCGCAACGCCATGCTACGTCATGCACGAGCGCGCGCAAGAGAGAAGAAATCTAAGCACATGAAGGGCTGGTAGCCGTTTAGTTAACTTTGAAAAAATTGAAAATCGTTTGTTCCGTTGGCAGCTAATAACAGTCTCTCACACTAGGAGTGCGGGTGTTTGCTACACAAACAACAACAACAACTAAGTTTTATTTCAAGTTAAGTTATAAGTTTACAAAGCTTGTGCCCGAAATTAGCAAGCATAGGACTATTCGAGGCGCGGGGCACAGGAGAAAAAGAAAATTTGATAATAAATATATGTATATGTATAAAACGAACAATCCTAGAAGCAATCTAGTTTGTCAAGACGTACCTCAATGATGACCGATAATGCATCATATTTTTTCCCTCCATGGCCCTGCAACATTCATCTGTGTGCTCTGGAAAGATCCACACCCTAAAAACGAACGAGCAAAGTAACACACCCTCGGTCACTTGAAAATTAACCACCCCACCCCTAATCTCCGCATAAATCTGTCAAACCAGGTGGCTGTATGTATGCGGAGTCTTATCAGTGTGATCCAATATCACAGTTTAGCCTTATTGCATCCAATAATAAGTTAATATACTCAGTACAACCAACAAAGGCGACCGAGCAACCAAAAAACCGTCCAAAAGCCACGTATGGCGACCCAACTAAAGCCTAAAACCCGACTTAAAAACATAAAAAGCTGGCCAATAAAAACATGCACTAAAAACAATTTGGTAACCATCCGAATATTAAAAACACGCATTAAAAACGCCAGCTAAACTAAACGCAGAGAGTAAAAGAGCCTCCATGGACCGAACCAATATAGCCACCAGCACCCCACTGACGATGAAAACGCCTACGCTTACGACTAGAGAGAAACCGTTTGAAAAATAAAGGCAAATAGAAAGAAAGACGGTACTTCATACAAGCAAGACGTCCCAACGCACTGGGGGACTTGGACCGAAAGCGGAAGTCATTCCGCTGAGTCCAAACCAAGAATTTACACACGTTTAAGAGATAACAAAAAATACGGTGGACACAAAGGAGCTCATCGCCATTAAAACCAAAGAAAACATGCCTCACATTGATGGTGGGGGCCAAAGGGGACGAGAGGAACAAAAGAGACTGTATCCAGTCAATCCCACTCTTGGCCAGAGGACACGAATAGAAGAGATGCTAAGCGGACTCAGTGTGGCATCCGCAAAAACACGCAGATGGAATATCATAGCCGAAAGAAATGAGCCTATCGGCTGTATAAAGAACACCGTGGGCAACCTTCCAATTTAGGTCTATGCATTGCCGGTCCAAAGTCATGAAAAACAAAGAGCGCCATGTAGTGGACCAATCAAGCTCGCCAAAAACAGGTCAAAACTTGGACACGCAATGAGGCTCACAAGGATGGAGAGCCAAAAGGAGCTCATAACAGGACTTGCAGGTGAAAGTCAAGGCAAGAAGAGGAGTCTGACCACCAACCGTGAGACAAGCAGGGGAGTATGAGCCCTGCAAAGCCCTCCAGGCCCGGAGTAAGCTGGCATAAAAAAGAGGAAGACGACTGGGCGCAAAGCGAAAAGGGCGAGAAAAAACCTCGGCAGGACTCGCCCCGAAACGGTCAAGAAACCAATAAGTCATGAGGAAGACCCAACCATTGGGGGCCGCCAAAGATCGACGAACCCACTGAGCCAGCAAGGCATGTACCTTGAACTGAACCGAGACCATTCCAAAACCACCGGACTCCTTAGCATGGATAACCACATTCCGAACCACCAAATCACGCTCATCCCGCCAGAAGAAAGAAAAACAGAGAGTGTTAAGGCGATCCAAAACCCAAGAGGGCATATGGACAAGGAAAGCAACGTACCACACGCGGGACAAGGCAAGCGCGTTAGTAACAAGCGCCTTTCCGCCATAAGAAAGGGCCCGCTCACGCCAAGACAAAAGACACTTTTCCACCGCTCCCAACCGAGGCTGCCAATTGTGTTCGTCCATATTGCCATTCCCAATAAAAACACCTAAGGTCTTGATTTTATCAGACGACCAACGTATAGGGACAGGCGCAACAACAACAACAACAACAAGTAGCTTTATTTGCATGACTATAAATCCTTACAGTATTGCAAAAGCATTACAACATAAAATGAAATAACAATAATATAATAAAGAAAGGGAAAGTTCAATTGAGACACATTAGTCTGGATTGATAATTTGATTATTGCGGAGATCAAAGCATGAAATAATGAATTTTACTAATTGAATATTTACAAAATAATTACGAGAGACCACGCCATGCCCCCAACAAAAGACCCTCACATTTGCCAACGTTTAATTTAGCCCCTGACCCTTTCTCAAAGCGCTCATACGTTTCAAAGGTGGCCAAGATAGCCGCGTCCGACAGACAAATAACAGAGGTATCATCCGCATACAGAGAAAGTACAGGTAAGCGGTCAGAAGCACCAGGTAAGCTCAACCCCACGATGGCCGGGTTGGCTCTGACATTGACGGCCGAAACTTCCATTGTCCAGACGTAGAGAAGGGGGGAAAGCGGACAGCCCTGCCTCACCCCCCGGGAAGGCTTAAAACGGTGCGACTGGTGACCGTCAATGAGGACCGCGCTAGAAACATCCGTATACAAAAGTTTTATCCAAGTGATAAAAGAAGAGCCAAAACCCATTTTGACAAGAGTGGCCAGGAGAAAGTCCCAATCCACACGATCGAAGGCTTTCTCCTGGTCAAGAGACAAGATGACAAGAGGAATGTTAAGTTCAGTTGCAAGTTCAACAACGTCGCGAAGCAAAGCGACATTCTCCCCAATAAAACGCCCAGGGACACCACAGGGACACCACATGTCCGATCCGAAGCAATGACATGATGGAGAAACTTCAGAAGACGGCCAGCCAAAGCTCGAGCACACAATTTATAATCAACATTAAGGAGGCTAATAGGTCGCCAATTCTGATGTAAAAGACGATCACCCTTTTTATAGGTCAAGGTGATCAAGGCCTGACGTTGAGAGCGCGGGAGAAGGCCAGAATCATAAGAAACATTTAATACCTCCACAAGATCTGAGCCGAAGATATCCCAGAACGTGACATAAAATTCCATCGGCAACCCATCCGATCCAGGCGATTTGTCAGCAGCCATGCCCACCAGGGCAGCATACACCTCGTCAACCGAGAGGGAACCCTTACAGGTGACAGCCTCATGAGCGGAAACAGAAGAAGAAAGATTATCAAGAAGAGCCTGCTGAACCGTAAAGTCAATAGGAGAGGAAGAAAAAAGATCAGAATAAAAGTGCACCCAGGAATCACAGATATCATAGATATGAGAGACAATGGTACCATCCGGCCGCTTCATTGACGAAATCCAGCTTTCAGCCTTCCGTTTCTTCTCCAACCGGAAAAAGAATTTGGATGACGTTTCCCCTTCTTCCGCCCAGCGAACCATAGAGCGCACTCTCGCACCCTCTGCAGCTGACTGATCAAGGGTGGCTATCCGGGCTAGAACATTTTGATAGACAGGTAGCAAAGAAATCGTACCAGCATCAATTTGTAATTTAAGGTGCTTAGCCAAATTGTCAAGTAGAGACCTCGACTCATCTCTGACCTTCTTCTTTGCCGCGCCATAAGTAATGGCGAGACGTTGAATTTTTGCCTTCCCAATCTCCCACCACTGTTGCAATGAAGGAAAGGATCCTTTCCGGGAAGACCAATCCGCCCAAAAGGACGTTATTGCAGCAACAAAGTCACTATCCTTCAAAAAGGAAATGTTAAGACACCAACGCCCAGGGCCCCTTGGTATAGGCTCAGGGATAAGCAACGAAACGAAAACCATGGAGTGGCCCGAAAACGGACATGGAAGAATGTCACAAGAAACGAGGGCATGCGCCCACTGATACCGGACAGCCAATAAAGTCAATTCTAGATGCCAAGGTACCATTATGACGCAGCCAAGTGTACGCGATATCATCAGGATGCAGATACCGCCACGCATCCAGGACACAACAATCCTGAAAAAAGATGGAGAGAGCCTGGCTACTTTCCCGAGAATAATCCGCCGGATCCGAACCCCTGCGGTCCAGAGAGCGGTCAAAGACAGTATTGAAGTCGCCGCATACAATCGTGGGAATCAACGGATCAATACGATCCATAGCTGCCTCAAAAAAGCTATCCCGAGCGGGATTGCAATTCGGAGCGTACAAACAAACTACCCGGAAGGTGACGCCATGCCTGCGAAATTCACCCATAACAAAACGGCCCTTATCATCAGAGCAAGAAGTGACAAGCTCATACATGGGGCGGTAGAGGATAATCGAACCACAAGAGTAAATAGACCCTAATAGACGAAAAACCATAAGAAGAGAACCAGAGCTGGGCCTCACGGGACGAGGCAAGGTGCGTCTCCTGGAGACAAACAAAATGAAGAGATAAGTGCCCTAGAGATTGCAGCAGGGCCATTCTCTTATTGGCGTCCCGGAGGCCATTGACATTAAGTGTAATTACGTTAGTGTATGGTACAAAAGTAAGAAGGAATACACGGGGTGAAAATAGTCAATTGGGAGAAAAACAAATGATAAATTATCGCCAGGCAGGCGGCTGAGCCGCATGCTTAAAATTACGACCAGGGGACGCCGACGGCGCACGTTCACGGGATACACTACGACCACGAGATGGGCTGCGTTGATGACCCTTCTTAGCATCTCGAGAAGCAGATCTTCCTCTACCCCGCGGGGGCTTAGGGTCATCTGGAACTACAAAGGAGTCATCTCGCTTACGCTTGGAAGTGGGACGAAACTCCATGGACGACTCCTGACTATCCGTATCCCAACGCTGGGCGTCTGGGTAGCTCTCGTCATCAGTGCTGATCTCCTGGGGAGAGGGAGGTGGCTTGCCAAGCTGTTTACTCTTCCCAAGACTATTAGTGATTTTTGAGAGTACTCCCTTTAGCGGACTTCCTCCACTTTTCTCATTATTAATACTTTGATTACCAACACTTTCACTAGTAGATACTTGGGGCTCGGTCTGTTTCAACCGGCTCCCACTGTTATTATTATCACTATTATCATTGCTACGATCCGGGTGGGGCTCAGTCTCTTTCAACTGGCTCCCACTGTTACTATTATCATTAATATTAACATTTTCACTACAGACTAAGGGGGACTCAGCCTGCTTTGACTGGCTCCCATCATTAACTACATTATTAGAGCAATCAGCTTTATCGCTACCAGTAGCTTGGGGCCCCTTCTTACTCTTATCAATATTATTTAACTGGGGCTCAGCCTGTTTCGACTGGCTCCCACTACTATTTAAGTTACTGCCACTATCACAACCGCTTTCACTAGTATTAATAGTATCAGCCCCTTGGCCACTAGCAGGCGCAGAAGAGCGCGCAGAGGGGGGGGAGGGGGCGGAGGGGCAGAATGATCAACCAAAATACTCTGACTACGCGCGTTTGCGTCCTCATCCTCAGTATCGCTAGCGGGAACAGGATCAGTCGCAGGCTGGTCGACCACATCCGATGCACAGCCAGGGTGATCACTCTGCTGTGCAGCACCAGGTGCAGAAGGAACTCCGGGCAAAGCCAAAACAGACACAGACGCGGCGGCAACAGATACGGAGGCACGAGCAGCCTCCCCAGGGGTGGGGTTATCCTTGTCAGGACAGTCCCGGGCGAAATGCCCATTCTCCCCAAACAGGCGACACCTATCTTTATCAGGACAAGCGGCCGATTTATGACCAATCTGGGAGCAAATATTGCACGTAATGGGTTGCCCCTTGTACCAAATACGGCACGTGAAACCACCAACATTAACTATACGAGGGGGGGGGGGCAAGGCGAGTTCCGGTATACAAATCTTCGTTAGAGAAATACTGCTGGTACCGAACGGACTTAACAGTGCCCAGGGACGAAAAGTAGGCCACGATTTCTTCTTCGTCCACATCAAACGGATATTAGAGACCTTAAGCAGCGACGACGAGTTGGACGACGACGACGAGTAGAACTGCTGAAGGACTGGGTCGAGGACGTCGTTCACTGTGGGAAAACTAAAATGTTAAGCGCGCGCTTGGACGTGGACGAGGACATGTAACGATACAATGCTCATTTTTTTTCGTGAAAATCGAGAAACAGTCCAATAATTTTATCATGTCTTCTTTTCACGAGGTCCAAGACCTACTTCTTTTGAGTTATGACGACGGTATTCTACATAAAGATGAGTTTTTGCTACTACATGAGCAAATATTTACATCAAAATATAAGCTAATTTTTCGGAAAATTACACTCTAAAATGACCTTAACGGCATGAAAATTTACGGCTTAAAACAAATGTAAAAGATTACATATAGGTCGGAATAAAGGAAAAACGAAACAGGTAATCGCTTTGTAAGTTCTCGATTTCACCTTCTTAACTTAAATGTTTTGCTGACAAGATGCAAATCCTACAAAGCCCGAATTTTGACTGTTTGCAAATTTTTATATCTTAAAATCGCACTAAGATGCAATATTGTGCAAAGATTAGAAGCTAGAAAATATCTAACTTTTCATTCCAAAAGCCAAACATAAATTTTCTTCCTAAACACGATGAAAATACATAACTTTATACTCACGCTCTCTCGACGTTCGGCCAGGACGGCAATGATGGCGTTTTCACGTTCTGAACTTCATGTGGACGACGAGTGAAGCATGCGCCGTAGCGCGCTAAGCGACAGTTTCACTTCCGGTCGTCGTCCTCAGGGCTTGTCGTCGACCTTGCTTAAGGTCCCTAATCAAAAAGGTGAACAATGGTAACCGAAGGGGCCACCATCAACCCGACACCGCTGCTCGAAGAGTTTAACATAGGCGGCTCTGGCCACTTCAATGGCCTCCTCCTCGCAACCGAAGGTGACCCGAATGACATCGTAGCTCTGTTGGACGGCCAGAACTTTGAAAATACGGAAAAGCTTGAGGACCTCAGCTAAGACGGGCGAAAAGAGAAAAAACACGGAGAACGGCGCGAGCGACTCCTCCAAGGAGAAAAACAACCCACGCAAAAACACACGAAAAGGCAAAAAATGCAAAAAGCAGCAAAAATGTGCAAAAGCAGAAGCCGAGAAAAAATGGGGGGCTGCACGAAGCCAGGCAATAAAGAGGACTTGACAAAAAGTGCAAAAACACCCGAAGAAGCGCGGCCGAGCGCAAACAGCAACGAGCAAAGGCGCAAGAAACCGGGCACCAACCAAGTTAAGCCCGCACGGACGGGGCCCAAGCAGGGATGGGTGACTCACCCAAAACGAGACGGCCGTCAACAAGGCGAAACGCCCAAAAACGCACTCACTTAACCAGAAAACTGGAGGGGCGACCACACAAGAGAAACTGCGAAGCTCGAGAACGAACTAACCCACCACAACAACTTGCCCGCACAGAAACGGGAGAGAACCAAAGGCCAACAAGACAAGAGTAGAGTTTGAAAAACTCACTCGTGCAAATTTATCCCAATGTCATTTTTTTTGGTTTATTCTCCCAAGCCTCGGAGCCAAGTATGAATTTTAATATATCGAAATTGGTCTATTGTGTTTGAACTGTACGCTGCATGAATGCTATCGGTTGTAACATAAAACCTAGTTTTCATGGCTTTTCAAAGACGGTTTCACCAATTGCAGGTTTGATCAAACATAAAGGTTGTTAAAAATCTCATATTTACTAATAACCAGAGGCTCAGTTGGTTAGAGCGCCTGTCTTGTAAACAGGAGGTCATGGGTTCAAATCCCATCGGTGCCTAAAATGTTTTTCGTCTTTTTTGTAATGATCGTTCGTCGATTGTACATGTTTCAATTGTGCTCGATTTGTCTTTAAACTGTTGCATTTTCAACACATTTTTTTTGTCGTAAATAGTGGATAAGTTTGGCTTTTCGCGTCAATTCCACTCATTCAAGATCCTTGCATGTACGAGCTCTACGCTGCGTTTCTGCTACCAGTTCAATTGTTCTTCATCTTACTCGTAATGCAATAAAGCTAGACACCTGAATAAAGCTACATTTTCTTACCTAAAATCCGCGGTAGTCTAGTGGGGAGTATCCGCCCGCCTGTCACGCGGGAGACTGGGGTTCGTCTCCCCGCCGGGGAGAAGGCTTTTTTTTGGTAATAAGCTTAGGGAAGTAGTCATAACAAGTATACTCGACGAGGACCCACCCTGTGTAGGGGTAGAGGGGTTATGCAAGATAACACTTTTCTGATGAGTGTAATGGACATAATTTTTTGGCCTAAAAATTAGAGATGAGACGTAAATATTCTGTGTGCATGAAGCTTGCATTGCTAGTAAAACGGCACAGGAAGATTCGAATCTTTTTCTCAGTTTCTACTCCTGATACAATGTGGGCTATACCAACAAGACACCTTCTTTTTAGGTGGAGGAGAGGGGGTACTTAAAGAGACCACTAGTCTTTTTGTAAAATGGTGGGTCCTGTCCGAGTACAATAGTTTTGACCATTTCCCTTAGACGAAATTAACAAGGGACCCAGGGATGTCGTGGTTTGCTTCTCTTTTATTTATTAAAGGCCAGTTTACACAATGCAATTTTTGGCGCAAATGTAAACTAGCGGTGATATCTGTGCGATTTTAATTCCAATTTGCTGTGATTTCCCCAACATCGCCGCCACCTTGCATCAGGTTTCAAACATGTTCGAAACGTCTGCGATATCACGGCGACAAATCGAATCGCAACCAAATGGTTTCCACACGCGATTTGAGGACAAAAATTTCACAAAAAAATCGCATTTGTAAACGGGCCTTAACGTTTCCGACTTCGACTTCGAGAACGGACGTTTTATAGCCTGCATGGTTGGACATTTCCTCGTGGCTTGCTCGCTCGCTTTTCGGAATTCCTGGCTACGCAGGCTATTTCGTTTCATCTTGTTATTAACAGATAATCGCATTGTTGCGTTGAATCACAACAGTGTACGGGCGTCAAAAGTGTTTAGCTTTTAGCAATTTTTAGCTTGGATTTTACACTTTGCTTTTTACTGACCTTTACTGATCTTTACCTGAGGGAATATTTTATCATAACTCATGGAGCTAAGCGTTTTGGTTTATTAAGTTCGAATTTATAATATATTATTCACTGATTATTGTTGCAGCACTTTTACACTTTGTAAATATTATCGTGGCTGCTGGACGCGCGCCTGTTTAAAAGCACAGTCCACCGTACAAACAGAGCTTGGAATGCCTGTGGTTAAACGTCAGCATGCGCGCGCGAATTTGTTTTTCGCCGAAGTCAACATCTTTTTTTTATCCAGTGTTGTTATATAAAGTCAGAGATTATCGAGAAATCGGGCAAAAATTGTCAGCTGGAAAGTGATTTCACTATACCAATAAAGTAATAAACAAGCAAATGAGAAGGGGGAAGTGGGAAGTGGAACAGACAAACGATTTTCTTAGATTTCTTTCTTAGTTTGTTGAAATAATGTCCTGCAAGGAGGTGCAAGAATAAGATGGAAGGGCGCGCGTACCTCTTGCGCACTGACGCGTCCCAGAAATATCGCCCTTTCGGAGGGGTGTTTTTAAATCCTCACTGCCTGTTTAAAATTCCAACAATTAACCCCTCCATATTTCTGTTTTCAAAGAGACGCCCCAGTTCATACAATCTGTGATTTTTTAATATATGTAATTTGTTTAAATAAAGAATCTACGACACTACTACTACTACTACTACTACTACTACGGCCCAACTATGATGTTTTTTTTTAGATTAAAGTTTATTCTCATGTGAATACAAAACAAAACAGTGCTATGAAATACACAAAGGGCGGGATTTAAAAAGCTTTTAAGGGGCCTGTCCGGGAGTCGAACCCGGGACCTCTCGCACCCTAAGCGAGAATCATGCCACTAGACCAACAGGCCATTGCTTGAAAGATCTTTGTAACATACCTTCAGCCTTTATAATTAGCTGATTTGTGGTATATAACCTGTTGTGGTTTGGATGATTATTAGCTGTCTTTACCAATCTTGTTCTTTACCTCAACCTAAACAAAATACTATTTATTCTGTTCCAGGCGTTCAGATAGTGGGGAGTGAAGGATAGGCGCCGCACGAAGGAAATATATTGCGAGTGATGACGGAGGGGGATTTTTTTTATTTTTTTTATTTTTTTTATTTATTTATTTATTTTTTTTTTTACTTTCAAATTTTTTCTCTTTTTTTGTTATCATTTGCGGTTGGCCCAAGGTGACCTTGCTTTGATACAAACCTTTCTGCCTTTCATATGTTAATAATGCTTTTCTCATGCTAACTAGCTATATTTACATCTGAAAAGCTCCAAGGTCTGTATCAAAGCAAGGTCACCTCCAGCCTCGCTTCCACTCAAAGGCAAGGTCACCATGCACACAACTGTAAAAAGGACTATTGATAAAATTATTGAAAAAAGTCCACTTATTATATAAAGAAGCTAAAACCATGTATCGTACTGTCATAAAACACAAATGGCATAATTAGACCACGAGATTAATGAAAGAAGTCGCGCTGCGCTGTTATATATTCGCAGTATTTGTTGTACAAGGTTTCGGTCTACTTAGCCAAATTGATCTTAATGTTTCAATTGATCTGTTAATCATTAAGCACTTATTTGGTTAAATCCGTTCAAATATCGTAATGCCGATAGCAGGGATCATCTTAATTAGAGTTTTTATCGAATAGGTTTTTCAAACTCAGTGATATAAAAAGCTCAGTTATATATTTTAAACTTAAAGGGGCTATGTTTTAGTGTTACTTTAAACAGCCAAAATACATACTTATATCAGTGAAAACGCAAAAATAAGAGTCCAGTTTTGTTTAAAATTATTCTACTAGTGCTCTAAGAATAAAAATAAGTGTCTTGGGCTGCAGATGGCCAGGATGGAAGTCGATTGCATCTTTAAAAAATTGGGCTTATTTTTTCAAGTTTATCGTTTCTGTCTTGGAAAACTCGCTAAAACTCTGATCACTGATTATGGTTTATTTTCTCTAAGAACTTTCACTTGATATCTTCCTCTTAGTGTTCTTTTAGCATTTCGTGTATGACAAAAGTACTTTGTTTTAATTTGGGGCAGTTTTGACGCAAAAACCTCAAAATCACCATGATGACATAGCTCCTTTAAAACTCAAATAAAAACAGTTTTAAAAAATCTCCCTATAAGCACGGTTTCCACTTGTTTTCTCTCTTTGTACCCGGTTATACTGATTAGCCAATCAGGGCGCACGCAGTAACCAATTACAACCAGGCAAAATTGGTAAGTTCATCTTTTAACCTTTCCAGAGTCAATTATGGAGACATGTAGTGTAGTTCTAACTTTTGAGTCTGTTGACAGAATCCTAGGGTGTGACCATTCAAATGAAACCTCTTCAGCAGTACTTTTGCATGGTACCATTTGTTCTAACTTTTGAGTCTGTGGATGAAATCCTATGGTGTGACCATTTGAATGAAACCTCTTCAGCAGTACTTTTGCATGATACCATTTGTTCTAACTTTTGACTCTGTTGATGAAATCCTATGGTGTGACCATTTAAATGAAACCTCTTCAGCAGTACTTTTGCATGGTACTATTGTTCTAACTTTTGAGTCTATTGATGAAATCCTATGGTGTGACCATTCAAATGAAACCTCTTCGGCTGTAATTTTGCATGGTATCATTTGTTTTTCAATATTTTGAAATGAATTTTTTTTTAATTTTGATTGTTGGCACTCTTGGGAGTTAAGGGATCAAAACTGTTAGGTTTCTAGTGATACAAATATTTTTTTTTTTGGCTTTTCGAAGTGACACTAAAAATACTGTGATGTTGCCCCTTTAAGCTGTTTACGTTTCTTGTCATCTCACGCGGCTGGATTAAAATGTGAAGAGGCATCTTGCAACTGCATAAACATGATCGCATTTGTTTTATCTCTAAATCTGAGGCAAGACATTGACCTTAGCTCTACCAACTTCGGTGAGTTATGTGCTAAAGTCAATCAAACCAAGTGCATCGGAACCTTTTTGACAGAGACGGTTTCATAAAACAGGACATTGCGTGCACTTGTGTGTTGGGAGCGACTAATGAACACACACAAGCACAAACCGTGATGAACTTCTATCTGTGGATGGTTTGTATTGTGCAGCTTTTGACTGCCTTAACATCTTCAAGTGAGGGTGAGCTTAGAAACACTTAGTTTACTGTCAACTTTGTGTTGATAAGGTAAATTAACCGCTGCTTAGATTTACAATTTCACAGTGACTCAGTGCTAGAGTAGCAAAGAGCTGTTTTGCCAGCAACAAGAGACAGTTCTGTTGGAGTTTCTCCGTCATCAACTATTCACTGACAACTGTTTACAGCCTTGTTCTCTTTTGCCGAACAGTATTGAGCGAACCGACGCATGTCTAGTAAAGGGCAATAGTTTACCAGTAACTCTCGCAATGGAGATCTGTACACAGTGGAGTTTCGGTTGCGGTTATATTGAGTGATATGTTGACGAATTGGCATGAAACGATGCTAAACTAATGCCTTTTTTAATCATGGATGGCGTAGAAAGGCAAATGTCACTCCCGTTCACAAACCGAACTTTCACTGATTACAACTGAACTTTAATTAGACTTTTTTACTTTCACAATACTTTATCACTGCATAAGCCGCGGGTACCGGGTATAACTTTACGATCTTGATAATTGTGTTAATGAGGCGATAAATGGTACTAATGATACATATGACGTTAGGTTTCTGCCTTTTTTAACATGGTTATAGACTGCTTGCCGACCGATTGGTTGAAAATGACATCACAATGATAATGCACATGTAGATAAGTCGTAGCTTTACGCAATAAACACGACTTAGTTCTCAGCAACTGTCTAATAATCAGAAAAGTAACGAACTTCAAAGGCGAAGCAGATGTCCTGATACAGGTCAGGTACATGGTTGTCACGAGTGTATTTTTTCTTTCAAAACATTTTCGCTTAATAAGAAGATGCTTTCGATATTCGATATGGGCCGATGAATCAAAAGGTCGAATTTTCAGAGAATTTTTCAAATTACATGTACACTGAGAGTTTTCAAGGTGTACCAGTGCTGATAGCAAATCTAATTCTGTATTGATGTTGAAATGATCTTGCGCAAGGGCATCCTTAAAAAACAATCTGTCGAATTATAAAAGTCTTCAGTAAAAATTACAACCCTTTGAATGCTATTGAAAAGCAACCAAGTTCATTCAATTTACGGAGATAATCGCCTGCACCATGAGAAATGTGGTAACTGTTTTGATAGTTTAGTAGGCTGCTAGCAATCTGCTGGATAGTCGAGCGGGTTTAGCTGATTTAAATAAGAAGCAAAAGAACCACGAACGAAAATGCTGCTGGTGTACGTAGGATCTGGAGAGGATCTAGCCAAAAATAGCGAAAAAATCAAAGTATATATAAAGCAAGGCTGATACTACGTTTAATGCTCCCAACCCATGAAATAACACAAGACAATGAATTATGTGGGGAAATGGGGTAGGGGATGAAGTACTCGAGTTGCCGATACATATCATCTATAAGGATCATACATTTCAGGTCGCTTGGCAACGAGAGTCCTAAGCCTCACATGGGGTCCTAATCCCCAGGCCACTGAGAGGTCCTAATCCTCTATATGGGGTCCTAATCCCCAGGCCACTGAGAGGTCCTAATCCTCTATATGGGGTCCTAATCCCCAGGCTCTGAGAGGTACTAATCCTCTATATGGGGTCCTAATCCCCAGGCCCTGAAAGGTCCTAATCCTCTCAAAAGACTGATCATCAACCGACTATGGACTCATTGTTACCATGGTAACACAGCTATCCTGGGGTCCCAGTCTACCAAGATAGCTGACCATGTGAGTCTATGGGGCAAAGGGTGACCTGTATGGAGCACTTCATCCCCTCCCAAAGTTTATTGAATAAGTAATGCCTCAGCTGAGAAACTTACAACAATCTGGACCTGCTTTAAAATTACAAAAACAGATCCAAAACAGTTCTAGGCAGTAACATTTGTAACCAAGTCTTAATGGGCAGACATGCTGCACAAGTCCATATAACAGCACTAGGCTGAATAACAGTAACAGTTTAAACAAAGTCTTAATGGGCAGACATGCTGCACAAGTCCATATAACAGCACTAGGCTGAATAACAGTAACATTTTAAACAAAGTCTTAATGGGCAGACATGCTGCACAAGTCCACAACAGCACTTGGCTGAATGACAGTAACATTTTTAACAAAGTCTTAATGGGCATAAATAATGGCACAAAAATTAATCATTTCTGGTAACGTTGCTGACACTATATAAAAAGTCACAAAATTAATTAATTAATTACTTTGAATAGAATCTGTATGCTATAATTATGTTGCAAATATGCCAACAAGACAAGGGGTTGGTGGGTGGGAATTTCGTGACCAACACTTGGAAAGATCAGAGAATTATGAAGTATACACAGGGAATGTGAATGAAGCCCACCGTCTTGATTGACAATGCAGGGTTGCTGCATTGTGATTGGCCTAGAAATGACATCGCGTGCCAGACGCATGAGGTAGAACTGACCTTTGGATGTAAACACAGGGGCCATTGTCTTGTTAGTGTATTGCGTTACAGATATGTTTACTTAGAGGCCTGAGCTGTTAACTATTGTAATTTCCCTTTCATGGTTGTCACATTAACTTAAATTTATATTATCTATAAATTGGCTTTAATGCTCCCAACCCATGAAATAACACAAGACAATGAATTATGTGGGGAAATGGGGTAGGGGATGAAGTACTCGAGTTGCCGATACATATCATCTATAAGGATCATACATTTCAGGTCGCTTGGCAACGAGAGTCCTAAGCCTCACATGGGGTCCTAATCCCCAGGCCACTGAGAGGTCCTAATCCTCTATATGGGGTCCTAATCCCCAGGCCACTGAGAGGTCCTAATCCTCTATATGGGGTCCTAATCCCCAGGCTCTGAGAGGTACTAATCCTCTATATGGGGTCCTAATCCCCAGGCCCTGAAAGGTCCTAATCCTCTCAAAAGACTGATCATCAACCGACTATGGACTCATTGTTACCATGGTAACACAGCTATCCTGGGGTCCCAGTCTACCAAGATAGCTGACCATGTGAGTCTATGGGGCAAAGGGTGACCTGTATGGAGCACTTCATCCCCTCCCAAAGTTTATTGAATAAGTAATGCCTCAGCTGAGAAACTTACAACAATCTGGACCTGCTTTAAAATTACAAAAACAGATCCAAAACAGTTCTAGGCAGTAACATTTGTAACCAAGTCTTAATGGGCAGACATGCTGCACAAGTCCATATAACAGCACTAGGCTGAATAACAGTAACAGTTTAAACAAAGTCTTAATGGGCAGACATGCTGCACAAGTCCATATAACAGCACTAGGCTGAATAACAGTAACATTTTAAACAAAGTCTTAATGGGCAGACATGCTGCACAAGTCCACAACAGCACTTGGCTGAATGACAGTAACATTTTTAACAAAGTCTTAATGGGCATAAATAATGGCACAAAAATTAATCATTTCTGGTAACGTTGCTGACACTATATAAAAAGTCACAAAATTAATTAATTAATTACTTTGAATAGAATCTGTATGCTATAATTATGTTGCAAATATGCCAACAAGACAAGGGGTTGGTGGGTGGGAATTTCGTGACCAACACTTGGAAAGATCAGAGAATTATGAAGTATACACAGGGAATGTGAATGAAGCCCACCGTCTTGATTGACAATGCAGGGTTGCTGCATTGTGATTGGCCTAGAAATGACATCGCGTGCCAGACGCATGAGGTAGAACTGACCTTTGGATGTAAACACAGGGGCCATTGTCTTGTTAGTGTATTGCGTTACAGATATGTTTACTTAGAGGCCTGAGCTGTTAACTATTGTAATTTCCCTTTCATGGTTGTCACATTAACTTAAATTTATATTATCTATAAATTGGCTTTAATGCTCCCAACCCATGAAATAACACAAGACAATGAATTATGTGGGGAAATGGGGTAGGGGATGAAGTACTCGAGTTGCCGATACATATCATCTATAAGGATCATACATTTCAGGTCGCTTGGCAACGAGAGTCCTAAGCCTCACATGGGGTCCTAATCCCCAGGCCACTGAGAGGTCCTAATCCTCTATATGGGGTCCTAATCCCCAGGCCACTGAGAGGTCCTAATCCTCTATATGGGGTCCTAATCCCCAGGCTCTGAGAGGTACTAATCCTCTATATGGGGTCCTAATCCCCAGGCCCTGAAAGGTCCTAATCCTCTCAAAAGACTGATCATCAACCGACTATGGACTCATTGTTACCATGGTAACACAGCTATCCTGGGGTCCCAGTCTACCAAGATAGCTGACCATGTGAGTCTATGGGGCAAAGGGTGACCTGTATGGAGCACTTCATCCCCACAAATACACAGAGTGTATTCCCCATGACGAACAAAAACAAAATTGAATTTAAATAACCTACTTAGTGGGAATCCCCAATTAGTTTCTGTGAGACTTTGAAAATTAGGGGTTGAGGACATCTGATATATCGCTCGTAGCAATCAGAAGACCAGCGACCTAGTATTTTAATAAGCCACGGAGGAAGGCCCACAGCAGCCGCTGTTGTAGCCGCCCCAATCCTATAACTATGGCCTGCATATTCAGATGGGTTAAAGCCCGACTGTGAAAGAAGCTGCCTTGTTTCTGAGGTCAGAGCATCCTTTGTTAGTGGTTGCCCAGATGAGTATATGAACAGGGGCCCAGGTGTGGAATTCCGAATTGATATATAGGCCTTCATTGCCTTGACTGGACACACTGGTTGGTTTGTTTTCCCTACCAGAATAGTCTGGCCAGATCGAAATGGGTCGGTCTTGGAAACCTTAATACGGACAGACATGGAATCAGGATTGTCCCAAAAGGGGAGGAAAGTGACATCACCCAGGGACAGATGGGTGTCTGGGGAGAATTTACCGGTACATGTTAACTCCCCGAGGCGCAGAAAACCAAAGAATGCGAGAGTCATTGCGGCCCAGGTCATGACTGAATCATGATTCGAGGTGTAAGAGATGGCTAAAAGACTATAGAAAAGCCGCAGGTGTTGGATATTAATGGGCAACCGAACTCTAGTTAAGCTTGTACCCTGTGAACGTTTGATGCCTCTGCAGACAAGTTGTAAGCGTAGAAACTTGTTTAGATCAAGCACAAAACCAGAACGAATGTGGAAATGGCGAACAGCGGCGAGATAGCCCTTGATTGACGAGTGTTTGATGGACTTAGCCAGGTAAGCAACATACTGGATAAGGGTATCTTCATCTGCTGGTAGGCAACTCCCAGACCGGGGGCGATATAGGGAGCAAAAATCTACAAACCGTTTTTCAGCAGAGGTGTAAGTTTGTCGAGTTGAGGAGGCAATGGATAATTCAAAGTAGTGGTTAATATCTTCATCTAAATCTCCCAGAGTGCCTCTGGTACTGGACAAGGAGTCAGGTCTGCATGTGGGGCCAGCATGCGGAACCTTTCCACCTGAAAGCGAGAAATTGAGTCAGCGACTTCGTTCCGTTTGCCCTCAATATGTCTGACTTTCAGGTAAAAATTATACCTTAGTGTCAGAAGAGTCAGGTGGCGAACCAAGTCCATTACCCGAGGGATGCGAGACCGCTTAGAATTCACAATGTCTACGACTGACTGGTTGTCGCAGAAAAACAGGATACGCTTATTACAAAAAGATGCGCCCCACAAATGGCATGCAACTACCAAGGCAAAAAGCTCTTGCCAGGCAATGCTGATGCCAGGTTGCCCAAGTTGCTGAGGAGCTCTCCAGCGACCATGGAACCACTGGGGGCCAAAGATACCGCCGAAACCTAAAGAACCGGAGGCATCAGTATGCAATTGCAGGGAATCCGAGTTAACCCAACCCTTTGATAAGAAAAAATTAGCTCCATTCCAACTGGAAATAAAATCTTGCCACATACTAAGATCCTTGAAAAACCCGGAGCTTAACTTGATATGGTGATGGGGTTGAGAAACCCGGCGGGTCAACTCGATCATGCGCTGCAAGAAAGGTCGTCCGGGGGGGACCACCTTACATGCAAAGTTTAGGGTACCAATGAGCGCCTGTAATTCCTTCAAAGTACATGACTTCTTAGACTCAAAAAGGGTCAAAGAAGTTTGGATGCGCCCAACCTTGTCAGGAGGAAGACGGGCCTCCATCCTAGCAGAGTCCAAAATAATGCCCATAAATTCTAGGGAGGTACATGGCCCCTGTGTCTTATCCACAGCAATAGGGATACCAAAATTTCTAAAAGCAATCAACATGCTGGACAGGCTCTGCATGCATCCCTGGCTGGGTGTAGGCGAGTCTAAGGCAGGCTCGATAATTAGGAAATCATCCAGAATGTGACAGACAAAAGAAATAGAGCACTTATTGAGAAGGATCCACTCAAGCGCCTCAGAAAGCTGATTAAAGAGAAATGGGGCACTCCGCAATCCGAAGGGAAGAACTTTGTCGTAGTAATAAGAGCCCTCCCAGTACATACCAAAAAGCTCATAGTCAGAAGGGCGAAGTGGAATAAGGCGGAAGGCAGACTCAATGTCTGTCTTGGCCAAATATGACCCTTGGCCTAGGCTTAAGATCCCTTCAATGGCATTGTCAATGGTGATGTACTGCAAACTATAGTCCTCTTTAGAAATGGAGGAGTTAATGCTGGTTGTGCCCGATTTTGGGAAAGATAGATGGAAGATGGTCCTGAATTTATCGGAATGTTTCTTTGGAACTAACCCAATTGGGGATACCTGAAAGTTAGGGAACGGGGGAGAAGGGAACGGACCAGCCACACGACCCAAGGCAACTTCTTTCATTAAATTAGCAGTGACCACCTGCGGCTGCTCTAGTGCAGTTGGTAAATTACGGGAAAATCTTGGAACTCGGGGCCCAGTGTATCCTACATTGGCACCGTGCTTAAGACTATTACACAGGTCGGAGACAAATGAGTGATCAGGGTGGTCGAAAAGTGCCCTTTCTAGGTTATGTACATTAATAGGGGTAGGGAGAGCCCCAGAAAACCCTCTACTTCCTTCGGGGGAGGCCTGAGTGGGGGGTCCCCTTGTCTCCGTCCCTATCCCTGAGGTCCACTGGTTTTCTAGGTGCTGTGGGGCAATGGTATCCTGGGTGGGACCCGGAGCAGCGGTTACACGCGTGTCTAAAGCTACATGGATCCCTGATGCACTGTCCGCCACGGTTGAAGGCGTGACATGTGCCTCGCAGTTCGCCCCCGGGCGAGACACTATTGGTCTGGGGTCCTTTGGGAAAAAGGGGGTACTCCTCCTTTAGCACAGAAGGTGCCACCGTAAATATCTTGAGCCAGAGTTGCATGTCGATATCTGACCAAACAAGGGTTTTATCTAGGCTGGCCTTTTGGCGAAATTTGTAATCATAAATTGCCCACCCTAAACCCTTGTGTACCCGGGCGGCATATCGAATCAGGCTTAGGTACTGCAGCAACTCCTGGGAACGCTGGGGAAACTTGTGCGTGAATATGCTCATGTATGTTGTAAATGCCGTCGTCCACTGTTCGATATCTGTAATAGTGGAGGAGGCAGTTTTGGACTTCTTAGAAACCCGAACGACAGAATTGTCGAGGGTAAGCACTAAATTATCCTCCTCCTCCAAGGTTGAAAGGTTCTTGGGTAAGAGTTTTGACAATTCAAAAAACTCACCAGATTGTATGTCCTTGACGTACGTGGCAGGGGCATCCTGAAATGGGCTGGCATTGCGGCACGCCTCCGTTTGGCTTTGAACTTGTAGTGTGGTCATGGCGTTTTGTTGACCCGTGACAAGCGGCGGGCGATTTGTGGCTGAATTAGACGATTGCAAGGCCTGAACTGCGGCCGAGGCTGCCTCGCTGGCAATCTCCCTGGAGGCGGTAGCGATTGATTCCTGGATTAGGCGGCGAATACTGTTTAATTGCCCCTCGGTAAAGTTGTTATCGTGAGCCTCGTGGTCCTGGCGGGGTGGCGTTTCATTGGATTCTGCACGGGTCTGAGTTCTCTGGTCGTTTGGAGCCAGGATTACAAAACCCGAAGCACGTAACCGGGTCACCAGAGTGTTCTTGTTCCCCGTTGAAGAAAGTTTCCTCTCTCGGCAAAGACTGCGAATCTCCGCAACTGGTAGGGCGTCCAATATTGCTGGATCGATGCTACCATTGTTTGTGGCACGAGACCGTCGAGTTGGCGGCATAATCCTTGCGAAACCGAGCGGATTTCGAGTAAATTCTGGGCACAGCTCAGAGCTGACCGGTAAACGGCGTTTACGCAGAGAATTTGTAGAACAATCCACGTAAAATTTCGTGACCAACACTTGGAAAGATCAGAGAATTATGAAGTATACACAGGGAATGTGAATGAAGCCCACCGTCTTGATTGACAATGCAGGGTTGCTGCATTGTGATTGGCCTAGAAATGACATCGCGTGCCAGACGCATGAGGTAGAACTGACCTTTGGATGTAAACACAGGGGCCATTGTCTTGTTAGTGTATTGCGTTACAGATATGTTTACTTAGAGGCCTGAGCTGTTAACTATTGTAATTTCCCTTTCATGGTTGTCACATTAACTTAAATTTATATTATCTATAAATTGGCTAGAACATTTAACGTGACAACGACATGATAGAGCCCAAACTGAAAGCCAAAATGCAACCGTGGACAACTGCTTACAGTTTTTGGCCACACTAGGATTCATCCACGCACTTCAACGGTACTAAAGGAAAGCTTTTGGTTCAACAGCCACAGACTAAATGAAAGGAATTTTAAATCATAAAATAAAATGCAATTGATCTTATCGAACGTCAATCTTTGCATGACGATTACGCAAAATAAGCAGCCGAAAAAAAAAACACGAATGTCATTCTGCACGCAATGTTTTCAAAACATGCTGACTTTGTTCGATGGAGGTCTTGCTGACTGGCGAGTAAATATAACCACTGACAGAACAAGTAAACTTTCCTTTTGATTTTAGACTAGGCCTTTTTAGTGCTGTTCAAGAACGATAACATTTGGAAATGTTTACACTAAAGAAATGAAATGTTTACACTAAAGAAGCAAAGCTTACTTGTTATTTATTTACTTGAGCTGATTATAGCCAAATAAATGTTTTTACAACCAAATACTTGGTTTTGGGAGAGTCTGCTGAATCTTTTCATAAGCAATCATTTTTTGTTAATTCTGTCTTTAGAATATTAATGTTTTAGAACAATAGGAGTTTTTCGCAGCCATGCAAGAAAAGATCAATGCCCTCGATACACTATCCAGCTGGGTGGCATGGAGTAGAGCGTTGTTCATATCACTACTCAATGGCTCATCTGCGCCATGTGTTGCCTAAGGTCTCCTTAACCCTTTAAGCCCTAACATCAAAATTTAAATTCTCATTTCTAGTCCTATACATTTCCTATAAAAGTAGTGGGGAGAAATTGTTTGGATATCAAGAGAACTCATCTTGTGTGATCCTGTCCTTAATTCTCATGACCTTTTTGATTGATAAGGCCTTAATATTACAAGGAGAAATTTGATGCTGATCACTCTTAGGGTTTAAAGGGTTAAGGCAGTGTTAAGCCTGCAGTGCAGGTGTTTTTCGTTTTGGCGGGCGAGTGTAGAGTTTTAAGATTTGTGTTCATAGCTCCTATTTCTAGCTCCACCTTTATTGTTCGTTTTGCAGAAATCAGTGGCAAGAGAAACCAGTCCGAAAGCGTTGAAGCCAGGTTACGAAAAAAGCTATTCCACACTGACTACGATACTGAGTTGAGACCTGTTTTGAACCGAAGTGATAAAGTTACTGTTAAACTGGGAGTCTCTCTTCATCAAATTATCAATGTGGTAAGAACTCATAAGGATACTTTTTTAATGGTATGAATTTGTCTATTTAGTTTGTGAAACTCCTCTGTTTAATTTGCTTCTGAAGGAGGGTGCTGTTACATTAGGAAATTTCCTTTTTGAAATGCAATGCCTTTGCGAAATGAGTTGTTAATGAAATGTTGCATGCTAACTACTCTCTGCTCTGCAAGCTATCTCGTAACCAAATTCTTTGAGTTCAAAATTTAAAAGTCATGCAGAACCGGCTAAACGAGCTTGTCGTCTTAATGTCCCACAGGACGAGAAGAACCAACTTATGCAAGTGAGTCTGTGGATTCGACAGGTATTTTGAATTGTCTTATTCTATTCATGATGATCAAATGCCATTTTGTTCTTAATAAACAGCGCTTTTGTTGAACTAAGAACTTGCAATTAAATAACATTTTTTTCCCAGGCTTGCATGTCTTGGCCACTCATATTTCACGAGCCTGGTCGTATGGCCATTTTATTTGTTGTCAGGGCAGAAGGAGAAGGATATTAACTTAAAGGGGAAGTATCACGGGAATTTTGATTTTTGTTTTGGTCAAAGCCATTTTACAATATCTTTACTTATTTACAAAATAATACTAAAACACCAAGAGAGTGAAATATACCAATTCTTGAAAGAAGACAGATTATGGTCTGTTCTAGCCCATTTGGAGACGAAAATGTGGTAACTTGAAAAACATTAGGCTAATTTTTTTCAAGTTGTATTTCATTGAGACCCAGTCCGTCTATGAGCAGAGACACAAATCGACAGTTTTGATATATTTTGTGATAATTTATCACACCACTGGAGCTTTATTTTTCGGTTTCTGATCATACAATAACATTTTTTGATTTTTAAAATGACACCAAATCCCCGTGATACTTCTCCTTTAATATTTCATGCACATATTATAGATAAACACCGAGTTGGAACGTTAGTCAACTTTAAAATGTCGTTTTTATCCATTTTGTTTTGTTAAAGTTTCTGGTTTCTATGAGCTCGCGCGGTGATCCTAGTTTAAGGTTTTCAATGGGATGTTTTATACTACTTTTCAAAATCAAAGAAAAAAAATTAAAAATTTCATTTTGTAAATTGGACTGAATACACAAACATTCTGTTGGAATGAGCGCATTCGAAAAGTTAGATTTACATGACACAACTCGGGCTTGACGCTCTTTATACCCTCCAGCACTCCAGTTTACAATTTAAAAAAGGTGTAGAAATAACCACCTCATAAATTAATTGTGTTTGCCTTTAGACCTGGTTTAACCCATTTTTGACTTGGAACCGATCAGATTACGGAGGAATGAGTCAAATAAATATCAAAGCGAATAAAGTCTGGATACCAGACATATATCTGTACAACAAGTAAGTTGGCCAATGAAACATTGGAATGTACCCCTGCACTGCCACATGCACTCCAGGTCTCAATCATGTTCTAGCGGGGTGTATGTGCGTGGATGTGTTAATGCAGCGAAGAACAGGCCTCCCCAAAAAGCCCCGTGTCCCTCTGTTTGCGCATGCGTTACTGACGAAATACAGTTACTGATAACAAATAGGTAAGAGAAATATGCCGAAAAAAATATACGGATGGAAATAAATAGATGTAGTAGCCTTTAAAACTGCATGATACAAAATAAAAGGAGAAAGGGGGGAAATTGCAATTTAAAACTGGTGGTGGAAAATAGAGCGCGTTTAATTACAGAGAAAAAAAAACTACTTACTGTAAGTAAGTTTCACTAAGTAGAATTTTTTCTCTTGTCAAGATTAAAATTCATTTGTCTTAACAATATTTAAAAAATGTACAATAAAAATGATGTGTATTGGAACATTTCATGCCTTTATCATTGTTTAAGATAATACGCGAATAGGAAAAGGAACATTTAGGGATTTGGTTAATATCCATCCATATCAGTCACAAACTTAGATCTGACCTTTTTTGTAAGGCGACAGTACATATGTAATCCCGAATTATATTTGTTGGAAAACATATCACAGTCACTTTTTTTACATCTTTTCGTCGTTCTTGTTGATCCGAAAAGTGCCATTCTTTTACAGTGCTGATGCGGACCAGGACGGTGCACTGGACAGATTTAAAACCAAGATAGTACTCAGCTCTAATGGACGGAATATGTGGCTTGGACCAGTAATCTACACTTTCTCTTGCAAAATTGACGTCAACTTTTTTCCCTTTGATGAACAGGTGCACAATTTCGTATATTAATATTAATATTATTTAAAATAGTTGTCAACAGAAGATCATCGCCATATATGGACATGTGATATGTGGCTGATTTCAATCATAAAACTGTTGTATCGCGAGCGACACAATCTCGTCCCAAAAGCCCGCGCGTTTTAGGTCAGTGGAGATCTAACGCTCTAGCTTCCTTGGTGCTGACTAAAAGGAACAAGGCCTCTGAGAAAGAGACATGCGCACTAACTTAGTGCAGTCAGTAGAAATGTCGGAAAGGGTAGTCGCCCGTGAGAGACAGTTATTTATGAGAGGTATGAAATGTATTTGTTTGAATAAATTAAGAATTTTGCTCATGGACGAGTGATAGCAAGGGAAGTTCAGTCCTGCGAAGGCGGAAAAAGCCACCAGCAAGATCTATTGCATGGTCACGGTTTTATTTCGTCGTTTTCTTTAGTTCTGTTCCATGAAGTTCGGTTCCTGGACTTACGATGGTTATCGAGTTGACGTTCAACTAGAATCACAGGAAGGTGACACCAAGAAATACGTCACCAATGGAGAGTGGGATTTGATTGGGTTCCCTGCGCAAAGAAATGAGATTATTTACGTTTGCTGTCCCGAGCCTTACCCGGATGTGACGTATACAGTCCATATAAGGAGGCGTACCATGTATTATTACATCAACCTAATAATTCCGTGTGTGCTGATTACATGTAAGTGACGAATCATTTTATTGAAAAATGATTATGATGTATGTCCCGTTTTTTAGCCCTAACACTGTTGTGGTTCTTTCTGTGTCTGGCGAGCCCACTAACGTGTTTCCCATTTTTTAGACCTGATACTGATTGATTGACTGCTGTCTTGTTTTTCTTGTTCCCCCCCCCACCAAACTCTGGTCAGCGCATTACACTGGTAATTAACTGCTGTCTTGTTTTCCTATATTTTAGCCCTGACACTGTTGTCGTTCTTTCTCCCTCCTGACTCGGGTGAGCGTATTACACTGGTGATAACCAACTTGCTGGCCATGACCGTGTTTATGTTGATAGTAGCGGAAATCATGCCTGCCACTTCTGAGGTCATACCACTGATAAGTATCTACTACACTGGGATCATGTTTGAGGTGAGACCAAACATTTAATTTGAATTCAGATTAAGTCAACTCATTCAACTCATAAGCGTACATTATGAATTATTATACAAGACAGACAAGATCAGTGTATGGCAGGAATACTCAAAGTTTTATGATCGATGGGGCACAGTTTGTTCCTAAGAAAGAGGGTCGGTGGCAAAACTATTTGCCCTGATTTAACCATAGCTTAAGGGCACAGACATGCACAGAGTCTTCTTCTAAGGCTTAGTAAGCTGATAAGCATTATCACTATCAGTGTAAATGACATGCGCACACTTTACTCATGACTGGTTCATGTCGAACTTGTCTGTACTTAGTGTGGCTTTGGCACGAATTCCTGTGAAGATGGCAATTATGTATGCAATGACAATTATAATTTTAAATTTGTTACAGGTCGCCCTCTCCTTGGTTGCAACATGTATGGTCCTGAAATGTTACTACAATAACCCTTCAGTCGCAGAAATGCCCACCTGGATAAGGACTATCGTCTTAAACTGGCTTGCGAAAATTGTTCGTGTTAAAGTTCCTCCAGGACTCATAAACGTCATCAATAAACACATGAATGAACAGGAAGCAGTTCGAGAGGAGATTGAGTACGAGAGGCGTAACTCCATTCTCCCGCCACACATTGCACGTCGCAATACACGTTTCTCGTCTACCGCAAGTAATCCATCTCTTCTGTCAGAAAAACGTTGTAGCGTAGAATCACGATTTGCTTCAACGCTAGGACTTCCACAGCTGTTTGGAAGCCGTAAGTACTCCATTAACGAAAGTCAGCCCGTTACGCTTGGACCTCCTTCTAATGTCTCACCATCTCTTGAAGCCTCAATGAAGGAGTTGCTGCTAAAACAGGACAGTCTACTAAAAAATGTACGCAGGCTCGTATACGTGGTCCGAGAATCAGAAGAAAATGACATCAAGAAGGAAGAATGGAAGCTTGTCGCCTCTATCATCGATGCTTGTTTCTTCTGGGTTTTCATGGCGGCTCTTATTATTTCCACTCTTGTGATTTTTTTACAGGCTCCAAGTTATTAAAAGAAAAATTTCCCATGATGTACTTCCGGTACATACATACATAAACTTCATTTCACAATTGCTTTTCATTGCTACGCTTTGTGATTGGCTAAAAATCTCGCGCCACTTTCTCAACCAATCAGAAGTAAAACCAAAACCAATCGTGACTTGCTCGCACGCGTTTTCCCGCGCTTGGCGCCGCCGACATGTAATTGCTTCGAGCTCTGATTGGTTCATTGGATTGGTTACGACTGCTGTGATTGGTCAGAGTAATTACTTTGGTTTTGGTTTTACCACACTCAATTGAAAACTGCTCTATAGGGAAGCCGGAATGACTAATATCTCCTAGAAAATAATATGTCCTATACTAATTAACTAAAAAAAATACCTCTTATGACACGAACTCGTCTGGCAGATTGTTTTAAGGAGATCTAAAGATATAAATGTAAGGTAACGGTTTTCCTTTAGTTTTAAAGTTGTTGGACGTAGTATACTTTTTTATTCTGTTGATGAAACCATTCAGATGAAAGCTATAGGCAAGTTACAAGTTGTCTTAAGCCGCCTTATTAATAAAGCGAGATCAACTAGGTACTTTTACTACATTGTACAAATGCGACCAGAGCCACTGAAACCTGAAAGTAGACCAATTTTCAGTTGTCTAATTAGTTGCCTGGCCTTTGTGTGGAAATGAGGCTGGAGTTGACCTTGTCTTGATAGAAACCTTCCTTCTTTTAATATGCAAATCATGTTGTTCTTATGCGTACTAGAGCGATTTTCGTATGACCTTGAAATGGAACGCGCGTACAGAGCCAAAACAACAAACGAACGCGAAAAGTAAACATTAGATTGGTTTATCGAACAGAGTCAAACGCGCGCGGATTTTGATTGGCTTATCGAACATGCAACGTGTTGAATACAAAAAAAAGTAATTTTCCGCTTTTATCCGCAACTCGAAACAACAAAATGCCGAACTGGAGAGTAAATACTCGTGAAGGACTTTACAACTCTGGCGTAGCCTATCCCTTGCAAAAAAGGTACCAGATTTTGGCAGACTATGCAGTAAGTGGAAGTTTTGCAGTCAGTGCACGCGAAAACCGCGTATGCTACAATACCGCTCGAACAATTTGCGAAAAAGTCATCGCGACCGGAGATTGTCAAGACCAGAGATTGTCAAGCTGGAGGAAGAGGGAGGTGTAAACTCACTCCTGATAAAATGACGAAGCACGAAAGACTACCTTGGCTATTTAATGAGAAAGACCTCTGAAATAAGCACAGATACAAAAAACACCATTAAATTTCCACCGACTTTCGAAAATACGCACAACACAGCACATTTGATCTTTTGTCCAAGAACTTTCTGAAAATCGTGCAATCAATATTCTGTTTGACGTCATTCTGTTTTCGACATTCCTATTGGTTTATCGAACTAGCGCATTTGCCATATTAGGGTTGTTTACGCGGGAAACGAAACGAGGCTTTTGTTTCGGTCTGTTCAATCATTGGCGGATGAAACAAATCGCAAACACTCTCCGAACCGTTTTTCAAGGTCATACGAAAATCGCTCTAACATGATTTACATATGAAAAGCAGGAAGGTTTGTATCAAAACAAAGTCAACTCCGGCCTCACTTTTACTCCAAGGCTAGGGTACTAAGCACGTAACTTTAAAATGTCTATTACAACGTGTCAATTGTATCAGTTTTAAGTATTATATTTTACTCGTGAAAGCACCGTGGCTAATCTACCTTTCGTAAACGGGTGATGCCATCATTAGCTATAGCAACCAAGCGTTTTGTAATGGCTGATGCCATTTCTGCTCTAGTTTATACCTAGATTAGTAGGCGATCATTATTTATAGATTCCCGCTTAGGTTAAATACCGTAGAGTTCCGAAAGTAACGGCTACGCAGGATACCCATTATGCGCGCCTGGGCTACCTGTGTATTATACCGTAGAGTTTCGAAAGTAGCGCCCCCCCGAAAGTAACGGCTACACAGGATACCAATTATGCGCGCCTGGGCTACCTGTGTATTATACCGTGGAGTTCCGAAAGTAGCGGCCCCCCGAAAGTAACGTTAATTTTCAGACCTATCTAGTAATTCCCGAAAGTAACGGCCCACCCGAAAGTAACGGCCCACACGAAAGTAACGGCCCACCGGAAAGCAACGGCCCACAGGAAAGTAACGTTCCCCCGAAAGTTACGGTCTAATCGAAAATACCATACTGAGGTATAACGTCTCCATGCAGATGGAATAGCTTAGTGTTTTACTGTACAATAATGCCGAGGAATACCGAAGAATGCCGAAGAATCAAAGAGAAAGAGAGAATTAAAGTGACATTATGCTTATTCCGCGGTTGTGTTTATCATCATTTTTTTTTATTTTCAATTGCTCACATATTTTAGGTGCCCGAAAGTACCGGCTACCCGAAAGTTACGGCCCCTTAGGCCTGCTAATTCCGAAAGTAACGGCTACCCGAAAGTTGCGGCCCCTTAGGCCTGCTAATTCCGAAAGTAACGGGGGCCGCTACTTTCGGAACTCTACGGTACAGGGACTGAGGGTCACCCGTTATAGAACTATCATTAAGAAAAGTATGGGTTTGCCGGATCAGCGCAGTAGTGGTGAAGGAGGCATGTTAGCATGTAAGAGGTTCCGGGTTCGATGTCAGGTGGTTAAATGTATTTTATTTTTTCGAATTCTGATAGAAAAAAGTTTCTATGACTGGTGAAAAATGTCGCTAAAATGGCATCGACCAAATTTGAAGCAACGCGTTCTTATTGCACATTCCCATATTTTAATGCGGCGCTTATTTGAGAATAGAATAAGAAACAAAGGACCGCGGACGAAAATGCTGCTGGTGTACTTAGGATTAGAGAAGATATATTCAGCCAAAAATAGTAATACAAATAAAGTAAGCAAGGCTGATATTACGTAGAACATTTAACGTGACAACGACATGATAGAGCCTGAACTGAAAGCCAAAATGCAACCGTGGACAGCTGATATCTTGTTCTTGGTGTTCTAAAAACATTTCGTGCTTTAAATAATTAAGAAGCTCAGTTCTAATTCTAGCACAGTCTGAGACAAAAACATAAAAATCGCCAATGATGAGCTATTTCCATTCTCCGGGACGCCCTTAATTTAATTTTAAAAAGTTCAAATATCATTATCTTGTAAACATGCTTTTTCAGACATACCCTGTTAAAGAAGTGAGTTCGTTAATTAATATGAATTTTCCCATTCAAAAGTCGACCGTATGTCAGAAACTTTAAGGACCCTTATAATATATATTCTGACAATCATTTAACACTTCTAGAACAAGACAATAACAATAACAATGGCAATTAATTTGCTTTATAGACCCAGTTGTATAAAATTTGGCATAGAAAGTTACATTTTACGTCATTTTAGAGGCTGCGGCCATGTCGAATAAAAAAGACCGACTTTACAAAATTAGGCTCGCTTTCGAGATATCTTATCTCCGAAACCCCCAATTTTTTGGTATTTTTGACACGAGTAACTCATTACTTAGCTTTAGCAAAGGTTTTATGAAATAGCATTGTTAGAAGATTTTCTCGCAAACGTCCTTAACTTATAGTAAATCCAATCTTTTGTGATGAGTTTTGCCGCCATCTTGGTGTCTCTAAGTGGGACACCAAGATGGCCACTCCGTACATTTTTCTTAAAATGTCTAATACTCGCTCGCCTATAACTCTTAAACGCAATGCTCTTGAGCTTCAAAATTTGGCCCAGATGTGTAGTTTTAAACTCTCTACAGTTTCAGGATTGGCGAAATATGTTGCTTTTACGCTGCTTTAACTCATAAAGTAAAAACCCTCATACGTTCAGGCAATAGACTGCATGCAACATTCATTGCAAGTTGGGGCAGTAGGCAGCTCTTTCAAGGTCTTCTCTGATTTGCTGAGAAAACAATAAAACAAACAACACAACAATGGACCCTCGCCCTGAAAACAATAGAGCTGCGTGATAACCAGGTCCAATGACTGACTGAGGTTGTTAAGAGTTGCGTGGTATGTGGACAAGTTTGCATTCGTTAGAATAAAAAAGTACAAAGTTTACTTTTTATAAACACCAAAGGTTTAGCTTTTTTAAGTTTATTAAAAAAAGAACATTATATATATATTCCATATCTGACTCTGAAAATTCCATTATACACACGTATCATGACATTTTTAGCTGTAAAAATATATTCATCTTTTAATAATTATAATTTATTTACTTGGCCTTATTGATAAAGCGATACTATACAGTCACCCAAAAACATTGAACAAACAAAAATTGGATATCCCCTGTTTAGCTGAGAAATATTTGATAAAATAATGGAGCGAGACAAATTAGTTTGATTCAGTGGAGGTTAACGTGTAATACTATATGATTATCTATAGACTAGTAATGCTCGGAAGCCACTTTTATCGGAAGCTATGCAATGCAACTGAAGTGGCCAAATTAGGTAACAGTATAAAATAAAGTTTAACTTAAAAGTTCGGATCAACTATTTTGGTCATTTTTTTTTTGGTCATTCTTTCTTCCTATATTTGGCAATTGGGTGTAATCAATTATCAGATCTGCCGGCACTGAACATTTCAACCAAAACCGATTGAATTAAGAACGATTTGTATTCCCACAATTTTACAACACGTTTCCAAGTCCTCACCATGAAGTTCCTGCGCTGAATATCAGAACAGTGGAACCGACCATTAAAACTACAAATACATAAAGAAAAAATGTGTCCAATATTTCCGCGACTAGGATCCAATCCTCCCGTTTTGAATCATGCTCGTCCTGTTCTTCCACAGCTTGCACCAGTGTCTTCACATAGTCCACCAGATGCTCCTGCCGATGTAACAGAGCGGTAAACATGGAGTTCTGGGACTGAACGTTGTCGTCCAAATCTGTCTTTTCACCCAAGGGATTCTCGTACCAGGACTCTCTCTTTAGCGACTGCCGTGATGGGCATCGACTGAGTCTAGGCCCCAAGTGGAGCATATCCACGGTCAGCTCATGGCACGCCCCGCACGGAGGTACGTTGGTTTCAAGCAAGTTGATGTTTGCTGCAGTATTTCTGCGGCTCGAGTGGTTTTGATGATACAAGTTGAAATTTGGATCCCGTGACTCGACCATGGAAACGGGTCGCTTGGATTTTGTGTTTCTTTCGGTATTTTTCAGGCTAGAAAAGTTTTGTTGACGCAAGGTGACATTTGGATCAATCGGCTCGAGCACTGAAACCGGGGGGCGTTTGTATTTGGCGTTTGCTTCGCTGTTTCTTCGACTCGAGAAGTTTTGATGATAAATGTTGAAATTTGGATCTAACACATCTGCCATGGACTTGCGTTTGGACTTCTTACCCTCATCAGGGGACTTTCCTTTCTTCTGCGCTTGTCGCCGTTCTCTTTTCACTTCAATTTTCAACAGCCGACCTAGTCCTTGCATAATCAACTGGCGGATCCAGAAAGGAACTTCTGAGAAGGCTGGATTTGTAAAGTAACACTTTAACACTATACAAGTGGCGATTAACGACAGGCCAACCTATTGGAGCAAAATAAAGCCTCAAATAAAACATCGGCGAAGCGACCCAGGCAAACAATTATTATTATCATTATTATTATTATTATTATTATTATTATTATTATTATTATTATAGACTTAGCTTTGTTATCAATAAAAGATTTGGTTATTATTATTATTATTATTATTATTATTATTATTATTATTATTATTATGGCGGTTACAAACATATGGATGCACAGCTCGAGACAAAAAAAAATACAAAGGTTGGGCGCGAACGTAGTAGTTAAAACTTACCTCTATCAGTATACTGGTGAAGTAAACACTGATCAGCGGTACTACTTCCGATGTCTGTGGCAAGATGTCTGCCACAATCAACATGAACACTGTCAGAGCCAACATGTTGGTTATCACCAGGGTGATTCTCTCGCCAGCTTCAGATGGTAGAAAAAAGGAAAGCAGAGACAGCACTGAAGAATAAACAATAATAACATTTATTATATGGCAAACGGGTCCACGATGAAGAGGAGCATTCTGATTGGTTCCCTGAGCGGTCCGAATTTTGCAATACGGACCGCTAAGATAGACCGATTACGAACTCATTTCATCGAATTCCATTTATGAAACAATGAACAAATGAAAACTGTTTTCCATTAAGTAAAAACATTTTTCCTCCTGTTTGACAATTCTAGTTAAACTTTTTGCAAAGTTGCTTGAAAAATGCAAGAATATGCTTATATAGCTTTGGCGCGCGCGCGTTAGCCGAGAATGTTCAAACAATGCAATAGGCCATTTCCGAGTTGCCTTTAGCCTCTCTATCAAAGCGAGGCTAGGTGCGAAACCTTTCATATGAAAATGAGTTTTCATTTGCATGTAAATGAAAACTCATTTTCATATGAAAGGTTGTGCACCTAGCCTCGCTTTGACAAAGAGGCGTAACGTAACTCGGAAATGGCCTATGATCGCTGAATTTTTAAGGAAAATATATATTTTTTAAATCGTCGCCGTGATATTTATAAACATCGCAATGATCTTTATATAAAGAATACTATTAATTATTTAGGATTCTTTAGTAAAACAAATGGTGACTTTAATAGTTTTATTTACTACTATAGTAATACGATATATTTTGCCATTCTATTTGGAAACTTCTCCAGCAAAATTAGCAACCAACAGTTTAGCAACTAAGCCGTTTTTGAATGACATCAGTGCCCATAGGTTTTATTTGCATGTGAATGAAAACTCATTTTCGTATGAAAGGTTTCGCACCTAACCTCGCTTTGATAGAGAGGCTAAGGGCAACTCGGAAATGGCCCATTGTTAGGTAAGCGAGTGGATTCAGCGAATCAAGCTACTTGTTCTCTGCCCACTGAAAAATATTTTTAAAGACTACTACCTTTGGTATAGCATTTTTTAGTAGATTATTTTTTCCTCAGAACTTTAACTTCGACAGAAGACTGCCGAGAAAGCCATGGTCATATCGTCAAAGTCAGTCGGTACATGTGGCACATTTGTTGAATGCCGTTCAGTCTATTTGTTTTTCTTGTATTTTAAGGGAAATTGTTTTATCTCCGTAGGGACACGCTTTGTGACGAATGTTTTTGAAGTCGTTCAAAAAACTCACAGCACGTGTTTACTTACTCATCCTCTTCATGCCGAGTGGCACATAAGGCCTCACAGCACGTATTTAACAAGTGTAAAACCCTTTCGGCTTCGCCTCGAGTTTTTTAAGGGACACTGTCACGCCGAAATAAAAAAAATTCGTGTAGCAGTATTTCCATTCCATTCCATTCCCCGCATTAGCCTCGACTGTAAGCTAGTTCCAGTTCAATACCGAGAATACGAATATCGTCTAATTGGAGATAAAGCGGCTGGGTTGATGGAAGTGGATTACAGTTCAAGTTCAACAAATTTGATTTCCTGACAGGTGGTCAAGTAATCAAAATTTCCACTCTTATGGAATTTTCATCCTTTTAGCCTCTACTTTGTCTGTGAAAGTTAATATTTCTTTGCTTTCATGATCACTTTTGGGAAACTGTGCATGTTCTCCGTATTTTTAGATAAACAAAAACAAACTTAAACCAAGCTCCTGGCAATAATCATGAAAACACAATATTTCAGCCGGGACAGTGTCTCTTAAACATGGCAGCAACAATATATTAAGTAATGCTTCACATAAGAACTATAGTAAACTTCATTGTTCTGCGGCAATGGCTCTTTCCCACATAGAATATCTTTGATTTTAAGAATAGAGGAGGGGCTGATGGTTCATAATTATATTTCATTATAAAAATACAGAAAATGCATTTGCGTCAAATATAGTTTAGGAAATGTTCGTGCTTAACCAATCAGAATAGCAGAAGACAATAGCTACTAATTTTGCTTCTTTGTTGAAGTTCCCGAAATACAATATCTTTTAAAAATTGCATGTTGTGCGATTGGGTCTCAAAATACTTGAAACCTTAAAAAAATTAGACTTTATGCACCTTGAACCTTAACTTTTTAGCGGTTTTTGAGTCTAGGGCAATGAGATCGCTAGTTGTAACAATGAAAATAGTTGACATTCCATCGTGCATTGCCGTTCAGCACTATCCTTCTTACGCGGATCATTACTTAATTCAATTTGTCTGTATATCATCAATTTCTTTACTGTGACTTGTTTTCACTTCTTTTCTTGTTCTGAACACTACTGCTCGTTTTTTAAACATTACATTAGACGTAAGAAATACAGTCAAATCTATATTACGATTTAAATCTATATTGTCTATATTACCCTCTATTTATTCACTGACGTCATTGCGTCGACGAAGGAGACGCTTCCTAATCTTGTCGGCTAGGCGGAACGAATCGAGAAAAGTGTCGGTACCAAATCTGCGCCATCTTGAAACGTCACAATAGTATCCCGCATGCTTAGCGCGTGTTTTGACCTGCGTGCGCAGTTTTTTTGCTGCCTCGTACTCTGACAGCTCGTTCGACAACGTACAACGTTCCACAACTACAAGCCGGCCCTATTAAAACATGCCTGAAACGCGAATGCCATGTCACAACGAGGTACCTAAGGAGACGCACTGTTTAATCTATGATTACTTCTAGTATTAAAATTTAGAAGCAGTTTTCGATTCCAAAATATTTACGGAATTGTAGAGGGTTTAAAAATACAGATGTCGGCCAAATTTTAAAGCGCAAGTGCATTTCATTCAAGAGTTATAGGCGAACGAGTATTAGACATTTTTAGTTTATGGACCGGCCATCTTGGTATCCCACTTAGGAACACCAAAATGGTATTATAAGCATCTATAGTTCAAAAATAACTTTCAGTTGGTTCAATTTTGTTTGTTTTCACGGCTTATTTGAAATAGCGGTTGCTTGACACATTTAAAACCTTAAAAAATCGGAAGCAAAACATTGTTAAATCCTGAAACTTTTTGTGAAAGCCTAATAACACTGGTATCCACATTCAAGTTCAAGTTTATTGTGTATACTTTAGATTTTTTAATTTTTATGACGCCATGTGCAAACACTTTATAGCCAAGTCCCAGAATTTTGTCTCCATGTTTACGTACTGTGGAGAATACCTATAATTATACTTTTCATAAAAAAATTCATGACTTAATCTGAACGTAAACAAGGGCAATTATACAATTTTTATGTTTGTTATTCAAACATATTGTGGCAGGCAGTCATATATGTTTAGCCGAAAATTGAATTCTCCTTGTTAATTTTCTGTAGTTTATTTAAATTTCAACGACTAAGCTGCGCTGTAGGTTCTACTTACATGTGATGAGAAAGCATGGAACAATCAGATTTACAAAGAAGTACGTTGTTCTTCGTCGTATCTTTAGAGTACAGGTAACATCAGAATAAGGTTCAGGGCAGCATTCGTAAAAAGACTCATTTCTTAGGCAAGGAAAAGCAAGTAACTCCCACTCTCCATTCACTTGTGTCGTCTTGAGATCTGCTGTCGCTGCCTCAGCTACAATATCCACGCGCCATGCATCGTACGTCCACGAACCGAACTTCAGCTCGCAAGACTGTGAAAGTAAGATTTAATAAAGATTACAAGACTCTGCGTCCTAAAAACATTTTCATTGTTAGAGCGTCTCCTGGACAAAACGTTGTACCAGTGACTTATACAAACGTTGTACCGGTGACTAATACAAAAAATTTAACGTTGTGATAGTGACTAATATAAACGTTGTGACAGTGACTAATACAAACGTTGTACCACTGACTTATACAAACGTTGTACCAGTGACTAATACAAACGTTGTACCAGTGACTAATACAAACGTTGTACCACTGACTTATACAAACGTTGTACCAGTGACTTATATAAACGTTGTACCAGTGACTAATACAAACGTTGTGATAGTGACTAATACAAACGTTGTGATAGTGACTAATATAAACGTTGTGACAGTGACTAATACAAACGTTGTACCACTGACTTATACAAACGTTGTACCACTGACTTATACAAACGTTGTACCAGTGACTAATACAAAAAATTTAACGTTGTGATAGTGACTAATATAAACGTTGTGACAGTGACTAATACAAACGTTGTACCACTGACTTATACAAACATTGTACCAGTGACTAATGCAAACGTTGTACCAGTGACTAATACAAATGTTGTACCACTGACTTATACAAACGTTGTACCAGTGACTTATACAAACGTTGTACCAGTGACTAATACAAACGTTGTGATAGTGACTAATACAAACGTTGTGATAGTGACTAATATAAACGTTGTGACAGTGACTAATACAAACGTTGTACCACTGACTTATACAAACGTTGTACCACTGACTTATACAAACGTTGTACCACTGACTTATACAAACGTTGTACCAGTGACTAATACAAACGTTGTACCACTGACTTATACAAACGTTGTACCAGTGACTTATACAAACGTTGCACCACTGACTTATACAAACGTTGTACCAGTGACTAATACAAACGTTGTGACAGTGACTTATACAAACGTTGTACCAGTGACTAATACAAACGTTGTACCACTGACTTATACAAACGTTGTACCACTGACTTATACAAACGTTGTACCACTGACTTATACAAACGTTGTACCAGTGACTAATACAAACGTTGTACCACTGACTTATACAAACGTTGTACCAGTGACTAATACAAACGTTGTACCACTGACTTATACAAACGTTGTACCACTGACTTATACAAACGTTGTACCACTGACTTATACAAACGTTGTACCAGTGACTAATACAAACGTTGTGACAGTGACTTGTGCAGACATTATGCTAAAATATTAATCATCTTACCTGCTCATCAAAAGGAAAGTACCGCACGTTAATGTTACAGGAACTTTTAAGTATTGTTGGCGCCAGCCATTTGTTGGTTCCGTTGTGATCTACTTTGATCTTGGTATGCATCCTATCTTGGGCGCCATCATGGTCCTCATCGGCACTAAAAAGAGAAAATCAACACTTTATGTACAACATGCTTCGTGTGCAACTCACGTCAGCATTTTCGTCATTTTTTTTTAACTTCAGAGCGAGCGAATAATTATTAAACGCTAGGCAAGAAGGCTATAGGATAAAACGATTGGGAAGAAGAGAACGTGAAGAAAAGAGAAGCAGTTAGGAGAAAAGAGATCTAAAAAGACAAGTAAGTGAAAAAAAAAATAAAGAAGAGGTGGAAAGAGAAAAGAAAAGAAAATTAACAAAGTAAAGAGAAGGGAAGAAAAGAAAAAAAAAAGAAAAGAAAAGAAGAGAAGAGAAAGGAAAAGAAAAGAAAAAAAAGAAAATGAGCAAAGAAGGGAAGAGGAGAGAGGAGACGATATTGATAAATTAGGCTTTTTAACAATCTGCAAGCTTTATATGCCCAGTAGCTTGATTCTCAGACGGTCGGGCGACACTCGCTAAGGCGGAGGGAGTGGGAACGAGCGACCTCGAACCGTGAGAGAATTAGGCTTTATGCAAAGCTTAATACATTACTTGTTATAGAGATAAATGTCAGGCTTCCATAGTTGTCCTGGTTCAATGTTGATTTCTGTAATACCGCCATAATCACTCACGTTCCAGCGCAATAATGGATTGACCCATTTCTGGATAAAGTATATAACACAGTAAACATTTACAAGTAAATTCACTGCAGAATAACAGATAATCTAAAACACTGTGTTTCAACAATAAGAAAAGATGACGACGTTAAATGAAGTACTTATTCAAGTATGGTAGTATAACGAGTTAAAAACTAACCTGTCTGATCCAAAGGCTCAGTTTTAGAATCTGACTTCTCTCGACCTGAAGCGTAAAACATTTCAGTAAAATAACACTACCTTCTTGCTGTATGAAGGGCAATGGGCAGTCCGTACATCATGTACTCTAGTAGAGTTATACAGACGAGTGGCCTACTTACAGTACCGACTCCGCAGTAGCATCGTTCAGGAATGTCTACAAAAGGACTATTTTCCTTTATTTGGAAGTGTAAAGAACGTTTACAACTTTTAAGAACAACTTTTATAACTTATGGAGCTATGAAAGTACTCGCCTTAAAATTGGGATAAGAAGCTCTTTATCAAAGGCTGGAATCGCATGTTTACGGTTTGGTTTGTGATTGTTGGGTTCTCATCTGCTAATTAAGTAATGCTCCACATAAGAACTACCGTAAACTTCCTTATTCTGCGGCATTGGCTCTTTCCCACATAGAATATCTTTGATTTTAAGAATAGAGGAGGGGCTGATGGTTCATAATTATATTCAGTATAAAAATTAAGAAAATTCATTTGCGTCAAATAAATGTTAGGAAATGTTCGTGCTTAACCAATCAGAATAGCAGAAGACAATAGCTAATAATTTTGCTTCTCTGATGAAGTTCCCCAAATACAATATCTTTTAAAACTTGCATGTTGTGCGATTGGGTCTCAAATTACTTGAAACCATAAAAAAATTAGACAAAATACACTTTAAACCTTAACTTTTTAGCGGTTTATGAGTCTTGACCAATGAGATCACTAGTTGTAACAATGAAAAAAGTTGACATTCCATCGTGCATAGCCGTTCAGCGCTATCCTTCTTATGCGGATCATTACTTAGGGTGCGTTCCTTTGGGATGATCTGGATCCAGATCACTGATCCAAGATCACTCGGATCATGAAGCATCAAAGGCACCGATGAATCCACTCTGGACAAGGATTCATCGGTGCCTTTGATGCAGCATGATCCGAGTGATCTTGGATCAGTGATCCGGATCCAGATCATCCCAAAGGAACGCACCCTTAAACTATTTTAATCAGTAAGACATGATGGCATTCATGATCATAAAACAAGAAACCACTCTATCTTTATCTATATCATGTTAAATTAAAGTCCAAATATAAACCAAAAGAGCTGATGCTGATTTGCCAGATTTCAAATCAGAAATTATAACTAGCCCTTGTCGATCACGAAAGAAACATTTACATACCACATCTACTATTTGATTTAATGTGACTCCAAGCGTGACTGTGACGTTGTCTTTAATTCTTAGCACTGGCCGGCGATTTTTACTGTGACTCGTTAAAAACTCCACCAGTTTTCCCTCGTATTCACCGTCTGCATCTATAATAAATTTTAAAAAATAATCATTTGTAAGGGTTGAAATGTATTTGGCCACTAAAATACTAAGAACACGATCCCTTTGCCTCGTCAAATGTCAAACAGTAAACACTTAATGACTGGTCCCGAGGGTAACAGTGAATTTTGTTTCCCGAGAGAGACTTCGTCTCGGGAAACATCGAGATTCAAGGGAAACAAAATTCACTGTTTCCCAAGGGATCAGTCATTAAGTGATTTGTTATATAGCTTTCTTCGTTGTAGAAAAAAAAACACAGTTTGAAAAACGCGCCGAGCATTCGTCGTAAACATCAATTGCATCATAATTATGCCTCCTTTTGTCACGGTCTGATCACGTGAGCTAGCGGGCAACAATGCAATGTTACCCTCTTACGTCAAAATTGTTGCCCGCTTTCGCAAATGTTGCCCGCTTAGGACCATTGGCGGGAAACAGTTTGTTTGTTAGATGTCGTGTGACCATGGATCAACCAATCAACAGCGCGTTGTATTGAGAAAAACTCCAGCTATATAACAATGCTGTTTGTTTTCTGCAGGAATAGCGTATTTTACTCCCATGGATGCATAACTTTGTCCATTGAATGTTGGCTCCGGTGGCTGAAGTGAAAACGCCCCTCCTAGCCGTTTCTTGACTATAAGATGTGTCTCTTACATGAAGTTCCTTCTTAACTACTGGTGTCCTTAAAGGGGTATCACAGCTTTAAAAAGCTAAAAAAACATATTTGTTTCAATGGAATCTAAACATAATGCTTACGTTTTGTAAACAATTACTATACTAGTGCACTGAGATTATAAAACATGTATGGCCAGTGGACGGCCTGGATGGAAATGGATTAAACTTGAAAAACAAAATTGGCCATTTTTTTCAAGTTCTTCCCTTGTGTCTTGGAAAAATCGCTTAAGGCGGAACTCAACCTAAATTTGAATGAAATTTTAAGAGGTTTAACCCTTTCACTCCCAAGAGTGCCAAACATCAAAATTTAAGAAAATCCCCAAATTTCGTTTTGTGAAATATTGAAAAACAGATGGTACCATGCAAAAGTACTGCCAAAGAGGTTTCATTTGAATGGTCACACCATAGGACTTCAAAAATTAGAACTACATCACATGACACCATAATTGACTCTAGGAGTGAAAGGGTTAAAGAAGGGATAGAAGAAAAAAATTGATTTTTGGAACACTAACAGACAGTTGACACCCACGCAAGAGCACCCCAGGTTGCTAGTGGACTAACTTGGTGTCCGACTATTAATTATTAACTGCAAATTCTAATTTTAAAACTCCACTAAATCTTCAATATTTCTTATTTCTCTTAATTTCACCAATCCTTTGAGAAAAACTATTTCCTCCCAAACATACCCAAAAGTTAGCCAAAATTTTACAAAACACCCCATAACATAAATTCATGGGACGAGCATAGAGTTTTTGGACTGCTTGAAACGTGAACGAGATATTTCCATTAAAGCCATGTCAAGTGGCGGAAAAATGGTGTTTAGGTTAAGTCCCGCCTTTACGCGGGATGTTAACCTATTCAAAGAAATTTTAAGAGGTTCAAAGAAGGGATAGAAGAAAGAAAATGATTTTTGGAACACCAACAGACAGTTGATACCCACGCAAGAGAACCCCAGGTTACTAGTGGACCATTTTGGTGTCCATCTATTAATTATTAACTACAAATTATAAATTTAACTTCATTAAACCTTCTACATTTCTTATTCCTCAAACTTTTACAAATCCTTTGAAAAAACTATTTCCTCCCAAATATACCCAAAAATCACCCAAAACTTTACAAAACACCCCATAACATAGATTCACGAGACGATCGCGAGCGAAGGGTTTTTGGATTGCTTGAAACGTGAACGAGATCGCCTCCCCCAGTTCCATTAAAGTCATGTTAAGTGGCGGAAAAATGGCATTTAGGTAGAGCCCCCTCCCTTTTTAATCAATCTCGGGACAATGTGTGTGTGAGAAAAGGTGCTCTTTGGTCATGCAGTCAAGTACAGTTTGAACAGAAAGAGCAAAATTATGTGACACTGATCAAAACTTCTCGAAAAAGGTTTTAATTAACATATACAGGAATAAACTTTGCGAAAATTACAGAAATTCACAGAGCTAGAACAAGCCCTCACATATAATCTCAGATTGGCGTTAGAAAAACTTGCAAATTTTACAAATATTCAAAAACACCACCGTATTAAGTGTTCACCCTGGAGTAAGCGGTCACTTAACAAATCCCCGGAATTAAATCACTCCCCATATTTACTATAAACTTGACCTCAGCGGTCACCTCTTTTAAGCGGTCAGTTGGTTATTCCCCGATGGTGACCGCTTAATAGTGGTTTGACTGTATAACAAAACATTAATTCACAGGACGAAATAACGACTTTAAGTGCAAGTAAAGGTTCATTAAAGAAAACTTAAAGAACAATTTCGACTATCTTTAAGTGTACCGTAAATTACTTAAATAAGCCTTTACTTGACAACACTTAAAGCTAGTAATGAACAATTTAAGTTGCCTTTAAGGGTCTTTAAGTTGTTGAAAAGTTGAATTAAAGATAACGTAAAGGTTCTTAAACACATATTAAAGAATCTGATACTTACTTACTTTAATACATTTAAGAGTATTTACGTCTCAACTTAAAGATTTTCGATACCTTTAAGTAAAATTTAGTTTTCTCATAAAGATTAGTAAATTCATTATTTCGTCCTGTGATTTCTTACCTTGAACGATTTCTCCAATATTTGCCGTCGCATAGCAACAAACTACAAAGGTGACGAGAAAGGATCGCATGTCACTGGTAAAAGCTTCTGATTGGTGAATTAGACTTTCAGTTTATTTCTGGAGAGACAAAAAAAGTTTGCTAAACTGTAACTCCCTCAGTTATACAATACGCAACCATCTTATCCGATGCAGTTTGTTCATGGATGGGAGGGTACGGTGAAATTAAAATGAGCTACAGTAATGTTGGCAACCATTTTCGCTTATTATGCAAGAGGAATTGCAAAGCACGTTTCAAAATACAAAGCATATAAAGTTAAGAAGCACTATCAATGGCAACAAAACTAGCTTAGCTTTGCCAGTGTAGCTTTCCTAGAAACCTTAGTGAGTTGACTACTCAAACATTGTATGCAGTTTAACGGGATTCCATCAGCTATCAGTGACTAAAATAAACTATCATGGTCTTAGATAAGATAACAATGAATATATGAAAGAAATCATGTGTATGAACTGCGGAAAATGGAATGAAATGTTGAAAATTAACCCTATTTTGCATAGGATTTTTTTGAGTTTTGAGTTCCCTCGGAACGTGAAGAACATCAAGGCTATGACAATGAAATCTATAGGGTACACAGTACGTCAAAAACTGTCTCATTTGCGGTCCGCACAATGGAACGATGAAATTTTTCAAAACCTCTCAAAAACCGTCGAAATTAACTCAAAATTAATCAAAACCAATAAATAAACGTTAAATGACATAAAAATGTAAAAGTTATACCAATAAACATTGTAAGTTATGAATGTTGAAAGTTAGCGCGGGCACTATTTATTGGCGCCCTGGTTACATTTTTTAATCGCGCTTTTTGGTACTAAAGATTTCACCGATTTCTATAATTTTTGGCATCCTAAATGAAGAATGTTTGAATGTTAATGACTTATTTGTTTGTGGAAGTAAAAATCTTTGAGAAATCAGCATATTTGTAAAACCTCATTTTTACACATAAGAATTTCAGATGGTAGATAGTCTGGCTGTACACTTCCGCTATTAGTTCGAAAACTACCACAAATCCGTGAGTCTGGGTAATTGTCGAGAGTCGAGAGTAACATGTCGAGAGTCGAGTCTCACATGTCGAGAGTCCATAATTTCATCAATCGATAAATAATCGATATTAATCGATTACTTTATTTGGTTGGAACAGTTACAGACTTCAAAAAAACAGATATTCATAGACTGAAATTTGGCGTTATACTCATACATTCAATTAAAAGGCCACTGAAACATCTCAAGTTGACCTGAAAGAATTTGTTGTATAAAAACTTATGAGTACAAACATCATTGTTCTATACAAACCGCGATAAAATAGAAGAATTAAAATATTTGTAATCTTTTGGTATAAAATAAACTAGCATGTTCTTGGCACATTAAAAGCTGATAGTATCTGATGGTATCTAATTCCAATGGCTAGTTGTAAGGCTTTTTGAATACGTATTTTTACGCGGACCCACACCCATTGATATAACTTACGGTGCTATCTAAATCCGCAATAAGTTATTTTCACAATTTAGCTAGTTTAAAATTTTTAGTGCTTAGTCAACCAGAAACTGTTTTTCCTTTGTATACCCTATCTTGAAAAAGAGCTGGTGCAGCTACACGTAGAAACTGAATGAAACTTCACCAGGCTTCGGAATCTTATCATAACTTAGACGGAAACACGCTAAATACAGTCGCGCTTATTTTCAAGAACATTGCCAAACGATCAGCTGTTTAAAATTTGCATTTCGTTTAGTGTACCCCAGCCACCAAATAGACAAACTGAGGCAGTTAAAACAGCTTTGCCCAGATGATCGGAAAATGGAACGTTTCTCGAAAACGGGACTGAGATGATTGAGAAGATTGAGAAGCCAGGACAGTTCCATGCTCTCTCTCTTTGCTCCCATTATCATTGTTCGGCGTATACTCCCCATTGTGAAACGTCGATAAAGAAACTGGCTGACCACGTACACAATAGCAATCACATTCCTGCTGAATGAATAACTATTTTAGTTTTAAAAAAGGTTTATTGTTTCAAACGACTAGTGTGGTATATGATTAATATCGATTATTTATCGATTGATGAAATTATGGACTCTCGACATGTTACTCTCGACTCTCGACATGCGAGTCTGGACTCTCGACATGAACGTTACTCTCGACTCTCGAATCTCGACAATTACCCAGACTCCAAATGCGTTAGCATATCATTTTCAATCATATAACTGTAGCAAGTGTTCTTTTTAGGCGCCTGTTTATTCGCTGATCAAAGAGATAAATTAGATACAATTTACTTGTCTTAAACACGCGAGGAATTTTAAACATAACCTAGGCAATCTGTGTTGCCTATGGGTGCTGGGGTGTTGTACCCTTTAAGTATAAATTGTGACGCAGGCATCTGCCACATTTAGTAAGCAGTACGTGGTGTATGTACCTAACCATGACTTGCACGTTAAAAAATTGTTTTCAAAGAACACCTTGCACTCACGCTACGTTTCCGTGATACTTCAGGTACCTTTTCACGGTAGCTGACATTTGTTTACCTGGCTGATAAGATTAAGATCCTGATATACTACTAATACTCTTATACTAATTCTATCAAGCACGTGAAGAATGACTAGAAAAACCTGATCACCTGATTTCTAACTAATTGATTGGGAGCCCCAGTGCATCAATTGATAACCCTGATGGAAACGTGCCCAGTGAAGGTTGCAGAGGGAAAACGGTTTCATTGGAATAATTCCCTTTCTTGAAAATGCGCAGTCTCGAGAATTTACCCTTGTAAAAAAAGTCTAAAAAATCACCAGTTTTTTCAAAACTTTTTACTGAATAACGAAGAATTAGTATCTAGAACATTATGCGAAGAATTACTGACTGATATTTAGTATTTCCGTCACTTTTATCACTCAGGAATGTTTGCGCCATCTTTATGTACACAGAACTCCCGGGGGGTACTCTCTATAATGAGCTATACGGGGATGCTCCGCCCGAAAAGGGTACCTTTTTTAGGCTGGTGGTATATAAAAGGGTATACTGAGATTTCACGAGTTGAAGTATAGAAAAGGGAAGGGAAAACTGCCATTTAGGTCGCACGTAACGGCTAAAGGGTAAGGGCTTGGACCTCGGGGTGGAGCATCCCCGTACAAAACTTTGATGAGTACCACCCCCCACCCCTGGGACAGGACTACGTTTTAAAATGAATCATCCAATCCCCCCCCCCCCCCCCCCCCCCCCTCGTCACTCCCCGATAATGATTTATGATTTACAGCAGGGGCCGGGAGAAACGGTGAGGCGGTCATCTACAAATTGTAAGCAACTGAACGAAATACCGTGTGTAAACAATACTGCTGCTACTACCACCACTACTTCGACTTACTTACTAAATTAAACCTTTCGGGGCGATACATACATAGCTCTGCTGCACTTAAATCGATGTAAACTGACTAATTTCCTATCAGGAATGAATCCTTGAAATAGCATTTTGATCAACCCAAAACAAAATTGGATGTTTATCAACTACCTTAGTTCGTATTAAAAGTCGACGTTTAATTTCTGTACACTCGGATTCGTTCAGTATACCACAGAAGTATTGTATAATGTGTATTGACTATACGACCATGGTTTTTTTTCTTAGCTGTCTCAAGTTTGCCAGCAAATGGGACTCAACTTGACACAATGATTTCAGACAGACGTTGACCCATTTTAAAAGGTCTGGCCTACAGGACCACTAGCACCATCAGTGAGAATGGACAATACTACCGAGAGTCGAGTAAAAATAAACCTGAAACTCTCAAGGAATTCGACGTCAAAACAGCTTAGCACAATCAAATAACAACGAACCAGGTACCCTACTTACCAACAACATTGTCAACATTTACGGCCAACAGTGCTTGGTTGTCTTGAGCGCAGCATTGCATGCGTTTTCTGATAAACTGTCGTCAGCGTTGTTCTCATAATAAATTTCAACGTGTTAGCGTCTAATTTCAGCTTTCAGTTCTTCATCCGCTTGAACCGAATGAAATGCTGTTCCTTTATTATTATGTGCTTGAGTCTGGAGGTTAAAGGTGGTGGATAAACGACAAACATTCTTTTAACGAAGCGTAAAATTATTCAATTACGACAGAGAACAGATAAGAGATACCAGTGATGGAAATGTATGTTCCTTTTCTGCATTTTCACGACAGTTCCTACACCAAAACAAATAGATGAAGTATGACAAGTCCTCCTTTTAAATCAAATAAGGTTTTTCTGATTTTTCGAAGCTGAACAATTGTGGAGATTTTGACGCCAGAAAAAAGCTAAGCGATTCATCCGGCTTTATATTCGCAGCACTAAAAAGTGGTTTGACCTAATTGTTTTGATGTTGATTTTTTTGTTTTAATACCCGAACGTTTCTCAAACAACTACCGCTAATCGAAATTCCTGTTTTTTAAAAAGACTACTCACACAAATAAAACTGTTAATAGTTTTGCTAAAAGCAGGCATTTATCACTTATGCCTCATTCCTGAGTGTTTGTTAACCTTATGACACTGTCACTGAGGTATATTACAATGCTTCAGTTGGTTTAGGGATATTGTAAACAGTAGTCACTCTTGGATAAAACAAAAAGAGCAGTGGTAAATAAATCCGAAAAATTAACTTCAATAATAACACGGCTTGATAGCCAAGTTTCCACTATTTCGTTAGGTTTTCTGTGAGCATGAATACTAAACTCCATGAACAATAAAAGGTGCTGACCGATTGATCGCTAAATTTGTTCATGTTGGCTACCACGTAGTACGAGCACTGCATATTTTGATCCCACTGCTGTTTATCATGAGAAGGCACAAAGGTATCGGACTGGCGAGGCATACGATTAATGTGAAACATGTTCAATTACTGACAACTGTTGAATATATTAAAGAGGACACCTACCAAACATGTAACTTAACATAACGCTTCGTGAATTAGGGAATCATTGCGTGTATCAATATCATGAAATACTGGAAAATATAAACAAATATAATCGGCACAAAATCATAATAATCTGGTAAAAAGTTATAAAACATGAATCTTGACTGAAACAAGCACTGAACAAACACTGAATGATATGTCGAAAAGCTCTTTCGGTTAAAAAAATAAACGACCACGAAACTTTTAAAAAGACCGAGCTTATCCAGGCCAGAACATATCATGTTATTTCATTTCAGCAGCTGCAGAATAAATAATCTTCCGATTAAGATAAACCATGAATCTTGCCAAAGCGTCGGCGGCCAAGTGTTGCTTGTGTTGTTTTATAACTGATATGAGCAATGGAACACACCCCCTAAAAACCATTAATTCAACTTTGAAAAACATTAGGGATCGATTTCCTTAAAACAACATTTCAACGACCATAGTGCATGCCTTTCCGCATTGTTTGATCGGTCCTTGCAGCGCATGCGCAGTGGTCTGTCTTATCACTGTTTGTATTGATCCAGCGTGATGTAATAGATCGTTAAAACGTTTCAGGTTAACAACTGCCCGCGGTCCATTTCAATACGGCCAACCCTTTTACCACATGGCCAATTTGTTTTCGATCTCTAACATATTGACTATTCACTCCCCCCACTCCCCCTCCCCCCCCCCCCCCCCCAATCCCCCAATTTTTTATTCACTCCGCCCCCTCCACCATATTCACTCCGCCCCTGTGCTCAACACCTTGTCTCAGTTCAGATATTAATTCCCTCCCCTCGCGTGTCTCGCGCTCCACGCTCGTTGCTCGCGCACCCCATGCCCAAAACCGGGCTACCTTGTCTCCTACACCTTCTCATTTTTTTTTTTTTTTTTTGGCGCTGAAAGTGGGCGACTATTCGAAGGACGGCGAGTGAGACGATTATAATTTTTAAATTTCACTCGACGGAAATCGTTTTCTTATTTGTTACATTATCCAATTTCCGCACGATAATGGGCTTTCTAAATGTTCATGTTGTATGGAATATGTGGAGTGCGGAGTGTGGAAAATGCGGTAATCCAAATTAACTTGGTTTCTTCTTGGTTTCTAAATTTCAAGAGCTCGAGTAGGATCGGATTCCACTTCAGTCGGCGCGGCAAGCTGTGCTGACGTCAGTGAAAACTGAAAGTGAATAGACTGCAAAACAGTCGGTTTTTTTCTCAAAATCTCTTTTTGCGGCGTGAATTTAATTGCTGCGAGCCCCCAGGCGAGTAGCACACTAATCTTTGGTTTGCCTGTGGTTGCTTGGGTTCCCTGCGCTTTATGTTATGCTGCTGCAGTCTCGATTTTGATGTTTGTCACGATGATTTTGAGCAAGCGTACGTCCAGCGGTGTCATCATAACTTAGATGCGCCTGGATCTGGATGCATCTTTCGCCGTCCATATCCGTCCCTAGCACATGCTCGCTTCTCTTCGCTTTTTCGGTATTTGCAAATGTATCATGCCAAATTCAAACTTATTTGTTGCTGGAAGCATTCATCAAGGTCACGAACGATTTAATGACATTTCACGGGGAAGACAATGTTTATTATGACTTTTTCAGCGTTGTTACGTGCTCAGAGTTTGCCGATTGAACAATTCTTTATCGCTCTAAAACATTTTATAAGCGGACTTCAGCTGACTGCTTAGCGTCCATGCCCCAAACTTTCCAAACTCTTACTCAAACTTCTTTTTTAAGCTGTGAAAAGCTAAAAGTTATCTTTCTTTGTCCACTACCGCAAAGTTAGTGCCTGGTCTGAGCCCATGACCACATAGTTATTTTTAGCTTTGCCGTTTGTCAAAAACGCTATGCTTGGACCGTCAACAGCTATACAACAGAAAAACTTGATAACGATCAGCAGAATTAGTGTATAAATTAAAGTTTGTAAAATGAAAGCCAAGACTCTTTATTGATCAAATAAACAACTTACATCATGTCACTCACTCACGACAAGACAATCATTCACACACACTAACGTTTTCAACTTTAGTTAGGAGTACACCACCGGAGATTTTCTGAAAACGCATGATAAAATTTAGGAATAACAGGCTTGAGAAGGGGCAGTACCCAGCTCTTACAAGGTCTTCTCTGATTTGCTGAGAAAACAGTAGAACAAACAACACAACAATGGAACACATTTTTACTACTGATGAAGGCAGCATTGCCGAAACGTCTAGTTTCATTTTTAACACTTTTTACAGCGTTAAACTTAACACTTTTTCACGTAACACAACAATGGACCCTAGCCCTGAAAACAATAGAGCTGCGTGATACCCAGGTCCAATGAAATTAGAGGTTGTTAAGAGCTGCGTGGTGGGAAGGGTGAAATTTAAATATATTTTAGAACTTATTTTTAAATACAAAGCCGCCATGTTGGTTTTCACAAGCTATAATGCAAATTATCCATGTGGTTCCGCCAGGGTTCAAACATAAAAAAAGACAATTTTCAAAGATACGTTCTCCCTAACAGTGAAGTATCCGTGTTAAAGTAATATTTGAGAGCTAGATAGTTGGCAGTTACGATTATTTTTATTATAAGTTTGGAATGGCTGCTCTATATCTGACGACGCTCTTGGTTTACTTTATACAAAAGCGACGAAAATAACTTAATCAAAAGCATATGATGTCCTATAACACTGTAAGAATACATTAGCTCCAAAAAACGACCAGGATACTAAGAAACTGATATGAAGTTTGAGCTGTTTGCCCCCTCAAAAATCACGTGTTGTGAAATTGAACAATAATATACAACCAATAAGGTCTATTGAAAAAGTCAATTGTTTATTTTTTTAATTTTCAATGAAAAAGCTCGATAATTGCAGTTTTTAGCTTAATTGTCCATTATTGCATAATCCATTTCCATCTCAGTTCGCCATGCTATCAGGAAATAATCTACTCGACACCATGCTAGCAGGAGGCGATGCTCTTGAAGCACTCGCCTCAGCCTGCACTTCAGAACAATGATACTCAACTGTACCCCGCTATATAAAGCAATCAATTGGAGCTTACCAAGAGAGGATAAAGGGTAAGAGAGCCCATCACCCATACATGCCCTATTCCATAGGTAATCTGTCTCAAGTTATTTTTAGACCGGCACCAAGGCTGTAGAGATCCCAAGGGGTTAGATAACAGCCAATCACATGGCGCGAATGTTTCCGCGTGGATAACCCACGCTTCTAAAAATAACCTGAGACAGATTACCTATAGAATAGGGCATGTATGGATGATGGCCTCTCTTACCCTTTATCCTCTCTTGAGCTTACTTAACACTAATAGTTACAGCTAAAAAAAACTATAAAATCATAAAAGCGTTGAAGTATTTTTTTTTTTTTATTTTTTATTTTTTATTTTTTTTTATTTATACAAAACATTTACGTAACAAGCAGATTTAAAAGGTTACAATACAAAGGAATACATGACAAGATGTTACAACAATACACTACACTAGACATTCCGAGACTGGGTTGGCATTGGCGATTTCAATTTTTGTTTATAGTCTGAAGCTGCACTAATCATTTAGTAACTCTATATAGTAGTTAACAATATATTTTAAATTATATAATACTTATGTTTTATTTTACAGAGGGGATTTTTCTAGATGAAATCTACAGTTTAATTTAACTACAAATTCCTCTAAAGATAGGTTTTTCTGTGCTAGTTTTTGGGTATAGAGGTAATATTTAGCAAAGAGGAGAGTACAGTTTAAGTTATTGGTAATCAGGTCAGTCTTGGAGGTGGAGCTCGTGCCGAAGAGAATTTCCGTTGGGGATAAGGAGAAAGAGGTGCCATTTTCTTTGTTAAACCACTTAATAACTTCCAAGAAAAACTCTTTAGACCAGTGACAATTTGAAAAAGTGTGAATAATGGAATCATTTTCGCGACAGTAAATGCAAAGCATATCATTTTTTATACCAAATAAATGCAGTTCTCTTTTTGTAACAACTATTCTGTGCAAAAGTTTGAAGTAAAATTCTCTCAGCTTGTTTTCTCTAGAAATATATTTTACACGACTAAAAAAAGAGTCAATCCGCACCATGTCTGGCTGTAAATCTCTCTCCCACTTTACGCTTGCCTTCAATACTTGCTTGTCCTTATTTATCAAAAGCCAGTAGTAATCCCTGTTTTTTAATTTAAGTAAATTTATGGTAGTATCCCGAGACAGCTGAAACTCATATTCTGAAAGAAGAATAGTTTTATCTAGGCATTTTATCCTTGCCTTAATAATGAGGGTCTGAGGTATTGCAGATACAACTTGCATGTATGTTAGGAAATTACAACTGAGTTTGTATTTTCGGATGAACTCAGCGTAAGGGAGAATTTTTCCATCCGCCTTCAACAGATCGTGGATAAAAATAATATTACTACTGAACCAGCTCCGATAAAAGATAGTTTGACTGTTAATTCGAATTTCTTTGTTATTATATAGAATCAATTCCTGATCGGATTCTGGATTATAAGATGCTTTAAGTTCAGAGAAAAATAGTAAGATCTGCTTGTAGAAGTTCGGGAATTTTGCCTGCTCGAGGAACTTTTCATCATAGTTACAGTGCAACAGGAATTTTAAGCCACCATATTTATCAAAATAATAGTTTGGTATAATCTTCCAGGATTCACTGCCCATTTGGTCGTTTATTAAAAATCTCGAGATCCATGCCAATTTGAGTGATTTGGACATAGTTTCTATGCTAGGCGCACGTAGACCTCCATTGTCGTAGTCTTGAAACATGACTTTACGATTGATTTTGTCTTTCTTGTTTTTCCATATAAATTTAAATATCATAGAATTAACATCTTGAATGCATTTTTTAGGGATATCAAGAATCGAAGTAGAATGAACCAGCTGCGAAATGCCAAGGCTTTTAGTTATAAGACATCTTCCAAATAGTGTAAGGTTTCGGGAAGTATATACATGTTTTGAGCGATTTAAAAACACGCGAACTCTGAAGCAGAAAACTAAACTGACAATTTTACTTGACTCTAACAATGGCCGTATTTATACTAGAAGACGGCTTAGTCGTCCAGACGACCTTAACACTTTTAGTTAAGGTCGTCTAGTGTAAATTCGGGACGACCTTACGACGTCCTTACTCGTTAAGGTCATCGATCAGACGCCCTTAATTTCAGATGGCTAAGCCGTCAGACGGCTAAGCCGTCTTCCCTTTTTCTCGAATTTATACTAGACGACCTTAGCCGCTTTGGTGCGCTAAGGTCGTCTACTCGCTAAGGTCGTCTACTCGCTAAGGTCGTCTCTAGTATAAATACGGCCAATCACAATTCACAAATGTGATCCACGATCCGATCACAAACTACGACCCTCCGCCCATTTCCTGAGGCGTCCGCTATAGAAAAAAAACCACGGCGGCAAAAGAAGCAATCGATCACTGCCGAATTTAAAACTTCAGAGTTTCGCGTGTAATTAAAATTCAGTTAACGCTATTTTTGCTCATCCCTTTTTTAAAAAAACAGACGTGTGTCATTTTTAACCTTCATATTTCATCGTTTATATATATTATGAAGTCTGAAATAAACACCGCCACCTAAAAACAGTGGAATAGAATGCTTGAAGAAATATGTTTTTTACTACAGTTTAACTACCAAGTACCACAATATATCAAATATTGATTTCAGTTTTTTGACGTAGAAAACGGTAGACACGAAATTTTGAAATCATCGCAGGTGCTTGTTCGAGAAAATATGATACCATCTTCCTTCAATTTCAAAATATATATTTTTCTTCTTTTCTGAGGAAGATGTTCATGAGAATAAAGAAACTATTTTGATCATGTTGACAATATTTTCTTAAAATAATTTATGTATATGGTACAGTTTGTGACGTTGAATTTGAAACGTTTCAACCAAACAGTGTGATGAAAGGCTAGATCACAAATCACCCAAATATTTTTTCATTCACATTTTAAGAACAAAATTTGTTAACAAAATTGTTTTGATTAGTAGAGTTGTTTTCATAACTTAAATTGAATTTGCTTAGAATGATAAAATTCAAACTGCAAAACGGAATCAACTTAGATGTTTATGATGTAATTTAGTACAGATACTAGAATTTTTTTAAAGAATCAGAGGAGTGAATGGAAGCTAGCTAACATGCGTGAGAGCACGTAGTTAACAAGCAGCCCAAGAAAACCTGGATTCTTAATTTTAAACAATTAAACTGAAGCTTGTTTGCATTCTTCGTACATTTCCATCATTTATAAACCTCTTAGCTGCTCGTTACTCTGTTTAAAACAGCATTGAAGTTGTAACTGGGGAGTGAAAGTGTCTCATCTCAAAATCCACAGCAAGTTGGTTTTTATCCCAATTCAATTTAAACAATTTCTTCCACTCGCTATTACCTACCTACTTAAGGTAGCTAACTCATTTCAGCTCTTTTCGTTTGTGCATGCGCACTAATCGTATTTCGGAAGCTGAAAGAACAGTGCAGCAAGAGAGCCTAGTAAAGTAAGAAAAAAAATCCACATGAACAATGTGTCCATGATGGAGGCGGCCATCATCCATTCATCTCTTTGCTTCCCTTCCTCATCTTCCGCTTCTTTTGCTTCGACCAGTTTCTCCAGAGCGTTGGCGATGGTTCCTTGTTTGTAGGTAATGGCTCTTGTCAAATAACCCTTATCATCAAACTCCTCGGATTTCTCCCTTTCCTCTGAGCTGCCTTGAACCAATCCTGAGAGTCTTTGTTCGATGTTGCTGAATCTCCTTAACTCATTTCGGGGAAGTAATGTTTCAATATATCCATTTTCACTCCTGAAACGTTTTCGTTTCTCAAACGGGTTTCCAGTTTCCAAAGGGTTTTCATCATCGCGTAGCTTCTTATTGAAGACTTTTCCCAAACAACGGAGGACAACAAAACGCAGCCAGTCAGGCATTTTATGAATGGTGGGATTGTTAAAGTGGTATTTGAGAACCACACACGTTCCAATAAGAGCTAGTCCAACCTGCGAGAAAGCATCATTATAAATGAATTGAAATAACCCATAGGCATGGGGAACCTACAGCTATAGTTTTATCGCCTAAGGTAAACTATTGGGTGAGGGTACCCACTTGGCCTGGGTTTAAATTCTGTCCGAAAAATATGGTTGACCCATAATATCTTTGGCTAGATTGCCTAGAACAGGATGAAATTTTTTTCTGAAAGTAATCTTGATGTGTTCAATCTGCCCGATGGAGGTTTAACATGTTTAACCTTCTACATTTGAGTTCCTCGAGCTTTAAAAACAGAGTTATAAGTAATCAAAGGTCGACATTTAGACTTAATCAAAGACTTCTAAGAGCGAACCCGTGAATAGAAATGTTACCCGGAACGCAATATTGCGGTAAGCTTATGTTTTCACACTGACACGGTTCGATATTTTTTTTAAATTAAGCGTAAGGATTTTTGACGAACGCAAACAAAACAACAACAACAGGAAATCACTTTCATAATGTCCAGTCCGAAAAAAAAAAAGTGGGGGATCTTGAGCGTGAACTGAACTCGTGCCTCCGGACTGCGAGGCCCGGCGCAAGACCACTAGACCATCGAGGAACACAAGCTCAATTAAGACTAAATTTTATTATTTCAAGGTAGATACGTATCAAAACGCGTGTCTCGATTGGAAAATCCTTTTAGATCGATTTTAATGTTGCATTAAAGACTCCAAATCTGAAACATCTTTAAGCTTTTTGTTGTTTGTATTCCTTTACAACAAATTAGTTATTGTTATCGCTGGATTCACCTTATTCTTGTTACGAAACGCATTCGTAACACAGCATCACGTCACTAAGTTTACAGCTGATGGAAGGAGTGACCGAGTGAGCGTGTGAGCGAGTGAGCGAGCGAGTGAGCGAGTGAGTGAGTGAGGGAGTGAATTAGCCGCCGTTACCGATAACCCGTTCATTACGCTTGCGCGTATTCACGGGTTAAAAATGACCTTTGTCCTCACAAATGTTTTTAGAGAACAATGGAAGGTCGTTCCAAACGTGATCATGAAGGGCTGGAAATACTTAATCTGCACCAGAAAAGCGTTTTTATTGGCTATTTTCATAAAAATAGTCACGTGATATGTCACGTGGTCTACTAGAGAACTTTTTTGGTAAGTGTCTACAATCAGTGACTTTTCAGTGTTGGTCAATGTCAACATTAGTAACTTTTCAGTGTTGGTCAATGTCTACAATCCTTGACATTTCAGTGTTTGTTAGTGTCTACAATCAGTAGCTTTTGAGTGCTTGCTAATGTCTACAATTAGTGACTTTTCAGTGTGAGTGGTTAGTGTAATGAGGCAGCCTGTGTCATCATATCCATTCTGCTCTTTTGAAAGCTAAAATTTAATCGTGGGAGAGCAAGACACGGTTTTACTGACCGTTCCCCAACAGATTGACAGGTCAACAGATCTATACGTTCACTTGTAGATTAATAGACGACGCTTGCGTAACCAAATACCTTATTGGTACTAATTTTCGCGTCGCTTTAATTTCGCGATTTTCGCGATTTAAAAAAAATCGCGAACTTAAAGCGACGCGAAAAAAAATTCCCGCGAACTTTAATGTCGCGAAATTTAATACCCTCCTATATTTCTTGTTTTCTCAATTTAATGAAGAAACACATGCCTACGTATTGAATTGTGTATAACGTGTAAAAGCTCTATGGCATGCCTACAGATGATAAACAACAGTTTAACAGTCAAATTTCACGATCTGTGTTGCTTTGAACCTCTTCATCTGTATCGCTATCGTCATATTCAAGTCCTTTCAGCACCTCTTTTGTACAGTCATCGAAATGGCCATCTATCCCGGGTTCTTTGTAATTTGAAACGACAATCTGTTTATACTTTTTAATTTCAAGTATTCCTTGTATTATACAATTGCAAAGAACGTTAAGCATAAGGATAATGTCTTTGACTATGTCTATGGTACACGATGCGGTTTCTATAGTTTGGTTTTGTTATGAGTTGATGATTTTCAGCAATAAGAAGTGTAAAATAATAAAATTCTCGAAATAAAATGTGTTTGTTTTTTCATTTTCGCGAAAATTAATTCCCTAAGAAAATAATTTTGCACCCAAATCGCGAAAATAAAGACCAGCGAAATATGCCGACCTTTTTTTCGCGAAATTAAGTGCCCGCGAAAATTAGTACCAATAAGGTAGGTTGTCAGTTAACCATTTAAAAGTTGGTAATTTGACTAATGACAAACTTCCTAAGAAAAAATGCGAGAAACAAAATAACTAACCTCAAAAATGCAGCAGGAATAAAACATAGATATGATTGATACTGCATCTGATGTCGGTGGAATGATTTCTGCCACCAGGAGCATGAACACAGTCATGGCAAGGAGATTAGTAATGACCAATGAGAGGCGTTCACCGGAGTCAGGTGGAAGGTAGAATGACAGGATAGTCAAGCCTGAGGAAAAACAAAACGAGTTAGTGAGTTTAAAAATGTCACTCCCTAAAGTGAAGATAAAAAATCATTTGGCCAAAAAGAGCACCGAAAGAAATGCCATAAGTGGATGTTCGATTCTCTTGGTGAAACGTTTTAAGGAGAGTGTAGAGAGATAAAGAAGTAAAGACATACCGGTAATACCGTTTATTTCTAATTTTGTTTCTGAGCCTATTCTCACCGTATCAACTTTAGGACATTCAGTCAGTTTTGTCACTTCAGTAGACGGGAGTAGCTATTAGAGCTTATTAGATAACCCACTAAAGACACCTCTAAACACGTATATTACCCCTTACCTACAATAACAAGGCATGGGATGACCATGTTGAAGAAAAAGAAAAGAGTTCTTCTGCGGATTTTCACAGTATATGTGACGTCAGGATAGGGAGCGTCACAACACACGTATTTAATTTCACTTCTTTTGCAGGGAACTCCAATTAGTTCCCACTCGCCATTCATCGTAAACTTCGCAATGTCAGCTTCAGGTGCCTCTGGCACCACATCCAAGTGAAATCCGTCGAAAGTCCACGATCCGAACTTCAACTGGCAATGCTGCTCATCGAAGGGGAAATACTTGACATAAATTTTGCAGGAGCTCAGAAGAATGATCGGTGCAAGCCAGAGGTTTTGACCATCACTGCTGATTATTATCTGCTGATTAAATCTTTCCAAGGATCCGTCAGAGCTGGGATCTGCGCTGTGAAGCAAATAACACGCATGCGTTCAAGGGATTGCAGGGCCAGGCTGGGAGCACTTATCCAAACGATATCTGTGATTCGCTAAGAAAACAATAGATTTGCCCCGCTGGGATAGGGATTAGGGATAGGGGCATTGTTCAAGTGATATATCAATTGTATCGTTTGCCAATCACAGACATCGTTTGGACAGCTATGGGGTCGCCCATGTTGCTTTCTTTATCGAAACTGTGAAAAACAGTTTCCCAATACCCTCGCTCGTATTTATTTGTCATATTTCTTTTTAGCGATTTTTCGAAGACACAAGGGTAGAACATCGATAAAGCGTCAGCAGTATTATATCGGCTTTTACTAACCTGGATTATTGTTTTGGGATTTTATTCAGGCCAGCACAAGTCAGTTTTGCAGGGTTCTCAAATGTGTTTACTACTGAATGAAAAAGGGGGTGAAGCTAATTAGGTAAAGATCTTCGCAATGATGCCAGCTACTTTCAAGTTCTTAAAAGCCTGGGGGACCGAATTCCCCAAAAAGATGGGTGGGTGTGTTTCGCTGAGCCATGCAATCCCCTACCTTGTACCAGACCAAAATGCGATTTTTTGCGGAGGTTGTTTTAAAACCTGAGTCAACTGGGGACACGACGTACGGCTATTTGAAAGAACCAATACAACGTTGCTTTTTAGCATTCTAATAGGAGCTAATGGAAAAGCACTGTCCACCATAGACCTTATTCATAAATGGCGGCCGATTAATTATTCAGCCTACCAAGCCTCGTCAGCATGGCCAAACTTCAAAATAATTTTTGCTCTAAAATGAGGCTAGGTAGGCTGATTAGCATGAATATAAAAGAATAATAAATCCGCCGCCGTTTATGAATAAGGTGTATAAGCTATACTCACTTGTTATAAAGAGCCAAATCTGGTTTCCAAACATCTGATGGGTTGACATTGATCTGTGAAATTTCTCCATAATGCGTCGCATTCCAGCGAAGGAATGGGTTATTCCATTTCTGTATGAAGAAAAGGAAATGATTACTAATAATAATAAATATAATAATAATTGCTACAATATTAACGATAACATAGTGTATTCAAATCCAGAAGAACCTCATGACAGCAAGGGATAAATTACAAGGCTGGTCTTTAAGTGCATCAGTATAGATGGCATAATTCTGGTACTTGCTTTCTCAACAATATGAGCCAGATACGTCCCGTTCCAAGATGTGAAGATATTAACGATAACATAGTGTATTCAAATCCAGAAGAACCTCATGACAGCAAGGGATAAATTACAAGGCTGGTCTTTAAGTGCATCAGTATAGATGGCATAATTCTGGTACTTGCTTTCTCAACAATATGAGCCAGATACGTCCCGTTCCAAGATGTGAAGATGTGTTTCGAAAGTAACTTGGATTTTTTAGGCGTTAGTTCACTTGCCAGAGGAAGGAGTTCAGAAAAAAACTGAGAGTGAAAATTAAAAACTGCACTGTATGGATGATGTAAACTAAAAAGCTGAGCAGACTCTAAATCAAACGGTGAAAACTTACCTGTCTCACCCAGATACTAAGTTTCATCATCTCACTTCTTTCGTCCTGTTAAAAGAGATAATGACATATAGGTAATGCTCAATTAAGAGATTTTACTGAGGGCGTTGGGAGAAAATATGTGGTCTGCTATATGGCGCAGAGTGTTGTACACTGACTGAGGAAATAGAAAAACGGAATGTGATCATCGCAGTCAACTGAAAAAGTTGCAATTACAGCCTGAAATTTTTCCATGACTCTGAGCTACAAGGCCAAATGGGAGCTTGGTCAATTATTGTATTCTGCCGGTGAATATGGTATCTGGGTAACTGTCAGGAGCTTAATAAGCTCCTGGTAACTGTGTATATAAAAAAATTCATATGAACAGCGGTATAAAGAATTAATGTGAATAAAACACTACTTACAAGGTCGATAAGCTGAAACGCGGATATTCCGAGCTCTACTGTCACATTCTCCTCCTTCCGTAACACTGGTCTGATGCGTTTGTCATAACCGTCAAACAAATCTCGGAACAGCGACAATTCCACGCGTTCTGAAGACATGTGTGTTATTCCACTCGTGGCAGAGGCGTGCCGCGTGGATGGAGTGGAGACTGGGTGATGGGCGAAGGTTTCTGGTCTCCCGGATGTGGCTTGAGTGGGAAGCGTGTAAGCGTTGTTCGCCGCTTAAAGCAAAAGAAAGAAAACAACTCTGTGTAACGTACAAATGCAGCACAAACTCTTTCACTCCTACTAACAAACTTTTGAGACTTGTTTTATGGTTTTAAAAAGTGTGTGAAACCGATCAAATCCTATAGAGCCCGACGTAGCCAATCGATAATTTCAAATACAAACAAATATTGATGCTAATTTATATCGGAAATCAATAAAAATCGATAACACAAATCTGATTACTGTCGATTTTCAATGATTTTCATCGATTGCTATCAGAAGGGGAAAAAATCGATGAATCGATAAAATTGTTAAAAGCTAGTCACATCGATTGTTACCGATCATGATGATTGAGAGAAAAGAGTGTTAACAAATAACTGTCAAAAAAATCTTGGAAAACAATGAACATTTTAAGTTCCATTAATAATAACACCGGATGACACAAAAGTTGGTTTTCTTTTATCTAACGGTGAGTGGTATTGAATTTTTGAGGCTTAGAAACGTTAATATTTTGCGTCAAGCTCGGGTCAAACCAAGACTGGTAGCTTTCAAGAAGTCTGCGAATGAACCGTTATAGCGAAGCCTCATTCAAAGAAAAACTATTTCAGTATGCAGTTCGCGTTATCAGTTTGTAAATGTCCAATGTGAAAAAAATACACTTCTCTCACGGTGTAATCTAAACTCAAGGTCTTTCCAGGGGCACCCAACGAACAATCTTTGGTAAAATGTATTGTTTTACTCAAATAAATTAAAATAAATGATATAAAAGCATTTCCTGGTGTTCTTCTACGTTGCTGGGAAACTGATATATCTGTTCCTTTTTCCCAGCATAACACATAGGGAAACTCCCAGCCAGCTAGATAAAAAAATGTCTGTTTCCCAGCCAATGTGAAAAAAAATACACTTCTCTCAAGGTGTAATCTAAACTCAAGGTCTTTCCAGTCTTTCTGTAGTCTAGCCGAGCGCAGCGAGTGTTTTGCTGTCTTTCCACCGGAAAGTATTTTTGGGTCATGTTTAATATGTGTCAAGTTTTTAATGTCTGTGGATGAAGCCTTTTTAGCATAAGCAGAGACAAACATTTTTGCATTCGTGTTGGCTCGGAAAGCCTTCGGAAGCGTAAAAACAAGCAATTTTGTGTCCAAGAATTCAGCGGTGCGGATAGAGAATTTCATGAGTTGTGACTGTAGGGAGGTAAACTAGGTGTATTGTAGATTGTCATATCTAATTCAAAATTTTTAAATAGGCTTTCAAAGGGAAGATATGAGGCTTCAAATTCTAACATGGACAATTTTACTCCTTTAAAAGCTAATAACTTTTAATTAAAGTTGAAATAAAAAAATCGGAGTCAGATATGACACAATAGACGTTTTGACGGGTCAGTGAGTGGTGAAATCAACTTGTTTTGTGTTCTTCTCGAGGAGCAAACTTGGACACAAAACCGCGTTTTAAAAAAAAAACTTTAGTGGCTTAGGGGCCGGTCGCACTAGGCCGATTTTTTATATACTTTGCAAAAAAATCTGTCAACGCTGATGCTAGACGAGTGCGACCGAAATGTTTTACTTTGACAAAATTTTCGCAACCTTTACCAAACTACAAAGAAGCCGCGACCAAAAATCGGCGAGCCCTCGGAGCACGCCGATTTTTTGTCAGGCGATGTTATCGCGCGTTTTTGTTTGTTTAGTGTCCGCAAAATCCATTAGCACTCCAAAACCATTAGCGCAGAATTTGGGTCGTGAATGTTGCTATTGAAGCTGCTGTTTCTTCCACTGATGCAGGATACTCGTTTCTTAGTTCATACAGCCCATATACGACGTCCATAAATGCTTCAATAGCCGTTGTTTTTCCAACATTCATAGCGACACCAGCATTTTCGAATAATCCTCCGTGCGCTAAACGATAAATCCCAATTGCGAGAACTTTTTCTGGTGTCACACAATTCCTAAATCGTGTATCCTCCCTTAGAAGGTTAGGGCGTAGAATTCTCAATAGCCGATCAAATGTACTTCGCTTCATTCTCATCTGACGATAAAAAAAGTTCTCAGGTATGATTCTGCGGTTTAAATGTATCTCAAACCAAGATTCTGCCGGTCGGGGAAGCACCCAGTATGGACGAAATCGACGGCCACGTCTTCTAGGATTTGTCTGCTGCAAAAGGACCTCCATTTCAAGAAGCTGCATTCGCCAGTCGCAGAGAAATAAGAGCAGTAGTAGCAGCTGTTGTTGAGCGATATTTTGCAGTGCAAGCCAGCAAACTGCGATGATTACAATAATGTTTCTTGGAAGAATCATCTCTTTCACATAATTTTTGTCCTTTGCAAAATGTTGTGACATCTGATATATATCCGCGCTGGCGTGCATAGCTGAAATGAATACTACAGAACAAACAATTTAATTGACGTTTCCAGTTGTAAATATACATTTTTGTCATGTTTTTATTTCTCAGTGCGACCGTGATCAACGCCAAAAATTTGTTAAAGCAAAAATTTCCTAATAATTTGGTTGGGCCTACAAATTTTTTTCCGCCTAGTGCGACCGGCCCCTTACAGCATTGCCGCAATGCGCGATCCCTTCAATAAAAAACAATCCGTATGCACTTTCATTATTCGCCAATATTTCTGTCAAATTTTAGCGAAATCGGCTTTCAAACGTTCACGATATAACAGTTTTTCAAAGTGACACCCCTGCTGAAATTTTGCCTAATGAATTTATTCATGGCCAGGTATCCCCCGCGACCTTAAGTGGCTGATAAGTGGCTACTTTGTTATTTATAGTAAGATCATAACTGATCATTGTATTGTATTGTACTACTCTGTGCCAGTCTGACCGTGGTGTATATCGCTGGCTTCTGTTAAACACAGAGCGAGCCTATTGATAGTTTTTAAGGCTGTTTTTTTTCCCACAGAAAACGATAAATTTAGACAGATGTGGATTGAAAAACTGATGAGCATTTTAAGGCCCTCGCGAAGCATGACCGCACATCAGCCATCACTGACCATGTCAACACCACTGGACATATTAAACATCAAGTGGGATCATTTTGTTATCTTAGCGTCGGGCAAAACTGATTTCCACTGTAAAATCAAAGAAACATTGTTTATACAAGAACTGAAGCCAGCTTTTAATGCAAACGTCAGTAGCGAGAAGCTGATGCTTTATTAATTAGCTGTTTCTTTTTATAGATCAACTGTTAAGTTTTGTACTTAATCTCGGTCCCAGTCCCTTTTCAATACTATATAACCCGGTATAGTTTTCAACACTGTAACGGTCACTTTTGAAAAGTGTATGTAGTAGCATACAAAACGTCAAGTTTTATAAAAAATGAATAAGTTCAATATGTTTATCGCCGCGGTTTGTGTTCTATTTCTTATCAAATGTGGATTATTGAGTGCAGGAATGTGTGAAAACTGTAAACCTTTATTGGTCCCATTTTGCATAATTTTATTTTTTTTAATTTCTGTAAAGATATAACATTAATCTAGAAAATATTAAAAGAAGTTTTGCAAAATCATTAAAAGAACTCGAGATATTCGGCTTAAAAAAGAGTTTCAAGAGAATAGTTGATAAGTAGCTATAGGTGTGATAATCCGATAATCTCTTTCCGGAGTGCAGCGCCTTTTTGTACTTTTTCCACTAAACTTTATCCACAGGATCTCGCATAACATGTTATGCATATTTTGTTTACATCGCAATGCGGAGCGCATTTCGCATCGTCATAGCGTATTCTATTGTAGCGTCATAGCGTATTCTCCCCGGCCATTTTCCATGTTTCACACGGTCGTCTACGCTTGTTCCAATTCCTGAAGATTTACAATTTGACTATTAAAGCCAAAGTGGAAATTTTTCAGGGTTAGCAGAATTGTAGAGATCACGAGTGAAAAGAACCGCGGCGAAGAGTAAAAAAATAATAAATGAATGAATAGCTTACTCGCTTGCATTTACTCTCGGGGGGGGTGGGGGGGAGGGCGGGGGTACTTGACCAATATTTGGATATTTGGGTGCCGCTGAGGGTCTAAGACCCTGACCCTGTTTAGGACAAAAATAAAAGAAAATATCTACCCTGTGTAGGACAACACCCTCTATTTTATGACCCTGTCTAGGACACGGCTTCGGCGTGGTTATTGATCTGAGCTTTTAAAAAATGGTAGATGGATCCTTTGAAACGAAAACGACTTCGCCTTCGCCTGAATATACTAATCACGACAAGGGAAGTCACCTCAAGCGCTAAGTCAACTGGAACCATACCCTGTTCAGGACAGATTCGGGCCCTGTTTAGGACAGACTCAGGTTAAATTATATACCCTGTTCAGGACAAAAATGCCAAAAACCATACCCTGTCCAGCGGCACGTCCCCGTATAGGTCATATAAGGGAGTACCACCCCCCCCCCCCCCCCCCCCCCCCGGGCATTTACTGCTGATACCAGCGCGTGTTTTCGGTCAATTTCTGCGGCCACGTCTGTTGTGTTTTCATTTCTTTGAAAACTCTCACTGGCCCTTTTCGCTCGTTTGTTTCCACAACAATTTTGCTACGTTTTCGTTACGTTCTTTCCGCTCATTTGGGTTTGCAGTTGCGCGAAACTTTGCCGTTTTTTCTATGAATTTCCCCTCGAATAACTCGACTAGATGCTCTTCAGGGGGTTCTATGTTTCATTTCATTGGTTGGCGGCACGACCACGATGACAGCCGCTTAAATGAGGTGTGAAAACAGTGAAAATCTTTCGAGGCCAAAAACTCAAGGTTTGTTTTTGCGAGAATGGCCTCTGTTCAAATGAATTAATAGGGTATGCAGATTTGTCAGATTTTCACGAAACTTGGCCAGTATGTTTGCTGGATATTTATGCACCGAAGTGTGTGGGGCTTTTACGAAATTCCAAATACTCTTCTCGTGGCGCCCCAAAGTGTGACGCGCAAAGAACAATTTTCTATTGTCCAACTTCAAAGTGGATTTACTCGGTTGGGCGAGTTGTCTCGCCTCGGCAGGTAGGGTAACCCTGGCAGCTGGCGGGAAAACTTTTTCTCATATAAACACTTTGGCTCGCCTACCCGGGACAACTCACGGCGTTCTGCGTGTCACTTAAAGCCAAGCTTTTAGGTTTAAGAACAAAATTCGCATTAAAGAAGTAAAATGTAAATCAGCAAAGCCCACAGTGATCGAATGAATGAAACAAAGTCAAAAGAACAGGAATACGACAGCTGTATTTAGATTTAAATATTTACACAGCTTTGTGAATATTTAAGTAGGGTCAACTTTGACTCGGTCCGGCAGCAGGGACAACATTTCTCATATACTCGGCAAAGTTGTCTCGGGGGGGAGGGTTGTCTCGGGTACCCGAGACCATATAAACAGGCCCTAAGTAATCCGATTTCCGGCGCCTAATAAATTATCTGATGTAGGATTTGAAATTGTCGTGCCAGCGCGTATCAGCTCTGATAAACAATCGTTGGGTGGCAGTGCGTCACAGCGGTAATTCTTACGATAACTGACTGAATAAAGTTACCGTATTTTCTCAATTAAACGCCACCGGCGTTTATTTCAAACTTGGCCTAGTGGACCCGGCGTTTCTTTGAATCAGCATTTTTTTCTCGTCCGCCATTTTTTAAGAAAGGGTTATTATTCGTTTTTCTTGGCAGCCGTGTACCTTGCCCTTAAATGTTAAGTTTATTATACCACAAATAAACGTTTGAGGGGCTTACTTACAACGTCCTCTATTATACCCGGCGTTTGTTCGGGGGCCCGGCGTTTAATCGAGAAAATACGGTATGTAGCAGGGAATTTATAATAATGAAATTTAATAATGACGGAGTGTGATGACGTCCAAGTTCTAGAATCGCAGGCCTGAACCCAACTGGGAGCCAACTGGATAAGGGATGACTAAAGGGAGCGATGTCACGGGTGTCATTTCCAAAACCAAGAAAATATTTTATTTTTTTAACAGAAACCGAAAAATAATGGACCAGTTCTGTGAGAAATGATCACTCTAGTGTACCAAACTGTTGATGAGTGTCTCTAGTCATAGACGGACTGGGTGAACCACCACCCTAGTGCACCAAACTGCTGATGAGTGTCTCTAGTCATAGATGGACTGGGTGAATCACCACCCTAGTGTACCAAACCGTTGATGAGTGTCTCTTGTCATAGAAGGACTGGGTCTGAATGAATCGCAACTTGAAAAAAGATAGCCTAACTCACATTTTCGTTTCCAAAATGGGCTAGTACAGACCAGTGATCTGTTCTTCTTTCAGGAATTGGTTGATTTGTTTCACTTGGTGTTTTTGTATTATTTTGCAAATAGGTAAATTTCCGCCCCTTGAAGGTCAGATGACGATTTTTTATCAGAAAGAGGAATACGAAAATTGGAACAAAATGTCAGTGTCATTAACCCGGCCTTTAACTTCCAAGAGTGCCAAATATCAAAATTCAAGAAAATTTTGTTTTGTAAAACATTGAAAGACAAATGGTACCATGCAAAAGTACTGTCGAAAAGGTTTCATTTGAATGGTCACACCATAGGATTTCGTCCACAGACTCAAAAGTTAGAACAAATGGTACCATGCAAAAGTACTGTCGAAGAGGTTTCATTTGAATGGTCACACCATAGGATTTCGTCCACAGACTCAAAAGTTAGAACAAATGGTGCCATGCAAAAGTACTGTCGAAGAGGTTTCATTTGAATGGTCACACCATAGGATTTCGTCCACGGACTCAAAAGTTAGAACTACACTTCATGTCTCCATTATACACGGCAGGATAAAAAAAATGTCCTATTCCAAATTCCGTGACATTTTCTGTTACATAGATACTGGTCATTTCATTTAGAACCGGGTTTGGAAAAAAACCCATGCGACAAATCCATTCAAATCATACCCAACCTTGTACGCTATACCAAGGGAAAGTATTGCTTTACTTGCCTGCGCTTGGAAAAACCTGTCTTACAATGAGATGCCACTTGGTTTTGGCCAAGTACAAGAATGAAAAGCGACAGAACAAAAGCAGTACGATGGCTTGTTTATGACGGCCGAAGCTTTCAGAAAGTTTTTTTTTTTTAAAAAGGAACAAGTTTGCCTGCAGAATTTGTATTGTATCTTCCCGCTCCCACATTCCTTTTCTGGCTAAAAATTGTTTGAATAACAGTGGGCTCAATATGGAAATACCAAAGTAACGAATGAAAGTACGATAACAACTTCAAATCAAATAACACGACTGTGAAGGGAAGGATTCAACACTGTTTTACTAATGAGGTCCTAGTCTATTAAACACATTTATCCCTCCTTCCTCAAACACTTAAACACCAAGCCCGTCATTATCCCTAAAACTATTGTTCTCAGTTACCTGCTTATCACTATGATTTTAAGAAGAGTTCAGATCCCCTTAATCTCTAAAAGTATTTTTCTTATCGCTGTTAACAGATCTTATTTTTTTGCTTCTTGCCACTAAGATTTGCTACATGAAATTTAAGATTGCTTGCTTTGGATATAGTATTGGGAATTCAGTGAACATTAGCTACTAGATTTCAAACGAGAGACATCAGTGAGCAGCGTATTTAATTAGTTTTCAAATTATGTTTTTGCATGAGACTTGGCGTGCGATAAGAACCATTTATTTTGTTTTGATTTCTGGTTTCAGTCCTGTGCAGCGATAACTATATCACGACAGCCAACCGGAATAAAAAAGAAAGTCGAGACCAAAATGATTGAAAATGGCTTAGATTGGTCCACTTCACCTTAAAAGGATTATGCAGACTTTCGTTGGACTGGATGAATGTCCTTAACATTTATGCGGTATTTATTGTTCCGTGAGAGTAATTGCTATTAAATAAGGAATAAACACAGAAAAAATTAACCTTCGTAGCTGGCGAAAGTGAAAATATACTAGGTACAATTAAGAACTTTCGCTAAGCAAACTTCTTAGTCCATTGTATGCAAGGAAGGCGTTGATTCAGTCAGGAGTTTTAGCTGCAGGCATTCATGGATCAGCCCCAGGCCTGCTCTTCTTGACCCATCAAAAGTTGTTCTGACTTTACTTTATAAAATCTGCTCAAGTGTGACAGCTGATTGAACTGAAAGATACTATTGAAGCATTATTTTTATGTGGTTCTGTTAGCTTTTCTATGTATACTAAGTGGAAAGTTCAGAACAGTGCTACTCTTACGAAGGTAAAAGGGTTCAAAGAAAAGCAGCTTATAGTATCTTCGCGCCGTTGGGAGTATTAAGCTTGATAAAACACAGCCCCCTTGAGTAGTTTCGAGTAGTTTTTTGGCATCGACTCTAAAAGTCTGCACCCATTTTCTTGCTCCAAAAAATTGATATATTAAAACTAATTCTATACAGTAAGAATTAACATCGAGTGCTTTAAAACGTTTAAAACGTTTAAAGAGATGCGTGACATAATTCAAATGTGCTTCTTCTCACGAGGACACGATGGCACAAAACAGTATTCTTTATCAGGAAAAATCTTCTGTTTTTGAGATATGGTACAGAGAAATACTTTATCACCATAATTTTTTCAGAAACGCACGCGTCTGTACTCTAAATCGAATTTTATGTACGGCAAACACATATATTTTTCTATGTGTTTGAAATTTTTATAAAACAATGGGTTGGTGAATATCAAAGCGCTTAGAACTAACTCGATATGTCGTAAACTGACTAAGAATCCCATAAGGAATCTACTCACCGGCATTGTTTGAGACCAAAACTGCTAGGAATAAGACTATATACCACGCAAGACCCTTTTCCAATTTCATTTTCCCTCAAGAAAGGCTGTCAGCGAGTAAGATTGTTGAACTTTTGTGTTTTCTGACACACACAAAGCTGCTTCCCGTCACTTGTGTAGTGTAACATTCGCCGACAGAGTGATACTGGGTCGATAAATGAAATGTCAAAGGTTTATCGCTTTGTTGACTTTACAGTTCATTAAGCGTGAAACCACATTACAATCGTATTTTAAAAGCTTTATTAATCAAATCCACATTTGCCACCCGCTACTTTCAAAAGAAGACATATTTTACTTATCGTTGATGATCAACCGGTCTTGATTTCTCAGCTAGAAAATAAGACAAAATGGGTTAAATTAATTAAAACGTCAATAGGACTTCTGTTTTTGATTGGTCAAAACGTTTCCATGGACTCATTATGTCACGTTTACGCGAATGATAATCTTCGCATTTGCTGTAAATGCCTAATCTTAAAAACATAGGAAGCTGATACGCGTCTAAAAGGCACATACTTTACATTGCTAATCGTAATGCAAAAATATTTGAACAAGTTGGGGGCCGGGAGACAGATATAGATATAAGCGTTGATTACCTTAAGTAAACATTATTCCTGATTACATGTAACTATAATCCTCATGTACCATCTGACAAGCGGGCAAACTTCCAAAGATATTGTCTACATCTGCACAACACACGTTAAAAGTCGCGGCAGTCAGATACATACAGGAGACAAAAAAATATCACACACTAAACCAATGATACTGACATGAAGCCAATATTACCTTTGTTTCTTTCAGACATCCTGCATTGAAAGAGGTTACCATGGTTACAATGAAGCTAAAAGCTAAAGGTCGTCGAAACAGAAACAGCGCTAAATCTTTTAAAAACTAAATTTAAAAAAAATGTTATTTTTTTCATACATTCCTACAGCTTATTAGTTGTTCATATCAGTCCATACATTCTTTCTTTATATTCGTCCCCTTCGTCGCTCGCATAAGTCGACCGTGTGCGAGCAAGTCTACAGAAAATTGTGAAGTCCGAGACTCGCCAGCTGGCCTGCACAACAGCCGCTTTCAAGCGGGTTTTTGGTTGCGCGAACGCCACGCAACAGTCGTATTTCGCTTGTTGCTCGCGCTTCGCGCTCATGCATTCCGAAATCCGCAAGAGCACCGCCAAAAGCACCTGATTTGCAGGCTACTCGCCTGTCACACGAGACCCTTGTTTCAAACTCCGTGTCCGAATCTTTACGGTGGAAAATATTTTTTTGACTAGCGCGGGATGCGGGATATACGGCGGGATGATGATTCTGACTGGCGCGGAATGGCGGGACAGGAACGGTAGGAATGGGGGCTGAAAAAAACCGATTTGGAACTAAAGTCAATTAACTGAAGGAATAGCGATTTTACTTGAACCATATATAAAACGATAGAACAATGGACACCACCTTCTGGCGCACAACAAGCGATATGGATCTGGCGATCTGAGTAAAAATAAATTCACGATCTTAATGATTTATTATTTCCATAAACAACTTAACAAAAGTAATTAACAACACTTATTTAGATAAGTCAACAAATACAAAAACTGGATACACTTTTTACTCCGAGTGTATTTGTGTCCGGCTGCCGCAGAGGATTATGCATTACTTGTGTTCAACATAATCTGCTGTTGCCTCGAATTCATGATAACTGAAAAGATCCTTTGTAACAGCTAACACAACATCGATTTCTCTGACAAACCGACTCAAAACATTTGATCGTTTTACGCTGCAATGTAGGTATAAACCGAAGAGTGACATGATTATTATTCGTTATCCAGATTCAGTACCATGCGTGCCCGTAAAAACACAGCGGCGGCTGATATATTCGTTAATTGCTTTCAGGTGCAGCGTACAGCCAAGTCCCAGGCGTTCCAGAACAGAGCTGAAAAAAGTTTTAACTGGAACCTTACAAAATATCGGGCATGACGGCTAAGCGCAACAGAAATTAAGTGCGGTTAAATGGTTCTCGCAGATTAACAAAAATTGAGTTGTATACTTGTATGTAACAAAAATCGAGTTGCTGATTTTAGAGCCTTTATTAGTGACCATTAGTGTGATATTATTTTACAAAACGAAATTTTACTATCACACTTCCGCGCTGGCGCAGCGCCACAATTTCTCAGTGCACTTGTGACTTACTTGATTATTGCCCCCTGGGATCTATTCGCTCTCACAGTAAACGAAAATAAGTATTTAGACCACTTAGAATGTGTACTCCCAACTAGTGAGAACTAATACTGGGAGGGGTAAATTATTCAAGTGGTATTCAAATATAAAGAAGTTAGAATTTCTTTAAGAGCAAAAGCTACGCGAGTGTCCGTATCGAGGATCACTCCGTTCCCGAGTACTGGAGTGAAATATAATACAGCAGTACAAATATCAGGGCGAAATATACATTAAAAGAGCGCGCGCTCGTGAGAAAAGCCTAAGTTACCCAAGGTGAGGATGGAGAACGTGTAGGAATCTTTATTATGTAGCCAATTTAGAAACGTCAGTGCATTTCATTATCGGTAAGAGCATTCAACTATTTGATTTTTCTTATTCCTAAACCTTTGGAGTGTTCAAAAATAGCTCACTAAAGAACGGCACTTTTTTCTCGTAATGTTAGAAAAACCTTTGACAAAAGAATATTATGTAGTCGGCATATGTAGTACAATCCAGTACTAAAGGTTTTTTTTTTCATGAAAATTCTGCGGTCGGCTGCTAGATTAAAATTGCATGCCAGATGATCAATTAGATGATAACTTCCGCTATGACAACTGAACAAACAAATGCTTTATAGCACTGTATAACTTTATACAAGAATGTTATCAAAAAGGATGTCTACGTTATGACTGATACACACCCACCTACTGGTAAAGTTATTAGATGTATTTCGATTTGTAGACATGTTATCGGCGATTAATACCAGTTCCCGTTGTGTGCCACTTGGCTCTGATGCAAAATTATTCTTGAATTGCATTTTACTGTCATTTATGACGGATTGACTGGTTGTTTTATGTATCCGAGATGCCCTCTTCATTAATACTGGTTTTATTACTTGTTACTGTCGATTATTGTAGCGACTCGAATCACATTGATACAGTTTCTAAATCGATTGCCTCTTGCATTGGCGTCTTCCCGGAGTAGGTCGTTTGTCCGTTTGAAACACTCATATGCATCTATAATGCCTAAGGGAACTGGTCATAACAAGTATACTCGAGGAGGACCCACCTTGTGTTGGGGTAGGGGGGTTATGCAAGATACCACCTATTTGATGAGTGTAATGGACTAAATTTTTTTGGCTTAAAAATTGGAGATGAGACTTAAATATTCTGTGTGCATGAAGCTTGCATTGCTAGTAAAACAATACAGGAAGATTTTCATCTTTCTCTCAGTTTCTACTCCTGATAGAATGGGGGCTATACCAACAAGACACCATCTTTTTAGGTGGAGGAGAGGGGGTACATAAAGAGACCACCAGTCTTTTTGTAAAATGGTGGGTCCTGTCCGAGTACAATAGTTTTGACCATTTCCCTAAGGGCATCAATGCAACCTCGTCGATTACTGAAGCGTCGAGTAAGGGAATTGTAACAAAGTTCTTTAATACCACCAGAAAGCCGCAAAAACTTTACGAACACGCGTTGCATGGGCTTGACCTTATCTTCTTATGATGCCAGTGCCAACGATTTTTTTTAAAACACTTGGCTGAAAAAAAAAAGATACTCGTAGAAGAATTCAAACAGCAACCTTGGTCTATAAAGAATGGTCTTGCCTCTGATCAATATCTGTGATCAAAGTTTACTGACCGTAGTAAAATTTCAAGCTATTCCGAACTTTTTTTAACAAAAAAAAAAACAGCTTCAGCTGTAGCGGTGTGGTGTTGTGGAATAGCCAGCCTGTCAAACTGCGGCAAGCACAACCTCTCACTAACTTCAAATACGGCTGCAGCGGTTTTGTGATGACTCCGAATATTTACATTACACGGCATTCATGGACAGCAGGCGTATTATTATCATATTTATTGATTTAATTACTAGCCCTGCATGGTAGTTGAAAATATATTACTTAATATAGAAAATATTAATTTAACCTGAAGCATGTTATTAACGCGAATTTCAAAAATTCGCGTTAATTAAATGCCCCTTAATTTATAGCATCGTTAATTAAAATACCACTAATTAAAAGCATCGTTATTTGAAGACACCTATCCTGACCTTTATTTCATGCCAAATTGCATATTAGTCGGCTTCACTTTCAGACTCACTTGACACCTTCTCAAGTAACAGGGACTTTAAAATGTCTTTTTGATTCGTCGATGTAGTGATCGTCCTCTCCCACAGGATAGCTCATCCCTGGACCCTTTTGAGCAGTAATATTGAATTCGAACGTAGATAATCCGCTGTATTTTACATGCCTTAAACCATGCTTACATGTACTTACTTGCTTAAGATACATACAATCAATTGTGATTGATATTAAAGAGTCTGACCCACCCAGTTTGCTTTGCGCGCTTCTCTTATTGTTATGATACGGCTCTATTCCATATTTGGGCAATCATATCACCTCTTGCAGAGTGAATTTCTCATCTACAATAGACCTTTCCCGCATTCCTGTGAACAAAGGCACCAACTCGAGGCTGGGGTGGACAAAATACAGTGATTTGTATGAAATTGTCCACCCAAGCCTCGACCTCGTTCCATTGTGTGTGCTCACTGGAGTGGAATGCGGGAAAGGTCTATACAGCATGGATTTTCGGGGGCCCTGAAAATGGAGGATGAACCAACTTTATAGGCGCGCAATGCAAACTGGGTGGGTCAGATTCTTTAAACTTTGAGTTCTATTGGAAGTTGTTGTTATGCCTTGTAAAATGCGCGGTTTGCTATAGTTTAATACCTAAGACATCAAATTCGCGTTACTTAATAAAATGCACGTAAAAATATTTCGGATGAAAAAACGCGTTGAATGCACGTAAATGTAACTTTTCAGAAATTCGCGTTAATTTTATGGCGTGTTAATGTTTGTCGCGTTAATATAGGGCTTCGTTAATTACCTATATTAAGGTATTTTGTAGTTAGAATTTATGACAAGTAACTTATTAAGCTACTGTCATTTTTAAAGCGGTGATGTTTTAAAGGGACACTGTCACCTATTTTAGCATCACTTTGAAAAGCCAAAAAACATATTTGTTTCAATGGAAACCTTAAAATAATGGTCCAGTTTTGTTAACAAATACTCTACCAGCACACAGAAACTAGTATTCGTTATCTTTGGCTGCGGATGGCCAGGATGGAAATGGATTGCAACTTGAAAAAATTGGCCAATTTTTTCAAGTTCCTCCCACGAGTCGTGGAAAAATTGCAGAAAAACTTATTATGGTTTGTTCTTCCTGAAGAAATCACTTGATATTATCTTCTTGGTGTTCTAAAAGCACTTTTATGTTTGAGCAAAGGTACTTTGTCATATATTTAGTGTATTTTGACCAAAACACAGCAAAATCTGCGTGACAATGCCCCTTTAAACCGTGTTAAAAAGTGTTTGAATACCGTAAAATCTCTATTAAGCCACGCGGATCATAGTTAATAGAGGGGACACCATCTTTAGTTTTTATGTGCAGGGTCAATATCACGTGACTACGCAAAAAGAATAACAAAGACATCGTTCTTTGAAGTTCGCCGGCTTTCATAACCAGTCCCCTCTATTAACTATGCGCGGATAGCTTATTCATTTAAGGTACTTTCGAGGGATGGCTTATTAGAGAAAGGAGGGGGGGGTGTGGCTTATTAGATAGGGGGGCTTATTGATTTAGCAAAATGCAGCACGATGTACACTATCAGGGTATAATATGATATGAACTTTATTCAAGCATCGTAATCTCAGGATTTCAATGTTACAATTACATTATTTTCCCCTATCACGGTTCACGAGTATTGAAGTAAGTAAGGGGGAGGGGTGGGTGGCTTAAAAAAGAAAGAGAGAGAGAGAGAGAGATTGATTGATTGATTGATTGATTGATTGATTGATTCACAGAGAGAGAGAGAGAGAGAGAGAGAGAGAGAGAGAGACTGAGAGAGAGAGAGAGAGAGAGAGAGAGAGAGAGAGAGAGAGAGAGAGAGAGAGAGAGAGAGAGAGAGGGGGGGGGGATGGGGTGACTTATAAGAGGGGGTGGCTTATTTGAAAGGCTTAATGGAGGTTTTTTAACTGCGATCAATGAATTCCTCCCCAGCGGGTGGTCACTTCACTTACTATTAATAGCGGGTGTTTCAAGCTTGATTTGTCATGTGATGGTAGCTGGATAATTCTTCTGGCTGTTGATTTCCGCCATTTAACTTGAAAAATTCACAGAACTACTCGTGCTACCAAGTGTGTAACTAGTGGGGTTTTAACATGAAAAATAGGAAGAAAGGCAAAACAAATGGCAAAATGTTTTCCTTTAAAATGAGGATAATTACATGAATATTCTAGAAAGCAAGCTTTCATATGTATGTTTACCAGCCTTAGTGCATGTCTCGTTAGCGTGTGCAAAATTCAAATGAATTTTTACTCTAAAATGAAGAGACCAATGAGGCTATAAAATTAATCGGCCGTCATTATAAACACGGTATATTATGAAATATTTATGAAATATTTATAAACTTTTGCGAGAGAACAATTGGCTTAAACGCCTATTAATCCTTTCAACGCAATTGCCTGTCTACAAGAAATTAATGCAAACCCCAAAGCGTTATTCACACTAAACGTTCAAAGAGTCAGATGAAAAGGTTTAAATCAGTGCAACCTTCCAAAGCGTTTTCCAAACTACTGGCTACGTTCGAAAAGTCAGATGTGAAAAAGTAAGCTATCAGTGGTAATTTTGTATTTTTAGAAAGAATAAGGCATTTGTCATTGTATTCTTAGGGTTAGGGTTAGAGTAAGATACGCAAGCAAAATTTGTTTGAGAATGGTCCTGTACTGGTCAAAGACTAAACAGATTTATCACGGATGCTTTTTGGTGGAACGCAGTACGCAGGCAATGGTAAGGGGAAAAGTGGTGTTTGTGTCACTAGTTTTACTGACACTATATTGTAGTCTATATAAATTTTCATTCCGTCTTGACCAGACTACAGTATTTGTAATAATGAACAAACAAAACATAGAATGCATGTAATATTGGGCACTATTATGCTCCATCTTCTATTTATTTGCTTCTTTTTGTAATAATGGGATGTTCAAGGGTCTGGCTTCTTCGAGACAAAAATCTGCCTGTATTGACTAAACGATTTGTTCCGCGCATGAACAGGTTCGATTTAAACCAAATCATGGGAAAGTGGAAAACTTCTATTCGACAGATTAAACTGCCACTTCATGTAAAATTACACAGAGAAAGATGTTTAGAAAAGCACTTTTACGCTGGTACCTTGCTCAATACATTTACCAAGCTATTTTATAAGTTTTCCTTTACTTTTTTACTAAAAAATTACAATTTTTTGTTTATACTTATATAACTTTAGGGGGCACAATATTAGTTTATCTAGACGTGCCCCTCTCCTCTCCTTCCTAATATAACGTGATTTAATTTAATTTTTAACATCTGTAAAGGTTTGGAGTAAACAAATAAGTGAAAAAATGAAATGAATTACACTGAAACTCGTGCACGATAAACGTACAACAACGCCGGTACAAGATCTGAACATATTTCGAGACAGAATCTAAAGAATTTGCATTGAAATATTTCCCATTCCTTTGTAATAGTAAATTTATATTTCTTGTTTTAATGTGAGGAATGACCTTGGGGGAATTTCATTTATATTTTGACTATCAGCCGAAATTTAAGAGGGTAACAAAATATGTTGATCGTTGTATTTTACAATAATAAGCAATAACACTTTTAGTGACTTTATAAGAAACGTTAGCTAAGCGTTGTACAGGAAAACAAATTTTGCAGTGATGTTGCTGATGCCCACAATTTTCTCGTGAATTTGCCATTTAGTTCGGTTCCATATGATAGCTTAGTAACCAGCAGTAACTGAAATTATGTCGTAAATATTCACTTATAGATAAAAGCGCTAGCATTCATTTAGATCCTCTTTATAATTGTCAGTCAAACTGAATGATATTTTAATATTTTAAAAAAAATATAATAATCAAAAGTATGAGTGAAATTAATGATCCTCGCAGTGTGCTCTCAACTTAAGCAGTTGAGCATATAATCAAAGGAATAATATAAATGTATAATCAAATTATAATAATCAACGTTTCAACCCATTCACTCCCAGAGTCGATTATGCAGAAAAACTGTGATAACGGCAAAACCACAGCGACAAACCAATGAAGAGTACCGGATCTATCGTAGTCCTGGATCAGAAAAAAATCTTGAAAAAGTATAGGTAAAAACGGCAAACTGATCCTTACGACAAGGAGAAGAGATTGAGACAGAAGTGAAATAGTGTAGCGTAGTTATAACTTTTGAGTCTGTGGACGAAATCCTATGGTGTGACCATTCAAACGAAACCTCTTCGGATGTACTTTTCAATGGCATAATTTGTTTTTCAATATTTTATAAAATAAAAACTTGGAATTTTTCTTGAATTTTGATGAATGGCACTCTTGAAGGATAAAGGGTTAAGGCGTTAGATTCTTTCAAGTAAAACCGTGATTCCAGAGCAACAGAGCCAAACAATAAAATTGATTTGATGAGAATCAAGTTCTAGGCCAGTAACTCTGGTGAAAGGAACATTCGGATTCTGCGATATATTTAAATCAATTCTATGTGGACACGGCGATATAAATGCGACTTGTCAAAAACATTTAGCAACAATTTCCTGAATGCTTTAGTCCATCGAGCGAGAAACGAGAAAACATTGGCGAGCAAATAATGGCCGCGCAAAAACTGGGGCAAGACGAACTCGTCTCGCCCCAGTTTTTGCGCGGCTATTTTCCGCTCGCTAATGTTTTTTTTTTTTTCTCGCTCGACGGTCTAAGCTGGGAAAGAGGGACTGCTCGTAGTCTAATTAGCCTACGTAAAACGGGAATGTTTTCTTTTAAGATAATCTTTACATGTTCGCGCAATTTACATTCATTTGTCTTTTTTTTCTCATAATGCTATAATTTTTACACAGTTTAACTCAGAAGATATATAACCTTTGGGATTTTACTGTGAAAACGTTGTCAGCCAAAATTGATTTGCCATATTCAGCTTGCACTAATGATGACATCGCGACTGTTATCGTTCATCAAAGTTCATTTCGGAGAGTATGATTGGCTGTTGATTTACCGAAACAACAAACATTTTGTTAAGTATTATCGTATAACTGTCAGCTGCTAAATTTTGGCTAAAAATACGAAAAAAGCAAGTGACACATTCGAACACCAACCCCCCGGCCTGGCTAGTACCTTACGCATGCGCGCAGCCATATCACCCTGGCAGTGGCAGCCATGGACAGCTGTTTCGTCCTGGTTAGGACTCATCAGCATGGCATAGCCAGGCATGGTCTCACATAAGATCATCGACCCCACCACTTTGAAATTTTGGCGCCGAATATGTTTATTAACCCTTTAAGCCCTAAGAGCGATCAGTATCAAATTTCTCAATAATATATATCAATGCCTTATCAATCAAAAAGGTCATGAGAATTAAGGACATGATCACACAAGATGAATTCTCTTGATATCTAAACAATTTCTCCCCAATACTTCTAGAGGAAATGTATAGAGAATTTAAATTCTGATGTAAGGGCTTAAAGGGTTAATGGTTGAGAAGTGGCTAAAATTCTAACAACTGAGGCAGTTGGGTACCTTCCCACTTCCAAGATCATTAACTACTGATTCGTTTCGACAAAATAGCTGGAGTCTTTCCGATCCGCATATTGTATCATTTTCAAAATACATGAAGCAAGAGAATGCTGCTGGAAATCGAATCTCTGAAGGAAAGCTAAGGAAGTTTGGCAGGCGCTTTACATTTTGCTTCAAAGCAGCTTCTTTCCTACTGATGGTAATACATGGGAGAAGACCCAAAATCGCTTACAAGGATGTTTTCGTTTTGATAATGTTGATCTAGCAATAGCTGATTTACATTTAACCGCTCTTAACCCTTTCAGAGATAGGGGTAAATGTAAAAGTTCAAAACTGAAAATATCCGGGCTGGCCCGCCTAAATTTTAAATTATATGAATGGTAACAGAATAAAAAGTTAGAACAACCATAGTGCATTTCGATCATAACAAACAGTATTACTGACATGGAAGTATTGCTCAAAAGCTTTATTCGTGGGTTGATTCTGTCGCAATAAATCTAGATTATTCTTCGCTCCCCTCGCCTCTCCATTTTCTCGAGGGATGTGAATATTTAATTTGACCACAATAGACAAAAAAACACAGAGTGTCAAAATGAGTTTCACTTCCGATGGAATCGTTTAATCAGCTACATACATCATTTAACTCCAGGGGTTACTCAAGGACTAGGCGAATTGGCCATTTTAGAGAATATTATCCGGTTATTTGTCCGAAACTTCTCTTAATATCTTTCAAATGTATATGAATATTTGTTTTGTATCTTCCGCTTTTGTTTTGGTTGAAAATGGAGCTGTATACAACTGAGTGTAAGTTCGTTTGACTAAAAACCGAAAACAGAATCAACCTAAGATTGCGAGTGGACGCGCGCGGCCGGTAAGTATAGAATAGCCATTCCAAGCGCCTTCTGATTTTTTACGTATCTTGAACGTACGTTCGCGTCACGAGTTTGTTAATGGAACACGTTTTAAATGAATGTAAGCATGGTGACAGTGCAAAAAAGCATCTCGCTCAGGGAATTCTAAACTTCTTCTTACTGAATGAAAAAAAGAGGATAGTAAAAAGACAATCCCTTATGTTTTTTGTCACTAAACATATCTACCGGGCCTTTCGGTTTAATGTTTTTAGTTATAAATAAGTTAAAACAGCACTATGTTTTTGAGGGTATATTGTTCAATTCAACTTGCTGTTGGCATGGGATGTATTAAAAGCCAATTACCGTAAACGTTACCTTAGTAAACAGCTAAAAATCCCTTTAACATAGTGCCTCCGGAAAGCAGCTGCTCTTATATACGACACAAAGTGATCATTTACTACATGTATGAATGCCGATTGAGACTATGTCTATAGTCAATTTTTAGATATACATATATTACTTTATTTTGGAAAACTATATTAAAAAAATGTACAATATAATACTTATATATGTTGTGGTGCAATTTTATCCTTGGTGCAAATTTTATTTTCCTTTGTTTAAAACTCATTATCATACATTACCAGACGTTACCATACCCTAAAACAAAGAAAAAGAAAATTTGCACCAAGGACAAAATTGCACCACAACATATATATATATATATATATATATATATATATATATATATATACCACAACATATATATATATATATAAACAGAGAAACAATATAAAAAGTGTTTCACGCAGTCGTAGGAGTGCTCGATGCAAATACATGCAGAGCGAAATACAATTTTAGTCTCTAGAAATTTTCTATCTAAAATTGTATATATATATATATATATATATATATTATATATATACATATGAATATATAGTTTCTTGATCAATTGCAAAATTATCATTGCTTTAGTGTGATTTATTCGTTCTTTCTCAATTCAAGAAGTAGGACATTTCCAGCTTTTTTGTTAACAACAATATTAATGAATCTCGCTAAATGAAAGTTTCAACTTTCGGAGCTTTATTGACGTAAATAAAACTTTCAAGCATGAGATTTTTTTTTCAAGATACAGAGGGTGTCTTGAACTAAAATGTCAAATTGTTTCTGTGGCTTAAAATAAAAATATGTATTTTTCATCATCAACTTTTTTCTCAGGTGTGAATACAAACTAGCGGCTTTTAAACTGAAGGACAATCAAGCTGGCAGTTTGATCGTTTCCTCCACAAAAACTCATTACTGACATTCACAGTGCAAAGACGATGTGGTTTTTTCAACTCATTACGCTGGCGTTTTTCTTTCTCAAAGGACGTTCTTCAAGGCAAGGTGGGCCAAGAAATTTAAACAACTTAGCCGCCATTATTTATATTCTTTATCAATAAACAAATGGTTCATCTTGGGACCACACTGCAGTACCTGTAAAGCGCCCTGTAGATGAAAAAAATACCACATTTAATTTTGCAAAACGTTTCTGGCGCACATTATTTTTATCTCTGCGTTTTGTGTATGTATTAACTATAACAAGAAGAATTTTCCTACATGCATAAAATATGTTATTAGGTACAATTCATCCTCTGGATATACGTGTTTAGTCTCAGCTCTATTGCAGTTGTTTAAATGGTGGGCAGCAACGGGAAGACAAACTGCGAGCGGAAAAAAGCCGTCAGCGTTTGCAATGTGTATGTTTGGTTTATTTTTTTCTCCGCGCCGCTCACGTTTTTTTTCGCTGTTCCACATTATACAACTGAACGCCTACAAATTACCCCTCTATAGTAAACCATCTTTGGACAAAATGTTTTGGGACACTAACTATTCACTGAATATTCACTAAATATTCACTGAATATTCGGTTTAAACATTTCTTAGTCGTTAAATTTTCTTACTTTTCTACAAACTTGATTTATCAATCTCTCTAAAGAATTGTGGTAAAACGAAATAAACTCTTTCCCTCATGTCAGTGATGAGTGTATAGCTAATATGGATGCTGTCTGAATGTTTGCAGCAGGCAATGTTTCAGTTGTAAAGATTGAAGATGACGAAGAGCGTTTGATCAAGCACTTGTTTACAAACTACAACCCTCGGCTTCGCCCAGTGCTAAAAAAATCAGACGTAGTCACAGTCACGTTTGGAATTTCTCTTCATCAAATCATAGACGTAGTAAGACTTTCAATTAGTATTTTATTTCTCCAATGATTAACAAGTTTACAAAAATGAGTAATTAACCCTTTCACTCCCAGAGTCAATTATGAAGACATGTCTGTAGTTCTAACTTTTGAGTCTGTGGATGAAATCCTATGATGTGACCATTCAAATGAAACCTCTTCAGCAGTACTTTTGCATGGTACCATTTGTTCTAACTTTTGAGTCTGTGGATGAAATCCTATGGTGTGACCATTCAAATGAAACCTCTTCAGCAGTACTTTTGCATGGTACCATTTGTTCTAACTTTTGAGTCTGTTGATGAAATCCTATGGTGTGACCATTCAAATGAAACCTCTTCAGCAGTACTTTTGCATGGTACCATTTGTTCTAACTTTTGAGTCTGTGGATGAAATCCTATGGTGTGACCATTCAAATGAAACCTCTTCTGCAGTACTTTTGCATGGTACCATTTGTTCTAACTTTTGAGTCTGTGGATGTAATCTTATAGTGTGACCATTCAAATGAAACCTCTTCAGCAGTACTTTGCATGGTACCATTTGTTCTAGTTTTTGAGTCTGTGGATGTAATCCTATGGTGTGACCATTCAAATGAAACCTCTTCAGCAGTACTTTTGCATGGTACCATTTGTTCTAACTTTTGAGTCTGTGGATGAAATCCTATGGTGTGACCATTAAAATGAAACCTCTTCAGCAGTACTTTTACATGGTACCATTTGTTCTAACTTTTGAGTCTGTGGATGAAATCCTATGGTGTGACCATTCAAATGAAACCTCTTCTGCAGTACTTTTGCATGGTACCATTTGTTCTAACTTTTGAGTCTGTGGATGTAATCTTATGGTGTGACCATTCAAATGAAACCTCTTCAGCAGTACTTTGCATGGTACCATTTGTTCTAACTTTTGAGTCTGTGGATGTAATCCTATGGTGTGACCATTCAAATGAAACCTCTTCAGCAGTACTTTTGCATGGTACCATTTGTTCTAATTTTTGAGTCTGTTGACTAAATCCTATGGTGTGACCATTCAAATGAAACCTCTTCAGCAGTACTTTTGCATGGTACCATTTGTTCTAACTTTTGAGTCTGTTGACTAAATCCTATGGTGTGACCATTCAAATGAAACCTCTTCAGCAGTACTTTTGCATGGTACCATTTGTTTTTCAATATTTTACAGAATGAAATTTGGGATCTTTCTTGAATTTTGATGTTTGGCACTCTTGGGAGTGTAAGGGTTAAGAAATAAAGAGAAAAAGGGTAAAAAATAGTTAAACTAATACCTTGCCCTCATAGTTGGAAAATATAAAGGATATTTTATTAAGTGGATATAAAGAAGAACATGCTAATAACATACAATAAACAAATAAACTTATACACACACACACACACACATATGAAAGCAATATGTTTATTAAGTACTACGAGTAGATAAAGCAACTATACCAATCTAGCATTTGTTTAGTATTGGGATATGTAATATGTCTGAAAAGAGATTTCTTAAATAGTTTTTTAGTAGGCTTAGAACGGATGGAAAGGGGAAGATCGTTCCAAAAATATATATAGTAAGGCTTTCAGTCTTAATACAGTGAACTGTATAGTGGACTTTTTCTGTCGGTCGATAATGCATAACGTGTAGAGTTATGTTGTTGTTTCCTGGGTGGTAGTCTCATTCATTCTTGAATTTATTCGTTAGGATGAAAAGAACCAACTACTGCAAACCAGCCTATGGGTTCGACAGGTAAGAAGTTAACATATATTTTGTGTTATATTTGAGCCAATAAACACGTGCCTTCCAATTCCCGTCTTCTTCTTCTCTTTCTTCATCTCCTCCTCCTCCTTGTCCTTCTCGTCCTTCTTCTATTTCTTCTTCTTCGACCATTTATTGCTTGAATAGCCTAGCATAGTTGCTCTATATTTGGTTAGAGCATATTGAACCAATTTTTTAATCAAAAAGGGTGCTGTCTACATTGGTGAACGTCAATTTTCGCCGTTATTTCTCGGACTCCGAAACAGAGGAAGCTTACAACGAGCCAATGGAAGAAGTACTCGTTTCTTATGGCACATTCGCAGGCAAAATATGTGCCTTTTCTATCGTATTAAGTGTAATTAATTTTTCTCCTCGTTTTAGGTATGGAATAATCCTTTCCTTACATGGAATGAAACAGAGTTTGGAGGAATTAAATCCATTAATGTTAAGGCATCTGAGGTCTGGACACCTGATATCTACTTATATAACAAGTAAGTTATCAGATTATCGTGCTTCACTAAAATATTAATAATTCTTATTTCATTCAATGAAGTCTTGGAAAGAATTTGTACCTTTTCAAGCAATTTACTGAAAGCCTGGGTTGAAATAGTGTATCCGGAAAATATGGTTGATCGACAATATCTTCCGTCAACCGTTCGCGTCACGAGTTTGTTAATGGAACACGTTTTAAATGGATGTCAGTATGGTGACAGCGCGAAAAAGCACCTCGCTCAGGGAATTCTGAACTTCTTACTGAATGAAAAAAGGGGATAGTAAAAAGACATTCCCTTATGTTTTTGTCACTGAACATATCTACCGGACCTCTCGGTTCAATTTTTTTAGTTGCAAATACGTTGGAACAGCACTTGTCGAAACGGTACGGAATAAAGGGTTTATTGTTCAATTCAACTTGCTGTTGGCATGGGGTATTAAAAGCCAATTACCGTAAACTTTACCTTAGTAAACAGCTAAAAAACCCTTTAACATAGCGCTTCCGGGAAGCAGCTGCTCTTATATACGACACAAAGTGATCATCAACTTGTCAGCCGTCAAATGGATCAGATTTTAAAGGTGCAATGTCACGGGGAGTTTGCTTTGTTCGGTCAAACCTGTACTAAATATTTGACAAAGTATCCTTGTTCTTACAAAAAATGCTCTAAAAGCACCGAGAAGAAAACATCAAATGTTTCCACCAAGAGAGAAGAAACCATGGTGACATTTAACCCTTTCACTTGTCAGAGTCAATTATGGAGATATGTTTTGTAGTTCTAACTTTTATTTGAGTCTGTTGACGAAATCCTATGGTGTGACCATTCAAATGAAACCTCTTCAGCAGTACTTTTGCGTGGTATCGTTTGTTTTTCAATATTTTACAAAACGAAATTTGGGATTTTTTCTTGAATTTTGATCTTTCGCACTATTGGGAGTTAAAAGGGTTAAGCGATTTCTCCACGATGCAAGGGAAGAACTTGAACAAATTGGCCATAAAAAATATAGGTTACATTGCCCCTTTAACCTAAGCAAATAAGAGATTTTATCGTCAACTGTGAACGTTTGGTTCTGGCTCTGATATCGCATCACAGGATAAAGTACTGGGACCACCCTTCCCTAAGCATGCCTTTCAGTGTGGATTGTGAGATGCTTCTAAAAGACGTCTCAGGTCAGATGCGTGAGGTGCCACCGTTCACGAATTTAAATCCTGCAGATTCCAACATGCGGAAGGACCAACATGTATTTCTGGGTGGTTGATTCTCTTTCCACACCGGTTATACTGACATCACCGGCCGGGGTGCAGTTGGATGTCACCAATGGCCTTTGTTGCTCCCACTAGCGATGACAGTAGTTGCCCCTCTTGACTCTAGGTATTGGGACACTTCAGCATTACTGATGGCCTTGATGTTCTCGCCATGTCCTGTAACCTATTGAAGCAACCAGTAGGGGATACCCAGGGAACTGCTCCAGGGTGTCCCTACGTTCTTTGATACACTGAATTATACGCTTGAGTCTTATTTTAATATCCTCGCGACGTTGAAGTTTCTAATGTAGTTGATTACTCTCTGTTGTCGAGGTTCTGACGTATTCTTGAGTAGCTTGAAGTTTGTACATTCGCTGAAGATTCATAAAAACCCCGGGAGTAGTAGAGTATGGCCTCTCCAGTTGTTTTGGAAGTTGTCCAGTTTGAAACAGGACTCGGTCCATGTTCGCAAACTGGGTGGATGTCCGTCATCAAAATTAGACTTCGTTAAAGCTGTGCACCGATTGAGACAGAGGATAGTTAGTTAGATGTTGGAGCAATGAGTTTTGATACTCCTACTTTCTTCTTTTTTTTTTTCCAGTGCGAACAACGAACGTGAAGGAGGCATGGACCAGTTCAGTACGCTGATTGTTATCAACTCCTCTGGTTGGAGCAAGTGGCTCGCGCCGGCCATTTTAATCAGCTCGTGTAAGATGGATGTTAAATATTTCCCTTTTGATACGCAGGTAAAGTTCCTCTCTTGTATCATGTTAAATTCACAGATCGATGGTTATAATGTCAGTGGGTGAATAAGAAAATACTGTAGAAGAACTTTTATTTAAATGTACGTGCTCACTTAAGGATTTCATCCGCATGTGTAGACGCAAAAGTTAGAATTACCTCATAATAAAACATAATATACAGTGCCACAGTAAAATACTGCTCGATAGTTTTCATTGGGACTTTCCGATTCATACACTCCTGTAATAAACAGGGACGCAGGAAAGCACTGCTTGAAGAGACGCAAACTTATAAAGTTAGATAAAGACAACAAGACTAGAAGTTTGGTTTTCTTGGTAAAATGATTAAACATCTTTATTTACTGAATGTTAACAGTCTTGCGATTTGAAGTTCGGCTCCTGGACGTACGATGCGTTTCGTGTGAACATAGTCATGGAAGCAGCATTTGCAGACACCAAAAAGTTCGTGAGCAACGGCGAATGGGAACTTATTGCTTTCCCAGCAAAAAGGAATGAAATTTTCTACGTGTGCTGTCCAGAACCTTACCCGGATGTGACCTTCACTCTGCAGATACAAAGATTGGCTCTGTTTTATTACATCAATCTCATCATTCCATGCGTTCTTATCACAGGTAAGATTTAGTTCACATTTCCTGCCAAGTAGGAGTTTGTGATCCGCTTGGCTAAAAGAGTTTCTAAACTAGCCATATACCAATAAAAAAAATGGTACTTTAGTTTGAAGAACTTTTTAAGTAAAATGTCACCTTAAAGAAGTTGTTGTATTTTTTAGAAGAAGTTGTTTAACCATGCGTTATCAACGTAAGAGGATTTAAGGCATGACAAAAACCGTTTTTGCAGTCAATTCCTGTAACGTTAACTACTTTAAAGGGTAACGGAAAGTGGTGGGCTAACATCCAGAAGGGCTTACAACCAGAATAAATGGGCTACATGTCAAAATCATTAATGCCTACAATAGGTATGTTGTTGTTAAATAAAACTTGTTGTTGTTGTTGTTGTTGGTATGTCCAACAATAAGCGTCTCGGTTACGAGGCTGCCCACTTAATACCATCTGTTACTTTGTTGATTTCAGTGTTGACAGTGACAGCCTTTTACCTCCCCCCTGAGTCCGGTGAACGCATCACACTGGTGATAACAAACCTGCTGGCGATGACGGTGTTCATGTTGCTTGTTGCAGATATCATGCCATCAACCTCGGAAGTTATACCAGCCATCTCTATTTACTTTAGTGGTACAATCTTTGAGGTATGTTAGCCAACTTCCATATTGGGAAAAAATACTTGCTCTGATTGGGTAAATAATTATTGGCTTTGTACTAGTTGCTGGTCAAAAACACGCTTCATGTTGCAGGTCATGCAATTGAACTTTCATATTCTCCCAATCTCAGTTTCTTATAGAGAATAAAAGAAATACAGTGAAGTTAAAAATCAGTTATTCCTCTCTTGTTTGTTCATCTTTTTTTATTCATTTTTTCTACAACCCATATACTGAATTCTACGCGTATTTTGATTGGTCGTTACTTATGGTTGTTTCATCGTCCAATGATGGTCAACAGTTTTGAAAATGTGGACGAGGTTATTCCGAATATAAGGAAAGTGAAGCATCTAAAAAAATGTTTAATTGAAGCTGTTGACAATCAAGATAAAGACGAAACCGAAGCGTCAAGTAGTTTTTTGTCGTGGAAAATACCGAAATTAGAAACAAATAAACACGAACAGTCATAAACACAGTGTTACGAGGCTCAATTTCTTCCCTGTTATTGGACACAATCGTGGTACACAATCGGACGTTGGGTATCAGTGAATATCCTGCGTCCAGTTTTGGTTTTGCAGAAGCCAATGAATGCGAAAATCCTAGTGGCAAATGCGGTGCCAGGAAACACCAAAAACGCCATAAAATATGCTGTTAGCGTCGATAAAGTGCGTTTGGAAAAATTTCTCAGGCGTTTAAAAAAATATATAAAACCCTTTTTTGGCTTTCTGGTATGCCTGCTGTTGGATGGAATATTGTCCTCAAAATTTTGACTCGCTTCTTGGCCAACTGGTCATTTTTTGGACTCTCGGCCGCGGGAATTAACCACTGGTATCCCATAACCGCCAGAAGGAGTTTGTTTACTAAATACATATCCATTAACACACCCATTTATTGGTTTGGTTATCAATGTTTGTTGTTGTTATTCGTTTTCCTTCAGCGGTTTGAAAATTGTCCATTCGAAATCTACAACTGAAATGCTGCGTTTATTTTTCAAGCAATAAGATATTGCTTCTCATTGATAATACCATATAAGTATAAGGGTATTAGTTAATTGCTTAATAACAAAGATGTAACTCTCATTCTCAGGTTGCGTTAGCTCTATTGGCCACTTGCTTCATACTCAGATGTCACTTTCACGACCCCGCTACATCGGACATGCCCATCTGGGTCCGACATGTCGTGTTCAAATGGATGGCACCGATCCTGCGATTTAAAATTCCAAACAAACGAAAATCGTCAGTTCTAAACATTGCCCACCAGGATGCTGTTGTATCTACAGCAAACGAGTGTACCCCTAACAATAAAACTAACGCAGGCAATGTTTCAAGACACAGAACATCATCGCTTGATGCAGTTTTCCCTCGTTGTAATGGATTGAATCCATCCCTAGTGAGACAGCTTTCTCATTCAAATCTCGTTAATGGAAACTACAAGTCAGGTCCGACTATTCTGCGCCAAGGAGACTTGGAGTCTAATCCAAGACTGACCGTCACTCAAGCTGAGGACTGGTGCATAGCATCGAGTATTGCGAGCCTTTGCAGCAATGAAGACCGTGACCAGCGGCACAACTCCGAGTCATGCGCAGGTGATGAACCCAAAATTAACAAAGGTACGCACATGGTGGAATTGTTAAAAATGCAGGAAACGTTATTACAACATGTACAGATTCTGTCCAACGTCGTGGCCGAGAACGAACAATTGCAAGCGAAGAAGTACGAGTGGAATATGGTAGCTTCCATCTTTGACCAGGCTTTCCGAATTGTCTTTTTACTTATGTTTTTCTTATCAACCTTGACAATATTCTATTTCTCCAGGAGTTAGAAAGGAAGACTTGTATTTTATCACATGCATAGTACAAACCGCAAATCATAGATTAAAACGCTGTTCAATACGGGGCAAGAGCGAATTCCCCACTTCAGAAACTATGAAAATTACCATAATATTCTTTAAACTAGTGCAGGTTTGGGTGGTGCTTGATGTAAGCCTGATTTTTCTAATTTCTTTTGTTTCCAGCACGAACTGCACGTGCTATGCTTCAACTTCTTGGCAATTTGCATACGGTGCACATTTGTATGCGAACACACAATGCTACGTCCTAGCGTTCCTACATACACCTAATTCAAAAAAGGTTGCTTTGGTCATTGGTAATTGGGCATTGGGAAGCTATTGTTTGGTGGTCACTCAAGCGAAGCATTGCATTGTGTTCCGTATGCTAAATGCCAATTCCCAATTACCAATGACCAACTGCTAAAGCAACCTTTATTGAATTAGGTGTATACTCTGAATTCCATTGTGCCATTCTAACAAAGGAGACTTGAATAATTACACCCCAGTGAGGCTGAGCCTGCACATAAAAGATTATTATGTTATTTTTCGGAGTGGCCTGTACAAGGTGCTTATTTAGCAAATTTAAGCAAAAGTGGAATAATTAGGGGAAAATGCAAAATTCTCTGTTGGATTTCGGCTAGTTTTAAATTTGTTGTCTGTTTACGCAACGGGTAATCTTTTTCTCTGACTCAGTTATCAGCGGGTACTGGGTTTTAACTTCGATGTGCACTTGTGTTACTAAACATGTATGTCAGATCTACGTCAAGTGGAGATGTAATTGCAAAAAATCACAATCAACATCAATAAAAATATCTGTGTGTCAGTGGGGGAGGGCGGCTGTACTTAGGCTAAAATAAGGTGCACGCGCATGCGTTTTTAAAATAAGCATTTTAAACTGAGCACAAAAAAATTAATGTTTTTTTGCTGCGTAGCACTCATATTGAATGACAATATTGAAATTTAGTTAAGATTGAGTGCTGAAAAATTGTTACAAAGACAGTCAGACGTTTCGGGAATAACCCCTTCATCAGTGTTTGTGTTCCCGGCTCACGTAAGAACACAAACATCTTCAGGGCCGTAGCTAGTATGGGCCGAACCGAGGCACTTGCCTCTGTAAAAATTAAATTTTGAATACATGCTAGTACAAGCATTAGATCTCTCTTGTAAGAGGCTTTGCATAAAAAAAAATTAAAAAAGTTTTTTTTTTCTGATATTGCCTCAAGTTGGTAAGACTTTTCGTCTGGCTATGGCGGCCTGACCTTATAGCTATAATGATACTGATTGGAGGAATCGCTTGTCCCGAAATTGAAAACTAGAGGTACAAAAGATGCCAGAAAAGTTGTACTCTTTATTTGTAACGTTGATTTTTTAAGCTTTACGAAAAAGCTAAACTCGCACCCAAAAGTAACCTACCAAATTAGTTTTTGATAAAATTTCTGCTTATACCGTACCTGCGGCCTAGTAAACTGACATTCACAAATTTACATTTTCAATATTTTAAAGTGTTTAAAGCTCATTGCTTAGGTCGCTTAGTATGCACCGGATGGTGGATTTTGAAGCTTCGTGAGTTAAGAATATTTTCACTAATTCTAAGCAAGTAACGTTCTATCCACACACTTTACAATCCGATTGGCAAAAGCCATCTATTGATCGATAGATTGTGATCATTGGCTTGTGGTTTGACCCCTTAACTGCCGACTTATAGCCGAAGTAAAACAAATCTTCCAGCGATATTTGTATAAAAAAATGCATTTTGCTGTTTATTATTAGAGCTGTTATTCGAGGATAAAGCTCGTCATATAACAATAGACTTATTTCCTTTGGGTTCGCTATTCTTATAACCAATCAATTGCAAATTAGTTAGATACTAGAAAAGTCGTCTTCACGACATTTTTCGAGTTTTTAGCAAAAGAAAATTAGTTTAACAGTCTCGAAGATCACTAGGTTTTTTCACAGCAGTAATGTAAAAAATGTATTCCTTCTTCGACTTTGAGTAACCCAAACAATAATAAAAGTATACGTAGTTCATGAAAGAGACCGGTGGTTTTGTACAAATAACACTTCCAGCACAAAATGAATGGCTTTCGATGCTTTGGCATGCTATTATACTTAACTTAACATATTCTTGGGTGAATGTAAAATGTAAAATTAACATATATTGTATTAAATCATGCATTGTTAATTTTTTTATAATGACAAAAGTAACCGATGTTAATTGTTTAGAATTCATTTTTTATCAAAAGATCAAATTTTAAAAGCAAAATGTCAGAAAATTAACTACTGTATACAGGAAAAATACGCGTCGCTTTACAATAACTGAATTGTTTTATGACGAGGCGGCTAACAGTTACGAAAAACTATGCAAGCAACTGAGATGAGCTGGGTCCCTTTATCATCACAAACCCTTTAAGTCAATAAAGTATTCCTGCCATTTTTCGTACCATTCAACACGTTCATAATTAAATGTCATACTTTCTACTCAAAGCATAATTCTTCTTATCGTCAATATTGACTTGGATAATTTGGAGGTACATCAAGACAATATCCCTTTCTTTCTTCTCAGCACCTGTCTGCACAACAAGACATTGACAAAGTAAAGAGAAATGAAATGTCAATCTCTCTTAAGCGTGCTACCCCCAAGCATAGCTCGGAGCTTGCATAAAAATAACCGCCGTGGAGATGCATAAAATGAACAAAAACAACCAAAGGAAGAATTTGTCTATGATAGCAGCAATAAGCTGCCACTCCTCTTTCATGCGGTCACCCTTCTCTTGGTCCTGAATAAATCGTACCATCTCACCCACGTCTTTGGAGAGAGAGGTCTGGGTCTCCAGCAGCGCTCTGGTCGTAGGATCGGTATCTGTTACATCATGATCATCTGCGGATTTGACGTTGACGTTTGGTAACAAAGGCTGTGAATCACCATCTAATAAATTGTTCCTGGATTGCACGCGACTAGCTGCGCAGCTTGGTGCTCTGCTCGACATGTGGTTATGCAGACCTTCCCGGAATGCACCGCCAAGATTATCGAAAATTGGTGGCATGCTGTAGCGGTTGTGAGCGGCCTGTTTGACACGTAGTAGGTTCAAATGTGGATGAAGATCTCCAGGCAAAGTCGGTTCAGAGTTCTTGAAGTGAAAGTGTTGAGAAGATGACACCTGTGCTATGTTGGGAATTTTCTTGTGTACGATAGGTTCGGATTCTACGTTTGCGTTTTTATCTGTAGTGGGCTTTGCCTGAGGAGGCTCTTTAGGGTCTATGCCATGAAGTATTTTCTTAACAGGCACTCTAGTTAGGCGCGCCATCCAGCCAAGAACCACGTGACGAACCCAGTTAGGAACAGGTGTGTGAGATGGGTTGTTGAAATAGCACCTCAAAACGAGGCAAGTTGCAACCAGTGCCAGGGCCACCTGATAGGAATGCAAAACGTGTATCATAACATGACATTATGCAATTAAGTCATCAATACTGCAATTATTCGTAGAAGGCAAAACATTAAAAAAATGTTGTTGCGTATAAGACGATTAAATGTGTCTAGACTTTTCAGTCCGCTATACGGCGTAAGTTTGGTTGTCACGCAAAGCTTCTTTCTGCTTGAGAAGAGTTGCATGATGATCCAGATAACGGCTGTATGAAATGGTTAAATTTAGAGTAAATTAAATCGCTGCTACACCGTGCTGACGAGACCAAAACAGGTCGAAACAGACTGTCCACGATTGCATTTTGGCTTTCAGTTTGGCCTCTATCATGTCGTTGTCGCGTTAAGGGTTCTACGTAGTATCAACCTTGCTTACATTACTTTACTGATTTGTATTCACATTTTGGCTGATTAGATCATCTTTAGATCCTACGTCACCAGCAGCATTTTCGTTCGCGGTCCTTTGCCACTTATTCACTTTTAAGGTCTTTTAAATTTAGAGGTCTCGGCTTTTTCTTTATTAGGAGCATCTCGTAAATAAGGCACTCAAACTTCCCACGACAGTTTTTTAAGATGGAAAACTGCTCCTGAAGATTGGTCGGGTTTTGATTGTGTTTCTCATTCCGACGTTTCCCGATAGCAGAGTATTTATGTTCGAAAAATCTGCGTAGGTGGAGGTGGCGGCTCGTGTAGCCTATATAACTCGTATCGCAATTTGCCATCTCAAAGAAATGTCTAGGGAAGTTTAAGTACCTTATTTAAATTAAAAGGCCTGGACAAAATCAAGAGGTAAGAAGAACCATTTTCAAGGTATGGATTTTCTACTCACCTCAAACACACTGCCATAGAAGTAAACTGAGATCAAAGGCACGGTCTCTGAAGTGGCCGGGATAATTTCAACTACTAGTAACATGAAGACAGTCAAAGCTAGCAGATTCGTTATGACAAGCGTGAGACGCTCACCGGATTCCGGGGGTAGATAAAACGACAGGAGCGTCAATGCTGGGAAAGAAAAAGATATTTGGAGTGAATATGCGTCAACATACAAATTCCCCTACAGTAAACTGATAAACCATACTTATTGAGAAACTAATAAGATTTTCGTTAAATATTTAGTCTCAATAGCAGATCCAACGGGCTAGGGAGTAGAAGTTCGAACTGACCCCGTTTAGCTAATCTGAAGGTGCCGGTTAAACACGTAACGCATGCACTATAAACTAAATCCCGGGGGGGAGGGGGTACTCCCTATAATGGGCTATACGGGGATGCTCCGCCCGAAAGGGGTACCTTTCTGAGGCTGGAGGTATATGATAGGGTAGGGATTTCACGAAGTATAGGAAAGCCGTAGGGAAACTGACACGAGTTGAAGAATAAAAAGGTAGGGAAACTGAATATAACAAACAGACGCACATAAAGGCTACAGTATATGAAAGAGTAAGGGTTTCGATTATGTTGAGTACCCCCCCCCCCCCCCCCCCCACTCCGGGAACTAAATAAATCAGATTGTCGCGGCAATTCTGACGCACCTGATATGAGGAAGCAAGGAGCGATCAAATTGACGAAGTAAAACATATGTCGACGCCGTAAATCCATAGTATACGTTATGTCAGGGTAAGGCTCTGGACAACACTCGTAAGACACTTCATTTCGACTGCACGGCATGCTAATGAGGTCCCACTCCCCGTGCCGAATGAACTTTTTAATATCTCCATTGCACTTCTTTGCACCCGCCTCGGAGACAAGATCAAGTCTGAAGCCATCGTACGTCCATGAACCAAACTTCATTTTGCACAGCTGGAGAAAAAATTTGAATTTTGCTTAGTTCACATTACACGAAGGAAGTTTTCCTGCAAACCGAAACGCAACGCCGTTGCGAGACAAGTTTCGAAATAAATTCAGTGAGCTGCAGTCCCCCTCTTTGCAACTGACTGGCAAGTCTCTAAACTCAGTGCTGGTAGTTCGCGTTGCGAGTTGCATGGCAAAAGTCTTCCACTTTTCACAACTTGCGCCAGAGTTTCATTACCGGCGTGTAACATGCATGGGATTGCAACTTGTCTCACAATACTTTCGATAGCGTTGCACTTATTTAGAAGTTGCAGAAAACATAGTAACAGTACTAAAAAAAAACATGTATATGTGATGCATATAATCATGAACGTAATGCAACACAACACACACACAAAACAGATGATAGACTTTACGATGCATCTCAGTGTTCAGACACAGATAACTTTGTCAAGCGTGATTGCAGTAAAACATGTTTTTACCGCAGTTTTAATGAAAATAAAATTGCATTACTTGGCTAATACGTTTCATTACAGTGTAATAGTTCAAGTTCAAGTTCAAGTTTATTATTCACACTTATTTAATTACAATACAACAACAATAAGGGGAAAAAAAGAGAGAGAAGAACAGAGCTAACTATACATTGAATTAAACATAACAAAGGAAAAAGTGTGTGTAACAGCCAAAGGAGCCAAGCTTTCGAGTTGGCTACTACCACAGAGCGATTACAAAAAAATAAAAGAAAGGATACGTAAATCGTCACTCGCATAAACATTAAAGATGGTATTGAAGGGGTAAAATATGGGTGCTGAGATGAACCTGTTTTAAGTTGGGAAAAAGTGGATTTGAGGCCTTTTATGTTGGAAATTGCTCATCACTGGACCTGTTAGCTAAAAAATCATTGTGTATTTACCTGCTTGTCAAAAGGGAAAAAGGTTACGTCAAATTTGCAAGAACTTGACAAAATCTTTGGTGCCATCCACATAATATCTCCATTTGAGGATACTACAACTTTAGTCTTAAAACGATCGAGAGCTCCATCATCAGAATCGTCCACACTAAATAACAACAAGTAAAATAAACATATGAGAATCGTCCACACTAAATAACAACAAGTAAAATAAACATATGAGAATCGTCCACACTAAATAAACAACAAGTAAAATATACATATTAGAATCGTCCACACTAAATAACAACAAGTAAAATATACATATCAGAATCGTCCACACTAAATAACAAGTAAAATAAACATATTAGAATCGTCCACACTAAATAACAACAAGTCAAATAAACATATTACAATCGTCCACACTAAATAACAACACGCTTGTCGCGTTCGAAGAACACAATCCTAATTTCGTGTTGGTTGTCCTGTGCTTTAGGTGCAGTAAAATTTTAGATTTTTTGGTGTCCGCTCTTCCAAATGGCTGCCCCTATTGTTTTTTTCAGGGGCTCATTTCCGCCGGAAGTTCCTTCGAACGCGTCTCCATAATCTCCGATTACTGCTAGTACTAATTTGAAATACCTGGGGACCATCAGAAAGTCAACACACTCACTTGTTATAGAGAAATATATCAGGTTTCCACATTTTTGAGGGATGAACGTTCATATATTTTATTCCTCCAAATTTGGAGCTGTTCCACTTAAAAAATGGATTGTGCCATGCCTAACAAAAATAAATAGTCAGTTGTCAAATAATAATAATAATTAAAATAATATATATTAAGTTATAGCACACTGCGAGGATCAAATTTCACTCATGCTTCATCCGCAGTTCACATATATGATTTTCATATATCTTTTTAGTATATACTGAAACAGTGGATAGCATTGTTGGCGCGCTCTGATTGGCTACTGAAACTCGGAATAGCAAGTGCTATTCACCTCCCAGCAATTTGCGCGCAAAATTGTAATCGTTGACAGGAATAAATGAGTTAAAAAGCATCATTTTCGTTATATTATCTCACTGTTTCAGTATATACTAAAACAACTATTCACCTCAGTGTAGGTGGGTAGTGGTGGATATTTACCTCGCCGATTCGCGGCTCGGTAAATATCCACCACTACCCACCTCCACTTCGGTGAATAGTTGTTAATTATTCAAACAATAATCATCATCATCATCATCATCTTGTGTTCGGAGCATTAGGAGCTGTATCTGAGCATGTTTGAGAAATACATGGGAAAATTTGACGTTACCATCCGACTTGAAGTGATCCAGAAAACGGCTCTGTTGGTAACTGCTGGCCTATTACGGAAAGTTTTGTCTATTTAGGGGGACCTTTAGGAAATTGTTGTTGCTTGCTCCCAAGGGTAATTGACCAGGCAAAGTACACCTTACAGAGCGTTTTCACTTGACGTCATAGCCGCCATATTGGTGTTCCCGTACAAAAGAATTTTAATTAACTTCTTTTGTTAGGAACACCAACATGTCTGCCATGGCCTTTGTCATTTGAGTCCCACGGGACTGAGTGAAAACGCTCTACAGAGCGTTTTCACTTGACGTCATAGCCGCCATATTGGTGTTCCCGTACAAAAGAATTTTAATTAACTTCTTTTGTTAGGAACACCAACATGTCTGCCATGGCCTTTGTCATTTGAGTCCCACGGGACTGAGTGAAAACGCTCTACAGAGCGTTTTCACTTGACGTCATAGCCGCCATATTGGTGTTCCCGTACAAAAGAATTTTAATTAACTTCTTTTGTTAGGAACACCAACATGTCTGCCATGGCCTTTGTCATTTGAGTCCCACGGGACTGAGTGAAAACGCTCTACAGAGCGTTTTCACTTGACGTCATAGCCGCCATATTGGTGTTCCCGTACAAAAGAATTTTAATTAACTTCTTTTGTTAGGAACACCAACATAGCTGCCATGGCCTTTGTCATTTGAGTCCCACGGGACTGAAGGTCACGTGAGTGAAAATGCTCTATAAGCCTAAGATGCTACAAAATAATAATAATAATAATAATAATAATAATAACTTTAGTTATTGCCCTTGGCTGAATTTTTGTCTATCAGTATTCTATTTTGTTATTGTTACTATTATTTATTATTTACTTATATTTTTGGCGGGGGTCTGCTTTTAATCCATTTTTTGTTCGTTTTGAAAAATTACTTTTAATGGTTGCAGTACAGTCAGCGTGAATTCATATGTTACCCGACATTTGTCCAGAAGAATGGGAAAATCTATAGATAAAGATAACTCCAGCTTGAAATTACTAGTACCTGTCGGATCCAAACGCTACTCTTCACAATTTGATTCTTGAAGTCCTAAAAAAATGGCAAGAAATGAAATAAAAAATTGACCTCAGAGTAATGGGGTGAGATCATCAATGGCGTCGACAGACTAGACCAATTGTCATCAATAACTATTTAGATGTCGATCATAAAAAGTTGTCCATAACAAAAAAGTCAGTCTTTAAAGCAAGTTATAGATAACTAACTTTAAAAAAAATAGTTATCGACAACCAAACAGTTTTCCTTTTCAAACGGAAAACATCTTTAGTTGTCGATAACAAACGCGGAAGTTTTATCGTCGACAACTAAGGCATGTTGCCAAAAAGATAAGCACATGTGTTGCCCCGCGACTATCTAACGCTGAACGTTTAGTTATTAAGGGAGTGTTAGCCCTCGAAGAAGCTTTGTTTCGCAAAGTTAAATATTGTTTCACTTAAGTATTGTTATACTTGAATATTCAAATATTGATCTAGGTCTGAAAGCCCAGATTCTATGTTTTGTATGTAACGTTAGGTATAGCTCTCGCACAAACCTGTTGAGGCCCTTGGGTGCTGAAGTCCTATCACCCCTTAGTTAAAATTGAAAAGCGCAAATTAACTTACAATACATATGGAAACGTATCTTGGTACAACGATAAAAGATACGACCATGTTCCGCTCTTGCTTTATAAATAAATAAGGTCGATAAGCAAAAGATAACTTTATTTATTCAGGATGATCCATTCTGCTGCTAGTCCGTGATGATAGAGGCCCTGATAAATAAAGATTTAATAACAACTTGGAATGAAAGAGTCCAGTCTTCAAAGGAAATCATACATCCTAGAATGTGAATACTTTTAGCTGCTTTAAATGACCTTGCGAATTGCAGTACATTCAGCTACTCTTGTTAAACGATTAAATAGCAAGATCAGTGAAAAAGAGAGAAGACGCGGTTTGAAAAGTTAGATAAATCAGTTGTATAGTCTTGTATTGTCCACAAGGACAATATCATTACTTTAAAGCATTGTTTGAATACTTTCTCTTGTAAAAATTCAACAGCCCATTCAACATTAAATAGTTTTGAAATCTTAAATCCCGTTCCTAACATTCCAAACGAAAATTATCAAAAGGCTGGATGTCTATCATATGCTTCGGCTGAGTTAGTATAGGAGATATGAAATGTTGTTGGCAAGCATAGTCATTGCAATTTAGAGCTCAGATAAAACACATGCCATGCTAACTTAGGATTCTATAGTCATATCATAGCCTATTAACAAACCAGACAATATCTTTACACGGGGTCAACAGAGTAAATCAAGCATTCTGGTGCAGTGACGAAATTGACCGCCATCAGATGTTAGTTATGCAAAATCACCACAATTCATAACACTTGAAAAAATAAGGAATTGTTTCATTTGGCACGTTTATGGCCCGCCAAGATTAAATCCTTCACGTGCAACACAGATGTGGTTGGGCTGAAAAAGACCAGTCACAACAATAAATTCCTGTTTCTGTTTATTATCGATATATTTGACCTTGACAAACTCTCAAAAATTCCTCTTTGGATCAATTGAAAAGCAAACAGAACCACAGGAAAAAAGAACACTGACTTCTCAATGGGTTTTCTGATCTGAATGATCACACTTATATAAGCTAGGATCATTTGCGGACTGAAAGGTAGAACTACCATATACCGGACTAAGTCAATGTCAGTCCCACAATTTTGGCTGCGTTTTTTGGGAGAATCCGAAAACGGATTTGTGCCTCAGATCGTACGGATTTTTCACGACCAAAAAAAAAAACGAAAAAATCCGAAAAAGGATTACTTTTTGTGAAAAAAAAAACAACCGTTGGTATACAAAAGGAACCAATTTTGACTCGTTTGTGATTTTCTCTATTCTTTAACAAATAATATTTGAAATACATGCACCGAAATCCTACTTGAAATGACTATGATATAAGATCGTGAAGGACATAACAAGTAAAGTTGCATAACAGACCGCTTGCCAGATGTACTGCGAGAGCGTTCATTTGAATGGTTACAGTAGGGGGTTTGTCTCATACAGGAGATGATTTTTCAACTCACCACTTCAATGATCTGATGTAGCGAGATGCCAAACTTCACACGGACGGTGTCCGTCTTCTTTATCACAGGGCGCAGTTCAGCATCATATTTGCCAAACACGTAATTTAACAACCTTTTCTCGTCATCATCCTTTATTCCTTTACGTTTTTCCTCTGTGGAGAGATACCAAAAACCTATTTATTTATTTATTTATTTATTATACTTTCCTTAACCAATTCACTTTTTCTTATCCAAACTATTGTAGATGTGAGCTATTTGTGTCTCGAACAATCAAACAATCCTAGTTCTGCTGTTTGCTTATTGACCGCGACACGAGTGAATACTGCTGTGAATCAAGCAATTGTATAAAACAAGTAGTGCGCACCAAGAAAATAAACGGGGAAACCGAATCCATATTCTCTATTTGTGCTCTCTTATTTGTACTGAAATTCAGTGTCGTTCAGTCATACACAACGAAACTTTAACTACAATAGCTTTTGCGGTTTACAAATTCCCTCAACTGAAAGCTGTTTTTGTTGAGATAAATAATCTTTGAACCCCATTATTCCTTTCAATTACAGTAAAACCGTTTATGGTTTCTAAAACTGAATTAAGCTGAAGTCTTCATCTGGTACAATGATGATAAAAATAAAGTAGGTTTCAATTTAAAAAGAAGCAGCCTGATAAAAATAGTTTTCATAAGTGATGCAATTAGTATAAATACTTTACAAACAGATATTGCCTTATTGATTAAATTGAACAAAATCTGAACAATTTTTCTTATTCAGGAACGTTTTTATAGGATGATAATAACAGACTGATAAGTTTATCAAAACATCATAGTGTGAGTCAGTGCCATATCAGGTTTTGTTATTCCGACGTCGAAACAAAGAAATATCAAACGAAAAATACAATCAAATGTTTGTTATTCTTATTACTTATTTTTGCCAATCTTAGCTGTAAAATGATTGTAGGGAAAAAGGCTTTTAACAAACGTTTTTCATTATTAAACAAGCTGCTAAGTCAGGCACGTATGAATGGTAAATGTTTAACGGCTAGCGTTGAAGTTGAGTGGAGTGGAGTGGAGTTCATGTTCATTGGTACAAATGTTTGTAGTATCACGAGCATTGATAGGGAAACTACATAGCTTTCGGCTTAGTTTCATCGGCATACCAGACTAGTTTTATAATCATAGCATATAAAACTAAATTTAAAACAAAATCAATACAGCAAGTTTTGCAAATATTGCGAATTTTAAGATGACTTTGCTATTAGGCAGTCAAAAAACAAATGCTGACGTTGTCTGCTTTCAAGAAAAACTACATGAACTTACCTCTAGCTTGGGAAACAGCCCACAAAGAAAGCAAAATGATATAAAAATGCAACGAAAGCCGCATTTTGTATTACTTTTCACTCAAGACCGTAAATTTTCTCTCCACAGCAGCTGATATGAGAAACAAAGTGAGTGGCGCGCGATCCTGAACATTAGCACGCTATTAACATGCGATAGCCACATGCAGATGTCAGATTCCCCGGGGGCAAAGGGCCTTGGATGGCTGAGTTTTGGTTTATCTGTTTCTAAGAAACCGCTAAAATCCCTCAAAGCAAAGCGATATATTTTATGTGTTACATTGCAAATGTCCAACCGTTTAACCCAAGCTATACCACTTGAAGTAATGCTATAATAACCGCCGGCTTATGGACTATCTAAAAGCGTTAGGGAACTATGCCGACATGAAGCGACAGGATTGGTTTTTGTGTGTGGTTGAAATAAAAGAAACTTTCGCGACAGTTAACTTTTACAAAACTTGACGATTTCGTAGAAGAATTGTATTAAACAACTACGAACACATTTGCAAATAATGCCTTTATGGAGAGGGAAACAAACACTGAAAATCGCTTTATTAAATAACATAACCTGGCATTGTCTTTTACTTAAAAGTTTGTGAAGCCAGCGAAGCGGGTAATTAAATGGCTGAGCAATATTGAAAATCAGGCACAATAAAAGACTTCACAGCCGGAAAACAAAACAATTAGGAATATCTTTTAGTAAATGTATATTTAGCTCGCTTTAAACCTCAGTTTAGCTCAGTTTAAAAAAATGTAAATATTCAATTTGTAGCTAATCAGTTCGAACAAAATTAAACTCGAGCAAAATTATTGTTCCATTTGTTGTGTCTCGCCGCTGATTAAGTTTTTCCATGATATTAATCTATCATTGTTGTTTAGCTATGACATATGTCTGTTTCGGTTATGTTTATAATAAAGCCTGGTTTCCATATGATCGTCCGGATCGTCCCGATCGTCCCAGTCGTTTCAAATTTTTTTTGAGACGATTGGGACGATTGGGGCGATCGCTGGTTTCCAAATGATCGCCTCGATCGTCCCAAAGAGTGGGAGCTCACGGTCGTCAGCAAAATTCCTGGGCCCGATAACAGAACTTTGGCGCGAGATTCGCAAACAAAATGGCGGATGTTAATCGTTGCGTGCTATCTGCTTATTCTTTCAATTTTGCGCCGTATAAGGTATCGGCTATATGCGGTCCGAATGTTTTTATATTTCCTTTCGGCTTCAGCGACGTCCAAGTCAAATTTTTCGCCGATTTTCCTCCAGCAATTCAATCTTGTATACTTGCTTTTGCACTCTTTCGAAAATTTGTTATACAGGCACTCGTATTTTTGTACCTCTTCCATAAATAGTAAAGAGTTTGGTCAAAATTCGCTTACTCCAAGGCATTCTTCGCTCGAAGGTGCGAAAACTGGTGACGAGAATGATGCTTTCTGGGATAGACTTCGATCGTTTCGATCGTCCCGATCGTCTGAGAGTGTTTCCATTTGATCGCTTCTGATTTTTCACGATCGCCCCGATCGTCCGGATAGAACACAGTTCTATCCAAGCGATCGCGGTCGCCCCGATCGTCCGGATCATTTGCGATCGTCTGCGATCGTCCGGGAAGTGTTTCCATATAATCGTCCCGATCGCTTGAACATTTTTTGAGACCACTGGGACGATCCGGACGATCCGGACGATCATATGGAAACCAGGCTTAAATTTGCTATCGTATTCAAACTGCGTGGAAGGTTAATTAGCCCGCGACAAACGAACGCAACATTTCACCCCGGCTGTTGGAACATGTTGCAACATGTTGGATCAAGTTTGAAAATGGTCAAATTTGATCCAACACCATCCAACATGTTGCAACAGGGTGGCCAAATGCGTGTTAACACGTTTCGTGCAGCAATGTTGCAAGATGTTGCGTTGAAATGTTGCGTTCGTTTGCCCGGGGCCGCTTAACGAGCCCTTGAAGCGATCGGGGTTTTATCGTGAGTTAGCGTTATGTAATAGGCCTCTTTACTAAGTTAACTGTAAATCACTCCACTGGTGCTCTTGCTTAAGTCTTAACTTGTTCTTAACTCGTAGTTATGCTTTAAATTTGAACGTCCCTTCCGTCCTTATCCGTATGGCAGTTTCGGCTTAATATGGCAAAGGATCCGATCCTATTCCGGCCCAACTTATTACTGAAAGTCCTTAAGGTGGCTGAACACAGTTTGCGCGCGCTCTTCAATTTCAGCTGCTTACGTGAGTCAGCGCGCGCAGAGTTTTGAGAAAAACAAACGTGGCGCCTGTTCAGCGATCATTTTAGTTTGCTCAGCGTGGATCGCGAAAGTGTTGTTTTTCGTCTTAAAATCAAACAACTTTTTGTTCGTAAAAATGTTTGTTGAATCAATAGATAATATTTAGAACCATTGAAGAATTACACTGCCTTTTTGGTCGTTTTTGTCTTTGGATCGAGAACCCAGTCAAATGCAACGCATGCGCAGTTGGCCAAAAAATTGTGACTGGATGTTTTAGCGACTTTCCTCGGAAACGTGCTGATTTCTACAAAACTACTCATTAGAATTTCACGAAATTTGGCACAATAATAGTTCCGAATATGCTGAACTCACCTGCCATCAAAAATTTGAAATCTAACAGAGGAGATTTTTACAAAACGCAAACATATTAAACCACAAATTACGGAAGATCCTTCTGTCAAAATTACATGAGACCAGTGTTAACATGCGAATATTTTTACGAGTTTACTGGAGACAAATGATGGACAAAATCTAATGACTAGATTTTCTGAAAATAAAAGAAACCAAATATTGCAGGCTGATTTTCAATCCACCGTGTTGCCATGGCAACACCCTAAAAGCTCAACAAAAATATCAAAATACATAGCTTGTTGCTTAATTGTATGCCTCACCAATTTTTGGGCGCCCAGACGTTAGTGGTTTCAAAATGACAATGAATGACGCATAGGTACAGTGAAACTGTGTTCGGCCACCTTAATGCTCGTTATCACCAAAATCATCAACATGTCATTAGAAATTGCGTTTGTACCTTAGTATTAATTAAAACTTAAGGAAGCTGTTCTGAAACCACTACTAAAAAAAAATTCTTAAGGAGTTCAAAACTATTGCCTACAGTTAGCTATCTGGAAAATAATCATTTCTGTGAGCCTCTGCAGTCAGCATACAGTCAACATACTACTGAGTCCGCATAAATCAAGGTTCATCATGACATTATTACCGCCATTGACATGGACACTCAGTTATCCTTATTCTGTTAATACAAGTGACTTAACACTTTTTGAGATAATTTCTAGTTCTTTCCCATCTACAATAACAGGCTCAAATTTTGGATGATTTCTGGTAAAGGAAAATTAATGCTTAGTTCTTTGCATTTATTGGAATTAAGCTTTACTCTCTGATGTCCGCTAAGGACAACAAGATCTAAAAGAAAATGGGACTAAAGAACTTCAAAGAAGCCGCATTCAGCGCAAGCACAAACGAACGTTTCGAGACGTGAGCTGGTCTGACATGCATCTTTTCAAGGTTTTCTTTAGGTTGTACGTTTCTGTAGTTTATGTGACGAAAAATATGTCAAGCTTTTGTACACCATCCCTAATATGCACGCTAAATGGTACAAGCGTACAAAAAAAAAAACAGCTATATCTTACTTGCTTTGATAACAGAGGTTTCAGAACAACGATCAAGGAATAATTTTCCTTAAAAAGAAAACGGAAAAGCTCGGGATAGAGGTTTAAAAATTTAATCCAGTGAAGTGCATGATCAAAATGTTTGACATGTGTAAACAAATTAACTACAAACTTTGATCATATAACTTTTATCAAAGAAACAGTGTAATTAAACGGTCGGTGCTGAAAAGGGCAAACTTGTCTCGTAAAGATCTAGTTTTTTTTTATTTTACATCACGTAAATTACATCTATCCTAGTTTACGCCGTACCATTGCAGTTTCATTATACCCTTCCGAAATATTAACGCATCAACTGGTCTCAACTGGAACGTGTACAGAAGAGGCCGTTGTCAATTATTTGCCCTGGTTTAGACTACCATGAGGCGTTTAAGAGTTCGAATATTGTTCCACTAGTTACCCCCCACGAAAATATTTGTAAGACTCTATTTAGTTCCATTGTAAGCGATAAGTTTAACCGCTTGAATAACTTGTTCATACGGCATATATATATTTCCATAGTTTTCGAGACAATTTTACATTTCAAGGTGGAAAACCAACCATTTTAAGAAGACTTCTATCGTGTATTAGTCTCATTCAATTTTAGATTCTTCTGTCATTTTTACTTTAGACTACGAGTAGTCTCTCTTTCCTAGCTTAGTCCGTCGAGCGAGAAACGAAAAAACATTGGCGAGTGTCTCACCCCCAGTTTTCGCGCGGCCATTTTCCGCTCGCCAATGTTTTTTTTTTTTCGTTTCTCGCTCGACGGACTAAGCCTGGAAAGAGGGACTGCTCGTAGTCTATTTTTACTTAGTGATGATCCCATTTTATATGTTTTAGAATATTATTTACTTAGCTAAATACACAATTCAGTATTCGGGCTGCTTATGTGTTTACTAAAATGACTATTCACTAACATAAATCTGTTTCGTAGCAGTAGTAGTAGTAGTAGTAGTAGATCCTATTTAAACACGATCAAGAATTAAAAGCAATTAACACAGGACGAAATAATGAATTTACTAATCTTTAAGAGAAAATTAAATTTTACTTAAAGGTATCGAAAATCTTTAAGTTGAGACGTAAATACTCTTAAATGTATTAAAGTAGGTAAGTATCTTTAATATGTGTTTAAGAACCTTTACGTTATCTTTAATTTAACTTTTCAACAACTTAAAGACCCTTAAAGGCAACTTAAATTGTTCATTACTTGCTTTAAGTGTTGTCAAGTAAAGGCTTATTTAAGTAATTTACGGTGCACTTAAAGATAGTCGAAATTGTTCTTTAAGTTTTCTTTAATGAACCTTTACTTGCACTTAAAGTCGTTATTTCGTCCTGTGTAACATGCTTGAGGAGTCGTGTCGTGTTGAGGGGTTGTTTTTCGTTAATACCTTTTATTTAATTTCATCGGATTAGTCCAGGAGAACCAATTTGTGTCATAAATAACACATGCTAAGAACCATCAGAGTTTTAAAAAACAAATTAATACTTTGCGTTGGCTTTCACAAAGAAATAGTTTTCTACTCACAAAAGCAATAATTCCTTTTTAATTATCTCAATATCTATGAGATTATTTTTTCAAGAATTGAATGATTTCTTTAGCATCGTGTTAGAGGCCACGTCAGAGGTTTAAATCCATTAAATCCTTTGACTATGATTTTTTTTTTCGAGTGAGCAAAGCTGATGTTCCCTTCTATTTACAGTTACTAAAAGGTTTTTCAGTTGGGGTCGATCATGATAAAAGTCAAGAAAAGCTTTGACCATCATTCCAGGTGAAAACGTAAGTTGCATGTGCATCTTGTAGTTCAGAATGGCCAGCGACAGTTAATTTAAATAACAATATTTGACAAACAACTCTGCAGTTTAGTCAAAGTGCATCTATTGTCTTGACTAGAGGTGACAGCAAAGCTAATTCCGACTTACTGAGGTACCACTTTTTCAGTAGTAAATTGAGCATTGAGCCAGTAGGGCGCATTTAAAAAAATCACCGTGGAGATTGAAATGCTAAGGATGAGATCCCATTACAGGTGAAGAATTTTATGGGCGTCTTTAATCTAAATCTCAAAAAGCCATTGAGGTTATTGTTCGTTACTGCTGGATTCTAATGGAGGGTTGCTTTCATAATAACATAAAATCATAATTAGAACATCAACTCAAAAGACTATATCGTTAGTTCTTATCCACAAACGTTGACGAACATAACTGAAATTAAGATGTCGTGAACTCAATGACCAATTACGAAAATAATGGATGAAGGATGGATTACTTTCTTTATTCTTTTTGAAAGCTTTGACATTCTTCTCTTTCGCGATCGCGATCGCGGTCGTATTGTATGTGAAACGGAAAACTTGATGTTATGATTGATAACTTTGTCATCAGAGATGGACTCAACAGTTACGGCTAGAAAAGAATTGTATACTATCTGCAGCTAATTGGGACTAGGCTGTTACTTTTTAAGCAACTATTCACCCTGTCCATACATTAACTAATTGATCGGTCATTCTGCTCATTAATTAGTTCTTATTGTAAAGCAAACTGAAGCTGGCTAGTTGTACATGTGGCATGTAGTGACACGATAGATTTCAGTTATCAACTGTGTTCTTAAAATAGAAAAATCCAAAAGCTATATTCGAGTAATTTTCTCAGTTATTATAGCAACCACCAACTTTTTTGTAGCTGAAAGTAAACTTTAGAGACAACAAACTTGAAACAACTTCACGTACGCACATACAATTAACTTTCCCCTTCTGGGTCTTTTTCTCCGACCCTGTACGTTCAACACTGTTCAAGTTACTCAATGACGCTTTTTGTAGATGTTTGTTTTGTGGATGAAATCTTAAAATGCAAATACTTAATAATAATACTAATAATAATACTAATAATAATAATAATAATAATTGTGAAAAATTCCCAATAATAATAATAATAATAATCACACACTTAAGGCGGGGGTAAACCTGAATTTTAATGAAATTTTAAGAGGTTTTAAGAAGGGATGGGAGAAAGAAAATGATCATTTGGAACACCAACAGACAGTCGATACCCAGGTTGCTAGTGGACTAACTTGGTATCCGTCTATTAATTATTAACTACAAATTCTAATGTTAAAACTTCACTAAATCTTCAATATTTCTGATTTCTCTAAATTTTACCAATCCTTTGAGAAAAACTATTTCCTCCCAAACATACACAAAAATCACCCCAAAATTTAAAAAACACCCCATAACATAGATTTATGTTTTAAGCATAGGGTTTTGGGATTGCTTGAAACGTGCCATGTCAAGCGGCGGAACTATGGCGTTCAGGTTAACTCCCGCCTTAAAGTGCAACTAACCCCCAATAATGTTTTTCACCAAACGAAATCTCCTAATTGTTCTGATTACCTGCGGGAAAAAATTTTTACCGTAGCATTTTTCCTTGATTTTTTATAGTTTTTAAAGTTTCAAATTTTGGCGGTTTTTTTGGCCAGTACCGAGCAATGTGAAGAATGAGTCCGAGTTTTGCTTTGACGTCTTGCGACGTCATCGAAGGAGATTGATTTTATGCGAAGAGCAAAGGAACTGTGGGCAAACACAAAAAAAGGCATCGGAGTGCACAAAATCCCTTTTTTGGCTTTTGAGTACCATTCGCGGTAAAATGCCTTTTCCTTTGTCGCTTCGCGGTGATATGCTTATGAGAACGCGGCAAATGGTCTCCTTCGATGACGTCACAGCAAAGTTCGTACCCAGCTCCCACAAATGCTCGGTAATGGGGCAGAAGCACCTAACTTCAAACAGCTGTAGAAACGCGGGGATTTTATCAATTACGATAACTTTTTCGCACAAGTAATCAGAACAAACAGGAGATTTTATTTAGCGAAAGAAAAAATTGGGGTTAGTTGCACTTTAAGTGTGTGAAAATGTTTAACAGTCCTTTGTTTATATAAGTTAGTTTTCAATTTTTCAAAAGTGAAAGTTTTAGAAATACACTGTAATCCTATATTGCCAGGCATTTTAAGAAGCTTTCCCATGACTCAATTTCTTTAGTCAAATCTGCCGTTACCATTATAGAGTAAATATTCGAGAATATAAAATGAAAATAATAATAACAATAATATTTATATTTATGTTTATTAATATTTTATCTTTTAGGTAAAAAAAGAATGAGTTTCACTCGAAAGATAAGAAGTAACTCCCTCACAGAAAGCAGTCAACGCGCGCTAACATTAAACCAGGCTGCAGATCGCATCCTAGAACAACAGATTTCAAACTACAAGAGGGAGGAAAAACAGCTACAAAAGCGGCTCGACAACTTGAGGAGGACGAGGGCAACTCTTGATGCAGGGATGAAGTTAATTCTGCCGCAAACAAGATCACGGAGTCTCACGGAACCACGATCACCCAGATTATCGGACCGACCAGGCCGCAATCCGAGTTTCTCAGCCCATGCCAGTGGGAAATTGCCTGTAATTATGACTAGTAGTCCTACTCCTTCAAGAAGATTTGCCATATCAAAGGAAGATCCCTTGCAATGGTGCAAAACAACATTGGGCGAGCAGGCTTCTCATCAGGGTAATCTTCTTTCAGTGCCTGAGAAACAGTGCCTCTTGCGAACCCACTCCAATGAAGATCTAAGGAAGACCTCGGAATTCAACATCCTTACTGAGGCTGCTGCACAAAACGACATTATACAGCAACGTCCATTGCTTTCTTCACCTATTCTTCGAGCGAAAGAAGGCAAAGAAGGTCAGTCGTTATCCGCCGGTGAAGTTAGAAAATCAACAGGAGTGCATAAAATGAGGGAGAGATCCTTCAGTGAAGCGGACTGCTTACGTTTTCTTCTTCCGGATGAGCGAGATAATACAGGATCGTTCTTGAGTCCACCGAGTTATCTTCCTGCAGCATCCAAGTCACCCAAGCCACACTTGAAGAGGAGTAGCAGCATGTTCGCCTTACAAAAATCATTCAAGACTAACGCAGAGTTGATGACTACAGTCCAGCTATCTGGTAAGTTTAAAACAGTTGGCCAATATGCACTGGGCATGGCGGTTATTAGCCGACTGAATGGATTGGAGGCGGAAGATTTAGGAATTGGAAAATTCAATGCTAGCGGATATCACGAAACCGGGCGAAGAAGCCAGACGGAGATGAATACCGCCCATAATCAGTTTATAAGGCCAAGGCTTGCTAATAATAAAAGCTTGATAATGTCAAGGAAAAATTGCTGGAAGAAGGAAGAAAACCCCCCCCAAGAAGATTGCCAATCAGCATATTCTACCCAATCAAAGTAAAAGAAAAATTAACAAAACGATTAGACTAGCTGATAGCAAAACACTCATAACTTAACGACGATGGCACATTTATGACTCATAAGCCGTTAATGATAAAATCACGCAAAAAATCTAACGCACTTAAAAGGATGCCTCAGACGAGGACTAAGGTGATTCCACGCCTTGCATTGCGCATCACTTACTGCGCATAATTTATTGCGTCATAAGCGTGTGCACGAGCGCACGCACATTCAGAACATAGAGGTTTCCTTTGGGACTAAGCTCGCTAAAAAATAAGTGGCTGTTTTCTCGTCAACGAGCACGGGCACCACACCTTTTGTTCGTCCTTTCTAAGCAAGTACCCAAAACCTTTGTATGAGAAAAGACTTATTAAATTTCTATCTTTGAAAATTTAATAAATGAGAGAAATAGAACTAAACAGCAGTTTCTCTGTTTTGTATTTTAGTTATCAGGAAGACGGATTTTGTCTGATATTTGCCAAGCGCCAAGACTTCTCTGTCTTAGACGAATGTAAAACGCAATAATTGCAACGCAATGTATGCGAAGCCTTCTTTAGCAGGTTCTCATGCGTTTTTGAGTTTTGAGGAGTTTTCAAATAATGGCAATGCACTTCTATAAAAACACTGCTAAAATGCCAAAATAGGGCATATTCAATGCCTGAAAGCTCCTAAACACGTGCACCCCCATTTTTATTTTAAAATTAAAGTTCTCATATAATGATTATCTCGTAGGCAAAGTTTGAACGAGAATCTATTGTAAGTTCTATTTCAGTGGAATTACCTTAAAGGCCCACCTTCACCCAAAAGACTTTGCGGTCGTGCGTTTTTGTTTTGAAATGCTCTATTGTTCATATGCGTGATCTGATTGGTTGCACGCATTCAAGCGTGAATTTCGTTTTACACGAAATTCAGCACAGAAAGTGATCACGGCGCGCACAGCGTTTTGGGTGAAGGTGGGCCTTTATTGAACACAAACTGTAGAAAGCCTGTCAGTGATCCAGTGACAAAAATAGCCTTTATCAAGAAAACATACAATACTAATAGTTGTCCATAACGTTTTATTCACGTGTCAATTTTTTAGTGTTTATACATAACTATTATCTCATCTAATTTCTATCATTTATTTATCTACTATTTATTTTTTACTGGGTCTTGAAAAGAGAGTTTTCTAAGATTGAACTGTCGGTGCAAATGATCCACAGCTCAGTAACTGGCCTTGACCAGTGTTATTAGGACTTTGGAAGCAAATTCTTGGTTGTAATTGATATGAATTAAATGATGATTCGAACTCGACACGTTTTCAAATTTGCACACACGTATTGCATTCATTTTCAAGCACGTCATAGATAGTCTAATCAGGGTTTCTAATTGACCATGCATGTCTAGTGGGAGGCGGAGTGACGTTGTTGTTAGAGCGCTGAGCACTGCTAACTATGCCCGGGGGGGGGGGGGGAGGTACTCCCGACAATGTAGGATAGGTGTGTGCCGCCAAGGTTCTCAAATCCTGACCCTATTTAAGGGTAGAAAATCGAGATTTGATACCCTTTTGAAGGCCCAGTTTTAACAGACCAAATCTTTTTCGTTTTGCGCGTTGGGGTGGATACTCGATTTAGTGACCCTATCTAAGGAATATCTAAGGACCACAATAAAGGACTGAGCACCTAAAACACCCTATCCTATCGGGCGGCACATACCTATATAGCGTATATAAGGGAGTACCCCCCCCCCCCCCCCCCCCCCCCCCCCCCCCCCCCCACTGCCCGGGCCGGCAACTATGTAAATTACCAACTGGTCAATCTCCTAACAGTTGTCCTGATTTAAAACTTTGATCACGTGTAAAACGATGTTAGTAATCCGCTTATGTAACGTTAAGTGAGATTTTTTTATAACGAAAATTTAAAAAAATGGCGGCTTTGTGCTCTCGTGATGGAGTTAAGAGAATCCTCAAAGTGTAAAAACCTCGCCTTCGGGATCGGTTCAGGTTTCCATAAACGTTCGAATTCTCCTAAACTCTCCCTGGTGTTTCCATCAGGTTATATTTAAGTAAACACGCATGACACTTTGTAAAAGTGATAGTCCAGAGTTGAGGGTCTCGTCTTTTTTCGAGGCAATTTAAGAGGAATCAGTCTGTGCAGGCATCGAGTGTTGTACCGGAACTCTACGGTTCATTGTTCATTGTTCTACGGTTGATTGCAGCATGCAAAACGCTTAACCAGCCAGTCAGAGAACGCGTTTTATGGCAAAAATCAAATGAACGAAACGCCATGGTTGATACTTCAGTTGTAATTGCTTATCTCGCAGTTCTTGAGTATATTATGAAGTGAGCTTTGGTCAATCTTTGTTTGTAACACCTCAGATATTCGGTTGTGATTTGGTGATAAAAAAAAACTCGACTTTTCTTCGTCTCGTGTCGCATCAAACTTTCGAATGATTTCCAAAGATAGAAAATTAAGGCTTTTTGCTTTCGGAGAATATTCGAATATTCGGCTAAAGAATAAATCTAAACATTTATTCCTTTAAAAGTCCCCCAAAATGATATGGGAAAATAAAATAAAAAACATAACATTCTCAAATTAATTTCCTCCTTGGGTTCTCCTAAGGGTGGTTTCCTAGTATCATTTACTGAATGAACGAGAAAACATCACGTCCTTACGCTTTTACCACCAAAAATGCAATCTAATTTTTATTTCACTGTAGTAAATTTGCTAGTACTATTCCCACGACTTATACCAAAGGGAGGTATTTTCTGTCATGGGCCTCCAGGGTCAATATTAGTAAAAAAAGACTATATTTCATGTTTACTTAGACGGTGCGATTTCGGCTACATTTACGAGGAACGGCGAGCGAGGAATCTTCAAAAATAGGGAATCTTTAAAACGGAGAATCATTAAAACTGGGAATCTTCAAAACGGGAAACTTTAAGAAAGGAAGATCTTTTAAACGAATTGTTTTCCTTTATATCTGCGGAGTTTCATCTCAATGACGATTCTAATTTATTCGTCTACACTTTTTTTATAATTTACTGAACGTTTCTCCGCAGTCATGGCAGTATAAAACATCAAAAAATAGTTACAAGTTTTATCTATGGGCAATTCCATGCTTTATTCGCAGATAATGGGATGGATTTTCAGCTCATCATAGCGCGGGCAGCTCAAACTATATGATCCTATTTCTATCCTATAAATCCAGATACCGTACGCTCACTTTAACAATGATTATTCGATTATTCAATGATTATTCGTTCGATTCAATTATTATTCGAACAATCAGAATACAAGACGATAAACTGGGAAAGACCTTGGAGACGCCGATCTACTTTTCCCGTTTTCATGGTAAAGGAGAGTGGCACTAAAACATTCGCCTTGTAAGACGGCATGGTTGGAAAGAGACAGCACCGAATGTCCAGATTAATTTTTGAACCAAAATGCCGCCGAAACATCCGACTATCCGACATCCGTTCTTCGTTCCCCGTTCCCCGTTCCTTGTTCCCCGTTCCTTGTTCCCCCTTCCTTGTTCCCCGTTCACTCGTTCGCTGCGCTCACTCGTGAAATATCAGTTTCAACACTCGAAGAGAAATTTCGTATCTTCGCGCGGCCATGTTATATCCTCTATGTATGCGACATATGCTATCATTTAAATTGAAACAGTAGAGCATTCGATTTTGACCCTAAATGTTTTAATACCTATTGTAAACTTTTATTTATAATTTTTTTTGGACTAATGGGCGAGATTATTCGTTTGTGTCACACCGAAAAAACAACAAAAAGTCCAACATAAAAATTGAAGAATTAACTGGACGAACAGAAGACAGCAAAAACTCGAACGAAAACGGAACAGTTTGGTGACAAATTTGGATTTTGAAATAATCAGTTGAACCTAAACATTGAAATTCATAAACATGTACTTTAGTGAGCTCACTAAAAACTTATTAATAGGCAACATAGATTGATAATATGGAAAATTTTATCTGCTCAGAAGGTCTGTCATTCTCGTCAGGGGCACAGTGAACAGACCCGGTAGAGAGATTAATTTATAGCAAAACACTCCCGAAGTAACAAATGTGCGTACGAGAGACAGGTAAACTTACGATGAAATTGAAATTAAAAAATTCTACGGAAGGAAATTTACACTGCGTGAAAATTGTCTTTATTCAAATTTACAAAAATTCCGCTCCGTAGAATTTTTTTAAAATCATTGTGCATTTTCCTTTTCAAATGCCAAAAGCTATTACTAAAAAAAAAAACAGGGGGTCACCGGGTTAATTTTCTAACTATTGGTGCCACAAGCTAAAAAGTAGGGCTGAATAATCCTTTGGAAACGTCGCCGTGGAAACCGCTAATGACGAAATAACACTTACTTTTGGTCAACTATAAATTATATAGTTCAACCCTACAAAAGTGTTACAGTGGCCTTGATCTGTCTTTTTGTTCTATTCCTTCAAAGTTACAAACCGTCAAAAAGCTGAAAACTGGTACCAGCCACCTTAAAGACAACCGTAAAGTGCCATAAAAATAAAGCCCATGGACACCTGCACGATTTTGCAATAAAAGAGAGAACAGAATATTTACACAAATACAATTTAACGACACTGCAATTATTCACTATTAATTACTCACAAGAGCCTCGAAAAATGACAAGACTATCACATGAAAATTACATCTAAATTTGGAAATTAAATTTTTTTGCGAAATTTTTTTTTTGTGTGTGTAACCTGGAACTGATTCCACTATACGTCTGAGTTTACATGTTCCAGGCTGGGTAACAAACAATTATTTAAGAAAATTGAAGAACCGTAACCATGGTTTATCATAATAAGTAAATGTATTTCATGCGCGTTTTTTATCATTCCTTTTTACCCTTTGAAGATTGCAGTACAGGCAGCCGAAAGCTCAAATTTTAATAACTTTTTAGCGAGAGAGCGTTTTTACATTTTAGTCAAAACAATATATCAATGATTACTTTTTACCGAAAAGTACATACTGTTTTATATGATTATGCAAAACCCACTATGCTAACAGGACTCAGAATTACATAATTAACTCCATGCAAGACTAGTTAAAAACATGGTGACCAACATATATAATTAATATAAATGTAGGCGATGATGAACGTCCCTGAAGCCATGCAAACATCATTACTGATCGAGACATGAGGGTGTTTTCTGTTATCTGTTTTAAGGACGTTCGCGCGAAAATCTTCCAACATTGATTTTTTTATAAAACTTTTGCTACAGCTAGGTTATGAGTTACTCGTGTCAGAAATGCAAAAAAATGAGGGGGTCACCGACTTCGTTTCTGAGATAAGCTATCTGAAAGGCGACCCTAATTTTGAAAAATTGGTCTTCCTTACGGAATGTGATCCGAATGTCTGTTAGTCTAAAAATATTGCAAATGAATCTCTAAAATGCAACTTTCTTTCCCAAATTTTATGCTAGTAGGTCTGTTCAGCTAATTCATTCAACTGGTGACGTTTCTTGAAGTAAATTTCATCTTTAAACGACAGCATTTGCAAACTCTGACAGCCGCAAGTTGGCAGGATTCGATGGCGCGCGGGTAGAAAAATGGAAAACATTTAAACTTCCTACATTGATTTTTTGTTCATTTTTTCACAATCTGTCGAGAATTGGCAAAGAAAATTATCTATGAAAAAAAAATTGAGGGTCACCGACCATCCAAGCGAGTTAAATCTAAGCAAAGTTAACGCAACCGCTATCAGCCCTTTATGTGCTTAGATTTTCTTCTCTTGCGCGCGCGCTCGTGCATGACGAAGCATGGCGTTGCGACATGAATTGCGTGCGCAGTAAGGATGCGCATAAACAATTAGCGCGAACGTCCTTAAAACATCGTCTGAGACATTGCTATTGCTGTTTTAATTCATTCTTATCACGTTCTCTTTCTCTAATATATTGTTAGAGGTCCACCAATAATCTTTTTTTTTATATTATGTCAGGAAAAAAAAATGAACATTTAATATACTCTTTAAGTCAACTCAACTGGAACAAAATAATCACATTTATACGTGCTTTGCATGTCGAACCTCGTTGCTTTAACGTTTACTTTACTTTACTTATAAATTGACAGAACATCAACAAATGCCAACATCAATCTTGTCAAATCCGTATCTAGGAGTGGATGAACGTTTCTGTAAACACCAATAGTTGACTTTTCCTATTGTGCTTTTTTGTCATGAAAATCTTGCCAAATTTTAAAATATGTAATTTTCATTTTAAAGGCTGATTGAACGTCCTTTAGAAATACCAGACCCGAAGATGACGAAAAGTTTGCACAGAAGTAAGAAAGCAGTTTCGGTGTCTGATTAAGATTACGGCAAGGAGAAACAGAAGCTTGATTGTCGGCGATATCTCTCAAGACTAGACCGTCCAGGGAGAAATTGAAGCGTGTCACTTCATTTGGGAAAATCACATGGGTGTAGCGACTAATATTGCGGTCTTCAAGTCACAAATCGATTTTCTTTTCAGCAGACATACTTGACTGTGATTTCATTTCGAAGATCTCAGTGTCAGTAAGACAAAACCGTACAAGTGAACTTCAAGAATATTCATCGAAAAATTGATCTGATTGAAGGCTAGAAAAGAAACGTGATTTGCTCAAAAACACAATCGATAATTTATATTTGACACCAGTAGAAAAGAAATCATTACTGAATTCAACAGTAAAATTTTAACCGCTCTCAGAAAAGATGGACTCTGTCTGGAACGGAACGGACCTTACAAACAGCAGCAGTAATTCCCCAGATTTCGTGGGAGCATCGGCTGGTCACATCGTCAGAGCAATATGGCTTTCCTTCGTGTTTGTTTTTGGAACAGTGGGTAATATTCTTTTATTTGCGGTGATTTTGCGAAGGGGGAAGATCACGAATGTTACCAACTTATTCAACCTGAACCTGGCGGTGGCTGATTTAATCCGGATTTTCCTGTATATACCGGTTTATCTGATTTATTCCGCGCACGATGAATGGCCTCCGGGGTTGGGTTTAGTAGGATGCAAACTTGTATTCATGATTGTCCAGAATAGCCTAACGACGTCCATTTGGACCTTGCTGTTTATGAGCATGGAAAGATTCCGGGCTGTAGTGCACCCGCTGAAGAAACAGGTATGTAAGCAAATTCAAAGCCGCCATGATGATAACAAATACGTATACTGTCTGTAGCCTGAATAAATAGCATACATTCAAAATTGGGGATTGGGCGGCAACAATATCAAACTGGCGCGGAAGAGGTGCTCGTTAATTGTACCTTTTGACTTTTATATCTACCCCGTATTTCTTTTAGAGTAAAAAAGGGAGAGATATATTACAGTCGTAGGGAAGTACATAGAAAACATTTTTAGATGCAACGGACTCTTTCTCAAATAAAATTGTCAAAACTAATGTTTTTTATGCGCCTGTGTTGTTAAAGCCCATAAAACTATATTCTAATTTATATTCGTTTTTTTTTTTCAAAATGTCCAGCGAGTAACCCCGTGACGTTTCTATTGAGGAGACCCTGCACACGGGCGGGCGGTCAAATACCAAAAATATTTTTAAAGATTTGTAAATCTTATATTTAACTAGATATATCTGACTGATTGTTCTCAATCAAGGTTCGTTTATTGCTCCTGTCTCAACTGTACTTTCTTTGAACCTTCTCTTTTTGTTTGTTTTTCTCTGTGCTGTAATTTAGTTATTGTATTGTATTGTTAATAAAAAAAAAAAATAAAAATAAAAAAAATAAAAAATAAAAATAAAAAAAAATAAAAAAATAAATAAATAAATAAAAAAAAAAAAAAAAAACCCGTGACGTTTCTATTGAGGAGACCCTGCACACGGGCGGGAAATACTGTATCCCATAATGCAATTGCATATTTCCAAGTACAGAGAAAAAAGACTGACAAATTTTAATGCCTAGTATATTAAGCAATCGCTTCTCAATCAATTCTACGACTGCAATATGGCTTCGCTTGCCATCTTAATTGTCGCCTTTTCTTTTTAATCGTAATAGTTGAAAGCAGATCAGCATTGCCAAATTTTGAAATAAAAATATTAATTTTAAATTTCTGTGACTGTTATCTTTTTTAGTTTTATTTTTTTAAATAATAAATTCTTGCTTGTGATTTCTTACTAGTTAGCATGTTATAAGTAACATGTACATTTCTACCTTGCAGATGTCCATTCGTCTAGCACGGTACCTTGTGCTTGTCTCATGGTTCCTCGGATTCATTACCAGCATGTGCTTTGTAATGTCACTCAGACTTGCCACCGATGACAATGGCCGCGCTCATTGTTTTGTTTACTCGGAAAAAAGCTGGTTGATAAAAGGTCTCCTTGTGCTTCTTGTAGGTACACAATGGCTTCCAGGGGCAGCATTTACGGTAGCTTACATAAAGATGATCGTGAAGCTGCGAAGAGATGGGGTTATAAATCCGTCTAATGTTTCTCAGAGCTCTCGAAATCGCCATCGCAGGAACTTGAGAGCTGCTCGCATCCTTGTCATAGAGGTGGTGTTGTTCCTAGGTTGTTTATTCCCGTTTTACCAGTACACCATCGCCATGGCGACTGGACATAAAAGTGCTACTGGACCGCTTACTCAAAAAGGAATGATCGTGGTTTGTATGATGATGACGTATTCGTTGACGAACCCATTCTGTCATATTCTGCTAAATAGCGAGTTCAGAGAGGAAGTAAAGAGGATGAGTCAACAGATTAAAACGTTTTGTGGATTGGAAAGTAAGCAGATTAGCTGGTCGGATACTCATCTTCCAGGGTGGCACCTAAATAGCGATGAAACGCGGCAAAATGAGGAAAGAAACCACACCAAGGGCTCAGAAAAATAGCAAGAACTGTTTGGAATGTCTAAATTAGCTGTAATTTGTTTTAACCGTCAGCTAAGATCGTCAAAAAGTTGGAATATGTGACAACTGAGAAATGGCAAAGATCTAATAGCTCAGGACCGTAAAACGTAACGAAAAGTCTCAGGCCCTAGCTTAAATAAGCCAGATAGAACTAACACCTTAAAACTAACACCTTTCTTATTGTTGCATTATATTCTGTGACGTGCTACGTTCATTTGTTTGAACAGTGCAAATGGGACTGGTTTGCTGTTGCTTCAATAATTGAACGTCTTTCGGAGACCATTAAGGTTGAACAACCATTCATTTCAGAAGCTTATTTGCGCTCAGACAATGGTGCCTCCTATCATAACGCACCCTCGCTGTTTGCTATTCCAGCCATTGCTGCAAGAACAGGGATATAGGGCAGACGATATATGACTTTTCTGAGCCTCAACCGGGAAAAGACATTTGTGACAGAAAGATAGCCCCTATGAAGGCGCATATCAGAAGATATGTCAATGAGAAGCACGATGTGGTCACGGCCAGCGACATGAAGGAAGCATTCGAGTCCCACGGAGGTGTTAAGGGGCTGTAGCAGCCATAGATCCAATAAATGAAGCAGGTGGGTCAAACAAACTCCAAGAAATAAGCAAGTTTTATAACTTTAAGATTACGCAGAAGATGGAATTCGAGTTTGGTCTACATACAATATAGGTCCTGGTAAACTGGTGTCATATGAAGGAATGACGCCACAACAAAAAACTGGGATGAAGTTGTTGCAACCATTTGGTGCTAGTCAGCAGTCTGGAATTGTCTCAAGGCCGCGTGCAGAAAAGCGAACAGCAAGAAGTGATGTGTTTTTCTGTGATATGCCTGGCTGTGTGCTGACCTTTGAATGCGAAACATGAATACTCGAGCCTGACACAACTTGGTTTTAGAACGGGAAACAGTGTATGATAGCGTGAGAAGAAAATGGGCCCAACATGTCACCGAAGTAGTTGCAAGGACGGGCGAATCCTCTAATTCAGCCCAACGGGATGACACTTCTCCTTCATCGTGTAGTGATAGTGGAGAAACATCTACAAAAGACGCTCGACAGCTCGAGGAGGACAATGGCAACTCTTGATGCAGGGACTGATCAAGTTATTTCGCGCACTCAAGATCACGGGGTCTCACGGAATCATGATCACCCAGATTATCGGACCGACCAGGCCGCAATCCGGGTTTCTTAGCCCATGCCAGTGGGAAATTGCCTGTAATTATGACTAGTAGTCCTACTCCTTCAAGAAGATGTGCATTATCAAAGGAAGATCCTTTGCAATGGTGCAAAACAACATTGGGCGAGCACGTTTCTCGTCAGGGTAATCTTCTTTCAGTGCATGAGAAACAGTGTCTCTTGCGAACCCACTCCAATGAAGATCTAAAGAAGATCTCGGAATCCAACAACCTTACTGAGGCTGCTGCATAAAACGACGTCATACAGCAACGTCCATTGTTTTCTTCACCTATTCTTCGAGCAAAAAAAGGCAAAGAAGGTCAATCGTTATCCGGTGAAGTTAGAGAATCAACATGAGTGCATAAAATGAGGGGGAGATCCTTCAGTGAAGCTGACTGCTTACCCTTCTCTTCTTCCGAAGAGATAATACAGGATCGTTCTTGAGTCCACAGAATTATCATCTTACAGCACCCAAGTCACCCAAGACACGCTTGAAGAGGAGTAGCAGCATGTTCGCCTCACAATCATTCAAGACTAACGCAGAGTTAATAGCTACAGTCCAGCTATATCTGGTAAATTTAAAACAACAACAACAACAACATTTAGCTTTATTTGCATGACTGTAGATTTTACAATATTGCAAAAGCTTACAACAAACTAACAGAAGGAAAGAAAACAAAAATGATAATGATATTTACGTTGGAATAATTAAATTAAATCGGTAACAATTTTATCTCGAGAATCAAAACAAGATGAAATAAATTTAATTAATTGCATGTTTACAAGTAATATATCAAACATGAGACACAGTGTTTCATCAGATTTCCAAACACCGCGAGGTGGGTTGAAAAACGAGGCGCAGCCGAGTTTTTTTTAACCCACTTCAAGGTGTTTGGAAATCTGATGAAATACTGTGTCGAATGTTTGATATTACTTCTCAAACAAAATGATTTTAGAAGGAGAAATTAAGGATGCAAAAATGAGGAGTGTTTGAACTGATTTCCAAACACTCATTAAACATTAATTTCCTTTGTATTTTCGTCATGAATTATTAATGAGTTTGAGAAAGTAAATGGAAGAATTCATTAATTCTATGATCAATTCAGTTACAGGTAAATGGCTAATATTTGGTATAAAAGTCTGTATTTTATTGTAAAAATTATCTCTTATTGTTGCGTATTTTGAACAATAGAAAAGAAAATGGATTTCGTCTTCTATTTGATTTTAACCACAAACTGGGCAAAGCCTTTTGTCTCTGGGAATTTTGTTGTATCTGCCCAGTTCGATCATAAGTTTATGATTACTTATAAGTAATTTAGTTAATACCCTCCTATCAGATGCTCTTCTAGTTAGGCCTAGATAATTTGAGGGGGTATATTCATTCTTTAAACTCTTATAAAATTCTAGTTTTTGAGAATGCTGAAGTACATGTTGCCAATAAGAAATATATTTCTGTTTCATTAAATTTGTACAGTGTTTGACTTCAGCGGTGTTTAATAAATCGGGGTTAAAATTTCTGAAATTAAAATATTCGGATATCTTCATAAGATTAGAGTGAAAGCTAATTTACCATTGGAGTGAAGATCCAATGAGATTAAGAAAGATGGTTTAACAAAAGAGTCTTGGGGTTTATTTTGAAGGTATAACAAGTAGTTGAGGATTCTTAGATTAATGGCAATATTTAGAGGAAATCGACCAAGTTCAGCTCTGCACGCAATATTATAAGCCTTATTACTCACTTGAAGGTAGCGTTTACAAAACTGGAGATGCGTTCTTTCAATTTGTGAGCTATCCCAAGCCTTAAAATCAGATTTGGTATATCCACCCCAAATTTCACTATTATAAAGCAAAATTGGGGATATCATTGTATCAAAAAATTTACAGGCAAGGGACGGATTTAGCTTACTAAAATCTGTGTGTCGTCTCAGACTGAAAAGAGCGTGAAGTGCTTTCTCTTTTAGATGATCAAGTTAGACTTTAAAATTTCCTGAAGAGGAAATTTTAGTTCCTAAATAAGTATAATCTTGTACAACATCAATAATTTGATTATTCACATAAAATCTATATTCAGAACATTTTCTTGCGCGTTTTTGAAAAACCATAATCTTGTTTTTTTGGGGATTTATGCTTAACATCCACTTGTTACAGTATGATGATAATGCATTACGACAATTTTGTAGACCTGTTTTAGAACGTGATAAAATGATTAAATCGTCCGCATATAAAAGAGAGTTTAATTTTGTGCCGTTTGGTAGAACAAAAGGATCAGACAAAATATTTTCAAATGAAAAAGGTAAATCGTTAATGTAAAGGTTGAAAAGTAGTGGACTTAAAATACAACCTTGTCGTACACCTCTCGCGTATTGAAAGGGTCGTGTTTGGCTTTGACCAATTTTTATTGAACAAGAAGACTTGGAATAAAGGCTTTTAATTAAAACAGTTAGCCAGTTTGCACAGTTTTAATTAAAACAGTTGGCCAATTTGCACTGGGTATGGCGAATGGATTGGAGGCGGAAGATTTAGGAATTGGAAAATTCAATGCTGACGGATATCACGAAACCGGGCGAAGAAGCCAGACGGAGATGAATACCGGCCATAATCAGTTTACAAGGCCAAGGCTTGCTAATAATAAAAGCGCGATAATGTCAAGGAAAGGGGAAAATTGCTGGAAGAAGAAGAAAAACAGCCCCCAAGAAGATTGGCCGTCGGCATATCCCACCCGATCAAAGTAAAAGAAAAAAAAACTAACAAAAAGATTGGACTAGCTGAAAGCAGAATACCCACTCAGGTAAACTGAACACAGACAATAACACATAATTTAACTCGGAGGATGGCACATTTATGACTCATAAGCCGATAAAGATAAAACCACGCGAAAAATCTAACGCACTTAAAAGGATACCTCAGGCGAGGACTAAGGTGATTCCACGCTTTGCATTGCGCTTCACTTACTGCGCATAATTTATTGCGTCATCAGCGTGTGCACGAGCGGCACGCACATTTAGAACATAGAGGTTTCCTTTGAGACTAAGGGCGTGTTCTATTGGGGACAACCGTTTTTGGTTGTTTGGGTTGGTTGGGTTTTTTCGTGTTATATTGAAAATTAAAACAGTTTTTAGTTGGTTTGGTTGATCAACTTTTTCAACCAGCTCAGAACCTGTTTGAAACTGTTGAAAACGATGAGTAGCGCCCGCTGGCATATTGGCAGACGACAATTTTCGCTTGTTATTAGCCGTGTCATAATCATTTCGCGCGCGATTGCGTGATTTTCTTCAACGTAACCGATTATACGAGAGGCAGATATGCGCTCAGTTTCTAAAAAAAGCAGCGCTTATCCATCAAGTCCGTCGACGTCGAATTCAAACGGAATTTCGTCTTCTACAACTTCGGATACGGCAAGGGCCAGGGCAGCAACTTGGGATTCCGGCCGCCATTACATAAAGAACGCTGGTAATGACTATCCCCAGGCCATACCGCGTTTCAACCAAAAACGGTTAGAAAAGTCAGAAACGTGTTCTATTGGGACACCTCAACCAAATCAACCAAAACTGGTTTAGGTTGAATAGAACACGCCCTAAGCTTGCTAAAAAATAAGTGGCTGTTTTCTCGTAAACGTGCACAGGCACCATACCTTTTTTTCGTCCCGTTCTAATCAAGTACCCAAAACCTTTGTATGAGAAAAGACTTATTAAATTTCTATCTTTGAAAATTTAATAAATGAAAGAAATAGCTAGAGCCGAACAGTAGTTTCTCTGTTTTGTATTTTAGTTATCAGGAAGACGGATTTTGTCTGATATTTGCCAAGCGCCAAGATTTCTCTGTCTTAGACGAATGTAAAAAAGTTTACCTATGTCCAACGCAATGTATGCGATGCCTTCTTTAGCAGGTTCTCATGCGTTTTTGAGTTTTGAGGAGTTTTCAAATAATGTCAATGCACTTCTATAAAAACACTGCTAAAATGCCAAAATAGGACATTTTCGATGCCTGACAGCTCCTAAACACGGGCACCCCCATTTTTATTTTAAAATTGAAGTTCTCATATAATGAATATCTCGTAGGCAAGTTTGAACGAGAATCTATTGTAAGTTCTATTTCAGTGGAATTACCTTAAAAGCCCGCCTTCACCCAAAAGATCTCTTAAGGACGTCTGCGTAGGAGGCTATTCTTTAGCAGGTTCTCGTGAGGTTTTTAGTTTTGAGGAGTTTTCAAATAATGGAAATGCACTTCTATAAAAACACTGCTAAAATGCCAAAATAGGGCATATTCGATGCCTGACAGCTCCTTAACCAACACGGGCACCCCTATTTCTAAGTTCTCATATCATGAATATCTCATAGGCAAAGTTTGGACGAGAATCTATTGTAAGTTTTATTTCAGTGGAATTACCTTGAATTAACCGAAGAAAGCCTGTGATCCAGTGACAAAAATACTAATAGTTGTCCGGCGATAATGTTTTAATCATATGTCAATTTTTTAGTGTTTTTATCACTAAAGACAATAGTAATCTTATACCAGAAACCCATAAGTGGGTTGAAACGTGCAACTGTCTCTTGTACGCTTCAAAACATGCTTCCGATTATTCAATTTGCTAAGAAGTTGTCACAGCCATATTTGGAAAATCAAGATAAAAATATTAACCAATCAATTCGCTAGAACAACTTGCTTCCAATCTCTCTGGACCGAGGGGTTTCCAAATATGGTACTAAGCAAAAAATGAATGTTCGGAAGCTGTGAATGCGCGTTACACGTTTCAACCCACTAGCGCTTTCCTAAACAATATTCTGGAGTTAATGTTTCTTAAACGCATTGACGATTCTAATTTATTCTACACTTTTTATATAATTTACCGAACGTTTCTCCGCAGTCATATGGCAGTATAAAACATCAAAAAATAGTTACAAGTTTTATCTGTGGGCAATTCCATGCTTTATTCGCAGATAATAGAATGGATTTCCAGCTCATCATAGCGCGGGCAGTTCAAACTATATGATCCTATTTCTATCCTATAAATTCAGATACCGTTCACTTTAACAATGACTCGAACAATCAGAATACCAGACGATAAACTGGGAAAAGCCGTGGAAACGATCTATTTTTCCCGTTTTCATGGTAAAGGAGGGCGGCCCTAAAAAATTCCTTGTAAGTCGGTATGGTTGGAAAGAGACAGCACCGAATGTCCAGATGAATTTTTGAACCAAACTGTCCGCTGAAACATGCGACTATCGAGAGGTGTGATTTTGTCTATCATGTCCAATACATGAAATTGCAAATCCATCCGAAGATGTACGCAAAGAACAAGCAATAGCTATGATTTTTTTTAACAAAATCTGTCAATATAGAAGATTGCTAAGCAGTCTGAGATAATTACAAAGCCAATGCACGTGGTTGATCCAGAAAAGAAAAAAGGCAAAGAAAAAGGAACATGCAACTCTCCATAGTGAGGTTGAAGTTTTTATTTTCGCAACCTTTTCTAAGATTGCGCGCGACGTAGCTCAGGTTGATCCCGCATTTATAATATTCTCCAATTGAAAGATTTCCTTTTTAAATCCTATTTCTAGCCAGGGCTTTTTGGAGTATTTTGCCCTTTTTTGTAATTATATATTAACGCCGGCATGACGCTGAAACTTGGAAGGTATAAAGTACAGTGAAGCCCCGTTAATCTGGCTACCATTGGGTCACCATTGGGCCAACATTGGGCCAACACAAACTGGCCGTAAAAACGGGGTGGCCGTGTTGATGAGGTTGATCATAACGAGATGGCTGTATTAACAAGGTGGCTGTTAGGCGGGCTTCCACTGTATGTCCAAAATTGTTCGCTCAGCTTGAAGTCCGCAAATTGTCAAGTGACGTGGACTTGTTCCTTCATTAATTTTGCACAGCCGCCATCTTGAAACCGCCATCTTTAGATTCCTCACTTAAAAGATCTCCCGTTCCCCGTTCCCGGTTCCGGTTACCCGTTGCCCGTTGTCCGTTGCCCGTTGTCCGTTGCCCGTTGCCCATTGCCCGTTGCCCGTTGCCCGTTGCCCGTTGCCCGTTCTCCCTTCCCGCTCTTCGTTTTATAGATGCCGTAAATTTCCATAAAATTAGCAAATTTCTACCACGGAAAACCGGTGGAAATCTGTTTTTTACCACAATATTTAGAAATTGCGTGATGTTAGCGTCAGCACCGTTGTCTGCACTCTCATTTACCACCCGCATCGACCAATCAAAATTGCGAGATTACCGGCAATTGTGGTAAAAATAAAGACACCTGCATGATTTTGCGAAAAGAGAAACATAATATTTACATAAATACACTACGACACTGACCTTAATATCTTACAATTACTCACTATTAAGCACTCACAAAAGCCTCGAAAAATGACAAGACTTCCGAAACGTGAAAAATACATCTAAATTTGGAAAATTACTTTACGAAAATTATTTTTTTGTGTGTGTAACCTGGAACTAATTCCACTATGCGTCTGAGTTTGCATGTCTCTGGCTGGGCGACAACAAAACTGTTATTGATTTCCTTTTTTTGCCGAAAAGTACATACTATTTTATATGATTATGCAAAAACCCACTGTGCTAACAGGATTCAGAATTACATAATTAACTCCATGCGAGACTATCTAAAAACATGGTGACCTACATATATAATTAAAATAAGCGATGATGAACGTCCCTGAAGCCATGCAAACATCATTGCTGAGGGTGTTTTCTGTTATCTGTTTTAATATCATCTGAGGCATTGCTATTGCTGTTTTAATTCATTCTTACATCTACATCTACATCTACATTTAATACGTCGGTAAAATCCGAAGACATCACACCATTCTCATTCTCATTCTTTTTTATATTGTTAGAGGTCCCCCAATAATCTTACTTATATATTTTTTATGTTATGAAAGGAAAAGAAACTGAACATTTAATATAATCCTCAAGTCAACTCAACTGGAAAAAAATAATCACATTTATAGGTGTTTCGCATGTCAAACCTCGTTGCTCTAACGTTTACTTTACTTTACTTTACTTATAAATTGACAGAACATCAACAAATGCCAACATCAATATTGTCAAATCCTTATCTCAGTAGGAGTGGATCGGGACGTTTCTGTAAACACCAATAATTGACTTTTCCTAGTGTGCTTTTTTTGCCATTGAAATCTTGCCAAATTTTAAAATATGTCATTTTTATTTTAAATTTGGCGAGAATTGCCCTTAGACTGATTGAACGACCATTAGAAATACCAGACCCGAAGATGACGAAACCTTTGTACAGAAGTAAGAAAGCAGTTTCGGTGTCTAATTAAGATTACGGCAAGGAGAAACAGAAGCTTGATTGTCCGCGAGATCTCTCAAGACTAGACCGTCCAGGGAGAAATTGAAACGTGTCATTTCATTAGGGAAAATCACATGGGTGTAGCGACTAATATTGCGGTCGTCAAGCTACAAATCGATTTTCTTTTCAGCAGACATACTTGACTGTGATTTCATTTCGAAGATCTCAGTGTTAGTAAAACAAAACCGTACAAGTGAACTTCAAGAATATTCATCGAAAAATTTACCTAATTGAAGGCTAGAAAAGAAACGTAATTTGCTCAAAAACACAATCGATAATTCATATTTGACACCAGTAGAAAAGAAATCATCAGAATTCAACAGTAAAATTTCAACCGCTCTCAGAAATGATGGACTCGGTCTGGAACGGAACGGACCTTACAAACAGCAGCAGGAATTCGCCAGATTTCGTGGGAGCATCGGCTGATCACATCATCAGAGCGATATGGCTTTCCTTCGTGTTTGTTTTTGGAACAGTGGGTAATATTCTTTTATTTGCGGTGATTTTGCGAAGGGGGAAGATCACGAATGTTACCAACTTATTCAACCTGAACCTGGCGGTGGCTGATTTAATCCGGATTTTCCTGTTTATACCGGTTTATCTGATTTATTCCGCGCTCGATGAATGGCCTCCGGGGTTGGGTTTAGTAGGATGTAAACTTGTGTTCATGATTCTCCAAAGTAGCCTAACGACGACCATTTGGACCTTGCTGTTTATGAGCATGGAAAGATTCCGGGCTGTAGTGCACCCGCTGAAGAAACAGGTATGTAAACAAATTCAAAGCCGCCATGATGATTACAAATACGTATACTGTCTGTAGCCTGACTAAGTAACATACATTTAAAAATTGGGGGATTGTGGGACAACAATATCAAAATGAAGAACTGCTCGTTGTACCTTTTGACTTAAATATCTACCCCGCATTTCTTTCAGGGTAAAAAAAGGGAGATATATATTACAGTCTTAGGGAAGTACATGATTGAAAGCATATAATTTAAATGCAACGGACTCTTTCGCAAATAAAATAAATGTTTTTTATGTGCATGTGTTGTTAAAGCCCATAAAACTATATTCTGATTTACATTCGGGGGGTTCTTTTCAAAATATCAAGCGAGTAACCCCGTGACATTTCTATTGAGGAGACCCTGCACATGGGCGTGAAATAATGTATCCTATGATGCAATTGCATATTTCCTAGTACAGCAAAGAAAGACTGACAAATCTTTATGCTTCCCAATTAATGCTTCTACGATTGCAATATGGCTTCGCTTGCCATCTTATTTGTTGTCTTTTATTTTTAATCAGAATAATGGAAAGCAGATCAGCATTACCAAATTTTGTAAAAAAAAATTAAATTTCAAATTTTCGTCATTGCTTTGTTTATTTGTTTTAGAAAACAATGTCGATTTATAATCTCAAAAAGGAAACTCCTAATATATTCTTGCTTGTTATTTTTTTCTAGTTAGCCTGTTATAGAGCAGTTTCAATTAAATGTCGTAAAACCAAAACCGAAATAATCACTTTGGCCAATCACAACGGACGCAAACACTCCAATGAAACACTCCAACGAAGCAAATACATGCAGCCGGCGCCAAGCGTGGGAAAACGCGTGCAGACAAGTCTCGATTAGTTTTGGTTTTACTTCTGATTGGTTGGAAAGTGGCGCGAGATTTTTTAGCCAATCACAAAGCGTAGCAATGCAAAACCAAAGCAATTGCGAAATTGCTTTTGACACTCAAAACCGCTCTATTAGTAACAAGTACATTTCTACCTTGCAGATATCCATTCGTCTAGCACGGTACCTGGTGATTGTCTCATGGTGCCTGGGATTCATTGCCAGCATGTGGTTTGTAAAGACACTCAGGGTTGTCAACGAGAACAGTGGACGCGCTCATTGTTCTGTTTACTCGGAAAGAAGCTGGTTGATAAATGGTCTCCTTGTGCTTCGTGTAGGTACACAATGGCTTCCAGGGGCAGCATTCACGGTAGCTTACATAAAGATTATCTTGAAGCTGCGAAGAGATGGGGCTATAAATCCGTCTGATGTTTCTCAGAGCTCTCAAAACCGCCATCGCAGGAACTTGAGAGCTGCTCGCATCCTTGTCATAGAGGTGGTGTTCTTCCTAGGTTGTTTATTTCCGTTTTACCAGAACACCATCGCCACGGCGGCCGGAAATGAAGTTGCTGTTGAACCGCTGACTCCAAACGGAATGATCGTGTTTTGTATGATGATGACGTATTCGTTGACGAACCCATTCTGTCATATTCTGCTGAATAGCGAGTTCAGAGAGGAAGTAAAGAGGATGAGTCAACAGATTAAAACGTTTTGTGGAGTGGAAAGTAAGCAGATTAGCTGGTCGGATACTCATCTTCCAGGGTGGCACCTGAATCGCGATAAAACGCGACAAAATTAGGAAAGAAACTAAACTAAGGGCTCAGAAAAAAAGCAAGAACTGTTGGAGTGTCTGAATTAGCTGTAATTTGTTTTAACCGTCTGCCAAGATCGTCAAAAAGGTGGAATGTGTGACAACTAAAAAAAGGCAAAGATCTAATAGCTCAGGACCGTAAAACGTAACAAAAAGTCTCAGGCCCTAGCTTAAATAAGCCAGATAGAACTAACACCTTAAAACAAACACCTTTCTTAGTGTTGCATTGCGACCTATTTAACGGTCACTTCTATTTCGTTCAGCTTTAATTCTAAAATAAAACCAATTAAGGTGATTCCATCGAAAAAGAAGTTTCTTGAAATCTTGATATAATAAAGAAAAAAAATAGCAGAGCATTTGTTCAGACTAAACTATTTGGGGGCAGTACGCAGCTCTTACATGGTCTTCTCTGATTTGCTGAGAAAGCAATAGATCAAACAACACAACAATGGACCCGAACCCTGGAAATAATAGAGTTGCGTGATACCCAGGTCCAATGAAATTAGAGGTTGTTAAGAGCTGTTTAGTATCTGATTATTTGAGTAGGTATAGACTACGAGCAGTCTTTTATTTTTATTTTTAGTAAATCGAGCTGACACCCTCGTTGCTCGCGGCTAGAAGAAAAATAAGACTGTTCGCAGTCTAGAGTAGGCATGATAGTTTTCTATTTTTCTAAAAGGTGAATACAAAAAGCAAGCCAGTTGACGAGTGTCACGATAACAACCCATCAATGTCCGTCTTGCTTACCGATCAGACTACTGAGAGACCAGATATAAGTATTGCCTCCACATTCAGTGAAGATCACGGTGAAATCTCCATGTTTTTCAACGAAGAAGATGAAGCAGAAGTGAGTCTTTGGATCGATGAAAAAGAACAACAGCACGAGAAAAGACAAGTACTCAACCAAGCTCTCCTTCACTTACTGAGGGTCGCTACAGCCCAGTTGCATCGACATTGAATACCTCATAGGAGGATGTGTCAATGTCATAGCAATACTATTACAAACGAAAAGTGAAGGAGGTTCTTCAAGCGGTACTATCTGTCGTTGTTCGGGGACAAGAAGAAGTTCTGTGGAGTCATCTACGAGAAGAACGAGAAGTCCGAGATGACGGAATGGGACCAGCTGCAAAGAGAAAACGGTTGGACACTGGTCTTGTTGATACATTAATTTGGGCTCATAACAACGCCGAAAACTGGCAACAAAGCGGCAGATACTCTCACTTTTCGCCAATGACATTAGTAAGACCACGAACATACACAACTCGTACGCGTAAGCTAAAGCTGGATAGTGGTGGTCATGCTGTAATACCCACAGTAATAAGAACTCTTATTCCGTCGAGGATTTTTGCGCAATATCTGGCTTACTGTCTTGATATTGGATTTGAAACGGCTAGTGAAAGAACTCTAATTAGAATTTTAGAAGTCTGTTCAGCTTTTATGCAGAAGTCGTTGCATGGCCTGGTTTACATAACGTTTGAGGGTGTTCAAGGGTTTGAGTGTCTAGAAAACATTACTGATACCCTACGAAATGTAGAAGTTGCGAGTTCAAACTAGGAGAAGGAAACCAAGAGACAACTGACAGACGGCAAGAGATACCTCAAAGCTGACTTCAGGTTGCACGTGAGTAAGGATGAGAGGTGTGCTGACCATTGCACTGTACATGCACTAAGTAATCCTACTGATTCTTCATTTAGAGGTACATGCAAACATGTCCACGGAATATATTGTGATGCTTGCCGTGAGATTAAAAAGGTCATTAAAGAAATTGGAGTAAAAATAGATGATGGTGACAGTCCAAATCTGGATGCCAATACTAAAACCCAGCTTACATTTGAGTATGATAAAGCGCGAGAGGTATTGGTTCCTGGAAGGCACATAATCTGCGTGCAGTTAACCAATACATGGCAAAACAAGATGTGATATGTTTTATTCTCAACGGTAATATCTGTCTTATTGTTATGGACTGAGCGATGAAATTCTTACCACTCCACTAGAGAGAGCAGATGAGGGATTTTTTTGGAAAGAGAGGGAAGAGCTTGTACGTGAGTTCAGTGATCGGAAAACAAGATGAAAACTATTCTGTGACGCGCTACGTTCATTTGTTTGAACAGTGCAAATGGGACTGGTTTGCTGTTGCTTCAACTGATAATTGAAAGTCTTTCGGACACCATTAAGGTTGAGCAACCATTCTTTCAGAAGCTTATCTGCGCTCAGACAGAGTACATATATCGACAGCATAGAAGAGCTGGTAAATTCGTGTCCATGTAGCACGCTGTATGATAGGGTCAAAGTGTGGGACCAGAAAAACAGCATACGTATATTCAATGCATAATGCGAGTCAAATGTTCTTTTCACCTAAATGAAGAAAAGTGGCTCGCCCCAGATCTTGCCTGGAGACCTGGGGAGTATACAATCTGGACATTGTATTGTACATAAATAAAGTGACATGGGTACCGTGCCGTTTGGGTTACTATTTTACTATTTGGGTTACTGTTTATTAAGAAACTGTTAACAGCGATTTCATGACGAATAAGATTCTTAATCGTTCACAGTTTACAGTGCTACGCGCCTTACCGTTAGCGCACAACAAAATATTCTTTACAATTTAGCCAATCAGGGAGCGCGAATTTAATTGACGTGCACGCGTCCTCACAAAGTTAAGCAAGATCAAACTAAACGATGTCGCTTCGTGTTTATCACAGAAGTGTAAGTTAGTTACAAAATACGGAAATTTTATTCACTTTATTGCTTCACACGTATCAGCAATTACGAAAAAATAATTATAAGAATTAGCTTGTGATATGGTGCAAACTTGTAAAAACGGTTTGTTGGGTACTCGAGGTAAGGCGCGTCGCACTATAATAACGGTAAACATTCAGTCAAATATCGCGATTGGAACTTCACGTGGATTTTCACAGCAGCAAATACTGTCAGGTACATTATTTAATTTGCACTTTCGAATCCTATCCAGACGGATGACAAAACTTTAGTACAAGGCGTAAGAGTCCTTTAGTTTTATTAGAAGCGAACTATTAGAACCATTAGAACCATTAGACTTCTGCGACTTCTGTGTCGCTGCAGAAATTTTTTTGCTAGAAATTAGCACAGCCTTAAGTCGGGTTTTTGCAGTAAGACATGTCTTAAAAATTTAGGAGGTCCTAAGTTTAGAAGAAAAAATAAGACATGTCTTAAAATAGGAGGTCTTCGTGAATACCAGTTATCTCCTAAGTTATATCTTAGGAGGCTCTTTGGACTTAGGATGCTTTCGTGAATACGGCCCCAGGGCAGCAACTTGGGATTTCGGCCGCCATTACATAAAGGACGCCTGGTAATGACTATCCCCAGGCCATACCGCTTTTCAACCAAAAACGGATTAGAAAAGTCAGAAAAGTGTTCTATTGGGACACCTCAACCAAATCAACCAAAACTGGTTTAGGTTGAATAGAACATGCCCTAAGCTTGCTGAATAAGTGGCTGTTTTCTCGTAAACGTGCACAGGCACCACACTTTTTTTTCGTCCCGTTCTAATCAAGTACCCAAAACCTTTGTATGAGAAAAGACTTATTAAATTTCTATCTTTGAAAATTTAATAAATGAGAGAAATAGAACTGAACAGCAGTTTCACTGTTTGTATTTTAGTTATCAGGAAGACGGATTTTTTCTGATATTTGCCAAGCGCCAAGACTTCTCTGTCTTAGACGAATGTAAAAAAGTTTACCTATGTCCAACGCAATGTATGCGATGCCTTCTTTAGCAGGTTCTCGTGCGTTTTTGAGTTTTGAGCAGTTTTCAAATAATGTCAATGCACTTCTATAAAAACACTGCTAAAATGCCAAAATAGGGCATATTCGATGCCTGACAGCTCCTTAACCAACACGGGCACCCCTATTTTTTTATTTTAAAATTAAAGTTCTCATATCATGAATATCTCATAGGCAAAGTTTAGACGAGAATCTATTGTATGTTTTATTTCAGTGGAATTACCTTGAAACAAGAGAACATTCTCTTGCTTGAAATTAACCGTAGAAAGCCTGTGATCCAGTGACAAAAATAGCCTTTATCAAGAAAACATACAATACTAATAGTTGTCGATAATGTTTTAATCATATGTCAATTTTTTAGTGTTTTTATCACTAAAGACAATAGTAACCGTATACCAGAAACCAATAAGTGGGTTGAAACGTGCAACTGTCTCTTGTACGCTTCAAAACATGCTTCCGATTATTCAATTTGCTAAGAAGTTGTCACAGCCATATTTGGAAAATCAAGATAAAAATATTAACCAATCAATTTGCTAGAACAACTTGCTTTCAATCTCTCTGGACCGAGGGGTTTCCAAATATGGTACTAAGCAAAAAATGAATGTTCGGAAGCCGTGAATGCGCGTTACACGTTTCAACCCACTTATGGGTTTCTGCTTATACATAACAATTATCTCATTTAGTTTTCAATCATTTATTTATCTATTATTTATTTTTTACTGGGTCTTGAAAAGAGAGTTTTGTAAGATTGCCGACGATTGGGTATTCCAAGCATGTACTGTCGGTGCAAATGATCCACAGCTTAACTAAATAAGAAAACTCTAGTTAAAAATATTAAAACTCTATAAAGCCTTACAAATAGAACCCGCATTGGTGAAATGTCCTACAAAGACAGACTTATAAAGCTCAATCTTTTACCCTTAGCCTACGATAGAGAACTGAAAGACCTTGTATTTTTTTATAAGTGTTTATATGGATATATCGACTTAAATATGAATGATTTTGTAAGTTTCGTTTCACATGGCCGAACAAGGCAGAGCAATTCACTCAATTTAAAAACTCCTTTTTGTAAGACATCCACTTTCCAGGCCTCCTACTTTAACAGAATTGTTAAGCTTTGAAACACTTTTTGCAACTCTGCACCCAAAACTAGTTTCTGCAATCTGGCCTCCTTCCAATTGTTTGTTAAAAGACACTATGGAACCTTCTTCTAAATACATTTGACATAGACAGACCATGTACTTGGTCGCTAGTGAGATCGTGCTCATGCCACCAGAAACACTGACTGTATTAGCATTACTTTATCTGTCTAATATTTAACACTCATTTATCTATTTCTTATTCATGTAATTCTTACTTTTATTTCGTTTTATCAACTGGGCGGTACCTCGCATGGGTACCCTTGCGGTCCCGTTCGTGCCGACCCACTTGGGTAGTTTTCTTTTTTGGTATATATGTATTATCTTTTTCAATATCTGATGTACGTTACTTGTTATTTAATATTTGATGTTTGTTATATGCTATTTATTTTCTAAGAGTACCCAATAAAGCAATTAAATAAAATAAATAAATAAAAATACAAATAAAAATCGTCTAGCGCTTTCCTAAACAATATTCTGGAGTTAATGTTTCTTAAACTCATTGACGATTCTAATTTATTCGTCTACACTTTTTATATAATTTACCGAACGTTTCTCCGCAGTCGTGGCAGTATAAAACATCAAAAAATAGTTACAAGTTTTATCTGTGGACAATTCCATGCTTTATTCGCAGATAATAGAATGGATTTCCAGCTCATCATAGCGCGGGAAACTCAAACTATATGATCCTATTTCTATCCTATAAATTCAGATACCGTTCACTTTAACAATGATTCGAACAATCAGAATACCAGACGATAAACTGGGAAATGCCGTGGAGACGATCTATTTTTCCCGTTTTCATGGTAAAGGAGGGCGGCACTTGAGTAGCAAACCGCGAAATATTCAGGGAAATAACGCCTTTAAAACGGTTTTCCACGCTTAGTGAATTCACAGCAAACCATCAAATGTTTTTCCAGCTGACGTGACATTCGGCCTTGTAACCGCGCAAAAAACAAAGCTTCGCTTTGGTTTCAACATGACGTCGTACGCGCATGTTTTGCGACGTCATACGCGCCCGCGAGCTATTGTAATCCTGCGCGACGGCAGCGGAGGGCGGGCCACGCGCGCCCGCGAAACATTCCGCTAGCCATGACCATGAAAAATGACGGGCATAGGTTCTATGAGTATGGGGCTACGCAGCCGGGCCTTCGGCCCGGCGAGTGCTCCGCTATAAATTCAGATACCGTTCACTTTAACAATGATTCGAACAATCAGAATACCAGATGATAAACTGAGAAAGGTCGTGGAGACGATCTATTTTTCCCGTTTTCATGGTAAAGGAGGGCGGCACTAAAAAATTCCTCTTGTAAGTCGGTATGGTTGGAAAGAGACAGCACCAAATGTCCAGATAATTTTTTGAACCAAAATGTCCGCTGAAACATGCGACTATCGAAAGATGTGATTTTGTCTATCATGTCCAATACATGACATTGCAAATCCATCAGAAGATGTACGCAAAGAACAAGCAATAGCTATGATTTTTTTTAACAAAATCTGTCAATATAGAAGATTGCTAAGCAGTCTGAGATAATTACAAAGCCAATGCACGTGGTTGATCCAGAAAAGAAAAAAGGCAAAGAAAAAGGAACATGCAACTCTCCATAGTGAGGTTGAAGTTTTTATTTTCGCAACCTTTTCTAAGATTGCGCGCGACGTAGCTCAGGTTGATCCCGCATTTATAAGATTCTCCAATTGAAAGATTTCCTTTTTAAATCCTATTTCTAGCCTGGGCTTTTTGGAGTATTTTTCCTTTTTTCGTAATTATATATTAACGCCATGACGCTGAAACTTGGAAGGTATATAGAACAGTGAAGCCCCGTTAATCTGGCTACCATTTGGTCACCATTGGGCCAACATTGGGCCACTATTGGGCCACCACAAACTGGCCGAAAAAACGGGGTGGCCGTGTTGATGAGGTTGATCTGGAGTAAAATGCTTTTGTTCAGGTCAAGAAATAGAAGCCGTAATAACGAGATGGCTGTATTAACAAGGTGGCTGTTAGGCGGGGTTCCACTGTATGTCCAAAATTGTTCGCTCAGCTTGAAGTCCGCAAATTGTCAAGTGACGTGGACTTGTTCCTTCATTAATTTTGCACAGCCGCCATCTTGAATCCGCCATCTTTAGATTCCTCACTTTAAAGATTCCCCCGTTCCCCGGTTCCGGTTACCCGCTGCCCGTTGCCCATTGCCCGTTGCCCGTTGCCCGTTGCCCGTTGCCCGTTCTCCTTTCCCGCTCTTCGTTTTATAGATAGCCGTAAATTTCCATAAAATTAGCAAATTTCCACCAGTTTTCCGTGGTGTGGCCTCTTATTTACCACGATTTACGTCATCACATTGTCAAAATGTTGTGGACTCACGAGGCGCAGCCGAGTGAGTCAGCAGCAAATTTTGACCATGTAATGACGTAAATCGTGGTAAATAAGAGTCTACACCACGGAAAACCGGTGGAAATCTGTTTTTTACCACAATATTTAGAAATTGCGTGATGTTAGCGTCAGCACCGTTGTCTGCATTCTCATTTACCACCCGCATCGACCAATCAGATTGCGAGATTACCGGCAATTGTGGTAAAAATAAAGACACCTGCATGATTTTGCGAAAAGAGAAACAGAATATTTACACAAATACACTACGACACTGACCTTAATATTTGCAATTACTCACTATTAATCACTCACAAAAGCCTCGAGAAATGACAAGACTTCCGAAACATGAAAAATACATCTAAATTTGGAAAATTATTTTACGAAAACCTGGAACTAATTCCACTATGCGTCTGAGTTTACATGTCTCTGGCTGGGCAACAACAAAACTGTTATTGATTTCCTTTTTTGCCGAAAAGTACATAATTTTTTGATATGATTACGCAAAAACCCACTGTGCTAACAGGATTCAGAATTACATAATTAACTCCATGCAATGGTGACCAACATATATAATTAAAATAAGTGAAGATGAAGGTGCCTGAAGCCATGCAAACATCATTGCTGAGGGTTTTTTCTGTTATCTGTTTTAATATCATCTAAGTCATTGCTATTGCTGTTTTAATTCATTCTTGTCACGTTCTCATTCTCTATTATATTGTTAGAGGTTCCCCAATAATCTTACTTATATATTTTTCATCTTATGAAAGGAAAAAAACTGAACATTTAATATAATCCTAAAGTCAACTCAACTGGAAAAAAATAATCACATTTATACGTGTTTCGCATGTCAAACCTCGTTGCTCTAACGTTTACTTTACTTTACTTTACTTTACTTTACTTTACTTTACTTTACTTTACTTTACTTTACTTATAAATTGACAGAACATCAACAAATGCCAACATCAATCTTGTCAAATCCGTATCTCAGTAGGAGTGGATCGGGACGTTTTTGTAAACACCAATAACTGACTTTTCCTAGTGTGCTTTTTTTGTCATTGAAATCTTGCCAAATTTTAAAATATGTCATTTTTATTTTAAATTTGGCGAGAATTGTCCTAAGGCTGATTGAAAGACCATTAGAAATACCAGACCCGAAGATGACGAAACGTTTGCACAGAAGTAAGAAAGCAGTTTCAGTGTCTAATTATGTTTACGGCAAGGAGAAACAGAAGCTTGATTGTCGGCAAGATCTCTCAAGACTAGACCGTCCAGGGAGAAATTGAAGCGTGTCACTTCATTTGGGAAAATCACATGGGTGTAGCGACTAATATTGCGGTCTTCAAGCCACAAATCGATTTTCTTTTCAGCAGACATACTTGACTGTGATTTCATTTCGAAGATCTCAGTGTTAGTAAGACAAAACCGTACAAGTGAACTTCAACAATATTCATCGAAATATTTACCTGATTGAAGGCTAGAAAAGAAACGTAATTTGCTCAAAAACACAATCGATAATTCATATTTGACACCAGTAGAAAAGAAATCATTAGAATTCAACAGTAAAATTTCAACCGCTCTCAGAAATGATGGACTCGGTCTGGAACGGAACGGACCTTACAAACAGCAGCAGGAATTCTCCAGATTTCGTGGGAGCATCGGCTGATCACATCATCAGAGCGATATGGCTTTCCTTCGTGTTTGTTTTTGGAACAGTGGGTAATATTCTTTTATTTGCGGTGATTTTGCGAAGGGGGAAGATCACGAATGTTACCAACTTATTCAACCTGAACCTGGCGGTGGCTGATTTAATCCGGATGTTCCTGTTTATACCGGTTTATCTGATTTATTCCGCGCACGATGAATGGCCTCCGGGGTTGGGTTTAGTAGGATGTAAACTTGTGTTCATGATTCTCCAAAGTAGCCTAACGACGTCCATTTGGACCTTGCTGTTTATGAGCATGGAGAGATTCCGGGCTGTAGTGCACCCGCTAAAGAAACAGGTATGTAAACAAATTCAAAGCCGCCATGATGATTACAAATACGTATACTGTCTGTAGCCTGACTAAATAGCATACATTTAAAAATTGGGGGACAACAATATCAAAATGAAGAACTGCTCGTTGTACCTTTTGATTTAAATATCTACCCCGCATTTCTTTCAGGGTAAAAAAAGGGAGAGATATATTACAGTCTTAGGGAAGTACATGATTGAAAGCATATAATTTAAATGCAACGGACTCTTTCGCAAATAAAATAAATGTTTTTTATGTGCATGTGTTGTTAAAGCCCATAAAACTATATTCTGATTTACATTCTGGGGTTCTTTTCAAAATATCAAGCAAGTAACCCCGTGACGTTTCTATTGAGGAGACCCTGCACATGGGCGTGAAATAATGTATCCTATGATGCAGTTGCATATTTCCTAGTACAGCGAAGAAAGACTGACAAATCTTTATGCTTCCCAATTAATGCTTCTACGATTGCAATATGGCTTCGCTTGCCATCTTATTTGTTGTCTTTTCTTTTTAATCAGAATAGTGGAAAGCTGATCAGCATTACCAAATTTTGTAATAAAATTTTAAATTTCAAATTTTCGTCATTGCTTTGTTTATTTGTTTTAGAAAACAATGTCGATTTATAATCTCAAAAAGGAAACTCCTAATATATTCTTGCTTGTGATTGCTTTCTAGTTAGCCTGTTATAGAGCAGTTTCAATTAAATGTCGTAAAACCAAAACCGAAATAATCACTTTGGCCAATCACAACCGACGCAAAGTTAACACTCCAATGAAACACTTCAACGAAGCAAATACATGCAGCCGGCGCCAAGCGTGGGAAAACGCGTGCAGACAAGTCTCGATTAGTTTTGGTTTTACTTCTGATTGGTTGGAAAGTGACACGAGATTTTTTAGCCAATCACAAAGCGTAGTAATGCAAAACCAAAGCAATTGCGAAATTGCTTTTCACACTCAAAACCGCTCTATTAGTAACAAGTACATTTCTACCTTGCAGATATCCATTCGTCTAGCACGGTACCTGGTGATTGTCTCATGGTGCCTGGGATTCATTACCAGCATGTGGTTTGTAAAGGCACTCAGGCTTGTCACCGAGAACAGTGGCCGCGCTCATTGTTCTGTTTACTCGGAAAGAAGCTGGTTGATAAATGGTCTCCTTGTGCTTCGTGTAGGTACACAATGGCTTCCAGGGGCAGCATTCACGGTAGCTTACATAAAGATTATCTTGAAGCTGCGAAGAGATGGGGCTATAAATCCGTCTGATGTTTCTCAGAGCTCTCAAAACCGCCATCGCAGGAACTTGAGAGCTGCTCGCATCCTTGTCATAGAGGTGGTGTTCTTCCTAGTTTGTTTATTACCGTTTTACAACAACACCATCGCCACGGCGGCTAGAAATGAAGTTGCTGTTGAACCGCTGACTCCAAACGGAATAATCGTGTTTTGTATGATGATGACGTATTCGTTGACGAACCCATTCTGTCATATTCTGCTGAATAGCGAGTTCAGAAAGGAAGTAAAGAGGATGAGTCAACAGATTAAAACGTTTTGTGGAGTGGAAAGTAAGCAGATTAGCTGGTCGGATACTCATCTTCCAGGGTGGCACCTGAATCGCAATAAAACGCGACAAAATTAGGAAAGAAACTAAACTAAGGGCTCAGAAAAAAGCAAGAACTGTTGGAGTGTCTGAATTAGCTGTAATTTGTTTTAACCGTCTGCCAAGATCGTCAAAAAGGTGGAATGTGTGACAGCTAAAAAAAGGCAAAGATCTAATAGTTCAGGACCGTAACGAAAAGTCTCAGGCCCTAGCTTAAATAAGCCAGATAGAACTAACACCTTAAAACAAACACCTTTCTTAGTGTTGCATTGCGACCTATTTAACGGTCACTTCTATTTCGTTCAGCTTTAATTCTAAAATAAAACCAATTAAGGTGATTCCATCGAAAAAGAAGTTTCTTGAAATCTTGATATAATAAAGAAAAAAAATAGCAGAGCATTTGTTCAGACTAAACTATTTGGGGGCAGTACGCAGCTCTTACATGGTCTTCTCTGATTTGCTGAGAAAGCAATAGATCAAACAACACAACAATGGACCCGAACCCTGGAAATAATAGAGTTGCGTGATACCCAGGTCCAATGAAATTAGAGGTTGTTAAGAGCTGTTTAGTATCTGATTATTTGAGTGGGTATAGACTACGAGCAGTCTTTTATTTTTATTTTTAGTAAATCGAGCTGACACCCTCGTTGCTCGCGGCTAGAAGAAAAATAAGACTGTTCGCAGTCTAGAGTAGGCATGATAGTTTTCTATTTTTCTAAAAGGTGAATACAAAAAGCAAGCCAGTTGACGAGTGTCACGATAACAACCCATCAATGTCCGTCTTGCTTACCGATCAGACTACTGAGAGACCAGATATAAGTATTGCCTCCACATTCAGTGAAGATCACGGTGAAATCTCCATGTTTTTCAACGAAGAAGATGAAGCAGAAGTGAGTCTTTGGATCGATGAAAAAGAACAACAGCACGAGAAAAGACAAGTACTCAACCAAGCTCTCCTTCACTTACTGAGGGTCGCTACAGCCCAGTTGCATCGACATTGAATACCTCATAGGAGGATGTGTCAATGTCATAGCAGTACTATTACAAACGAAAAGTGAAGGAGGTTCTTCAAGCGGTACTATCTGTCGTTGTTCGGGGACAAGAAGAAGTTTTTTGGTTCATCTACGAGAAGAACGAGAAGTCCAAGATGACGGAAAGGGACCAGCTGCAAAGAGAAAAAGGTTGGACAGTGGTCTTGTTGATACATTAATTTGGGCTCATAAGAACGCCGAAAACTGGCAACAAAGCGGCAGATACTCTCACTTTTCGCCAATGACTTTAGTAAGACCACGAACATACACAACTCGTACGCGTAAGCTAAAGCTGGATAGTAGTGGTCATGCTGTAATACCCACAGTAATAAGAACTCTTATTCCGTCGAGGATTTTTGCGCAATATCTGGCTTACTGTCTTGATATTGGATTTGAAACGGCTAGTGAAAGAACTCTAATTAGAATTTTAGAAGTCTGTTCAGCTTTTATGCAGAAGTCGTTGCATGGCCTGGTTTACATAACGTTTGAGGGTGTTCAAGGGTTTGAGTGTCTAGAAAACATTACTGATACCCTACGAAATGTAGAAGTTGCGAGTTCAAACTGGGAGAAGGAAACCAAGAGACAACTGACAGACGGCAAGAGATACCTCAAAGCTGACTTCAGGTTGCACGTGAGTAAGGATGAGAGGTGTGCTGACCATTGCACTGTACATGCACTAAGTAATCCTACTGATTCTTCATTTAGAGGTACATGCAAACATGTCCACGGAATATATTGTGATGCTTGCCGTGAGATTAAAAAGGTCATTAAAGAAATTGGAGTAAAAATAGATGATGGTGACAGTCCAAATCTGGATGCCAATACTAAAACCCAGCTTACATTTGAGTATGATAAAGCGCGAGAGGTATTGGTTCCTGGAAGGCACATAATCTGCGTGCAGTTAACCAATACATGGCAAAACAAGATGTGATATGTTTTATTCTCAACGGTAATATCTGTCTTATTGTTATGGACTGAGCGATGAAATTCTTACCACTCCACTAGAGAGAGCAGATGAGGGATTTTTTTGGAAAGAGAGGGAAGAGCTTGTACGTGAGTTCAGTGATCGGAAAACAAGATGAAAACTATTCTGTGACGCGCTACGTTCATTTGTTTGAACAGTGCAAATGGGACTGGTTTGCTGTTGCTTCAACTGATAATTGAAAGTCTTTCGGACACCATTAAGGTTGAGCAACCATTCTTTCAGAAGCTTATCTGCGCTCAGACAGAGTACATATATCGACAGCATAGAAGAGCTGGTAAATTCGTGTCCATGTAGCACGCTGTATGATAGGGTCAAAGTGTGGGACCAGAAAAACAGCATACGTATATTCAATGCATAATGCGAGTCAAATGTTCTTTTCACCTAAATGAAGAAAAGTGGCTCGCCCCAGATCTTGCCTGGAGACCTGGGGAGTATACAATCTGGACATTGTATTGTACATAAATAAAGTGACATGGGTACCGTGCCGTTTGGGTTACTATTTTACTATTTGGGTTACTGTTTATTAAGAAACTGTTAACAGCGATTTCATGACGAATAAGATTCTTAATCGTTCACAGTTTACAGTGCTACGCGCCTTACCGTTAGCGCACAACAAAATATTCTTTACAATTTAGCCAATCAGGGAGCGCGAATTTAATTGACGTGCACGCGTCCTCACAAAGTTAAGCAAGATCAAACTAAACGATGTCGCTTCGTGTTTATCACAGAAGTGTAAGTTAGTTACAAAATACGGAAATTTTATTCACTTTATTGCTTCACACGTATCAGCAATTACGAAAAAATAATTATAAGAATTAGCTTGTGATATGGTGCAAACTTGTAAAAACGGTTTGTTGGGTACTCGAGGTAAGGCGCGTCGCACTATAATAACGGTAAACATTCAGTCAAATATCGCGATTGGAACTTCACGTGGATTTTCACAGCAGCAAATACTGTCAGGTACATTATTTAATTTGCACTTTCGAATCCTATCCAGACGGATGACAAAACTTTAGTACAAGGCGTAAGAGTCCTTTAGTTTTATTAGAAGCGAACTATTAGAACCATTAGAACCATTAGACTTCTGCGACTTCTGTGTCGCTGCAGAAATTTTTTTGCTAGAAATTAGCACAGCCTTAAGTCGGGTTTTTGCAGTAAGACATGTCTTAAAAATTTAGGAGGTCCTAAGTTTAGAAGAAAAAATAAGACATGTCTTAAAATAGGAGGTCTTCGTGAATACCAGTTATCTCCTAAGTTATATCTTAGGAGGCTCTTTGGACTTAGGATGCTTTCGTGAATACGGCCCCAGGGCAGCAACTTGGGATTTCGGCCGCCATTACATAAAGAACGCCTGGTAATGACTATCCCCAGGCCATACCGCTTTTCAACCAAAAACGGATTAGAAAAGTCAGAAAAGTGTTCTATTGGGACACCTCAACCAAATCAACCAAAACTGGTTTAGGTTGAATAGAACATGCCCTAAGCTTGCTGAATAAGTGGCTGTTTTCTCGTAAACGTGCACAGGCACCACACTTTTTTTTCGTCCCGTTCTAATCAAGTACCCAAAACCTTTGTATAAGAAAAGACTTATTAAATTTCTATCTTTGAAAATTTAATAAATGAGAGAAATAGAACTGAACAGCAGTTTCACTGTTTGTATTTTAGTTATCAGGAAGACGGATTTTTTCTGATATTTGCCAAGCGCCAAGACTTCTCTGTCTTAGACGAATGTAAAAAAGTTTACCTATGTCCAACGCAATGTATGCGATGCCTTCTTTAGCAGGTTCTCGTGCGTTTTTGAGTTTTGAGCAGTTTTCAAATAATGTCAATGCACTTCTATAAAAACACTGCTAAAATGCCAAAATAGGGCATATTCGATGCCTGACAGCTCCTTAACCAACACGGGCACCCCTATTTTTTTATTTTAAAATTAAAGTTCTCATATCATGAATATCTCATAGGCAAAGTTTAGACGAGAATCTATTGTATGTTTTATTTCAGTGGAATTACCTTGAAACAAGAGAACATTCTCTTGCTTGAAATTAACCGTAGAAAGCCTGTGATCCAGTGACAAAAATAGCCTTTATCAAGAAAACATACAATACTAATAGTTGTCGATAATGTTTTAATCATATGTCAATTTTTTAGTGTTTTTATCACTAAAGACAATAGTAACCGTATACCAGAAACCAATAAGTGGGTTGAAACGTGCAACTGTCTCTTGTACGCTTCAAAACATGCTTCCGATTATTCAATTTGCTAAGAAGTTGTCACAGCCATATTTGGAAAATCAAGATAAAAATATTAACCAATCAATTTGCTAGAACAACTTGCTTTCAATCTCTCTGGACCGAGGGGTTTCCAAATATGGTACTAAGCAAAAAATGAATGTTCGGAAGCCGTGAATGCGCGTTACACGTTTCAACCCACTTATGGGTTTCTGCTTATACATAACAATTATCTCATTTAGTTTTCAATCATTTATTTATCTATTATTTATTTTTTACTGGGTCTTGAAAAGAGAGTTTTGTAAGATTGCCGACGATTGGGTATTCCAAGCATGTACTGTCGGTGCAAATGATCCACAGCTTAACTAAATAAGAAAACTCTAGTTAAAAATATTAAAACTCTATAAAGCCTTACAAATAGAACCCGCATTGGTGAAATGTCCTACAAAGACAGACTTATAAAGCTCAATCTTTTACCCTTAGCCTACGATAGAGAACTGAAAGACCTTGTATTTTTTTATAAGTGTTTATATGGATATATCGACTTAAATATGAATGATTTTGTAAGTTTCGTTTCACATGGCCGAACAAGGCAGAGCAATTCACTCAATTTAAAAACTCCTTTTTGTAAGACATCCACTTTCCAGGCCTCCTACTTTAACAGAATTGTTAAGCTTTGAAACACTTTTTGCAACTCTGCACCCAAAACTAGTTTCTGCAATCTGGCCTCCTTCCAATTGTTTGTTAAAAGACACTATGGAACCTTCTTCTAAATACATTTGACATAGACAGACCATGTACTTGGTCGCTAGTGAGATCGTGCTCATGCCACCAGAAACACTGACTGTATTAGCATTACTTTATCTGTCTAATATTTAACACTCATTTATCTATTTCTTATTCATGTAATTCTTACTTTTATTTCGTTTTATCAACTGGGCGGTACCTCGCATGGGTACCCTTGCGGTCCCGTTCGTGCCGACCCACTTGGGTAGTTTTCTTTTTTGGTATATATGTATTATCTTTTTCAATATCCGATGTACGTTACTTGTTATTTAATATTTGATGTTTGTTATATGCTATTTATTTTCTAAGAGTACCCAATAAAGCAATTAAATAAAATAAATAAATAAAAATACAAATAAAAATCGTCTAGCGCTTTCCTAAACAATATTCTGGAGTTAATGTTTCTTAAACTCATTGACGATTCTAATTTATTCGTCTACACTTTTTATATAATTTACCGAACGTTTCTCCGCAGTCGTGGCAGTATAAAACATCAAAAAATAGTTACAAGTTTTATCTGTGGACAATTCCATGCTTTATTCGCAGATAATAGAATGGATTTCCAGCTCATCATAGCGCGGGAAACTCAAACTATATGATCCTATTTCTATCCTATAAATTCAGATACCGTTCACTTTAACAATGATTCGAACAATCAGAATACCAGACGATAAACTGGGAAATGCCGTGGAGACGATCTATTTTTCCCGTTTTCATGGTAAAGGAGGGCGGCACTTGAGTAGCAAACCGCGAAATATTCAGGGAAATAACGCCTTTAAAACGGTTTTCCACGCTTAGTGAATTCACAGCAAACCATCAAATGTTTTTCCAGCTGACGTGACATTCGGCCTTGTAACCGCGCAAAAAACAAAGCTTCGCTTTGGTTTCAACATGACGTCGTACGCGCATGTTTTGCGACGTCATACGCGCCCGCGAGCTATTGTAATCCTGCGCGACGGCAGCGGAGGGCGGGCCACGCGCGCCCGCGAAACATTCCGCTAGCCATGACCATGAAAAATGACGGGCATAGGTTCTATGAGTATGGGGCTACGCAGCCGGGCCTTCGGCCCGGCGAGTGCTCCGCTATAAATTCAGATACCGTTCACTTTAACAATGATTCGAACAATCAGAATACCAGATGATAAACTGAGAAAGGTCGTGGAGACGATCTATTTTTCCCGTTTTCATGGTAAAGGAGGGCAGCACTAAAAAATTCCTCTTGTAAGTCGGTATGGTTGGAAAGAGACAGCACCAAATGTCCAGATAATTTTTTGAACCAAAATGTCCGCTGAAACATGCGACTATCGAAAGATGTGATTTTGTCTATCATGTCCAATACATGACATTGCAAATCCATCAGAAGATGTACGCAAAGAACAAGCAATAGCTATGATTTTTTTTAACAAAATCTGTCAATATAGAAGATTGCTAAGCAGTCTGAGATAATTACAAAGCCAATGCACGTGGTTGATCCAGAAAAGAAAAAAGGCAAAGAAAAAGGAACATGCAACTCTCCATAGTGAGGTTGAAGTTTTTATTTTCGCAACCTTTTCTAAGATTGCGCGCGACGTAGCTCAGGTTGATCCTGCATTTATAAGATTCTCCAATTGAAAGATTTCCTTTTTAAATCCTATTTCTAGCCTGGGCTTTTTGGAGTATTTTTCCTTTTTTCGTAATTATATATTAACGCCATGACGCTGAAACTTGGAAGGTATATAGAACAGTGAAGCCCCGTTAATCTGGCTACCATTTGGTCACCATTGGGCCAACATTGGGCCACTATTGGGCCACCACAAACTGGCCGAAAAAACGGGGTGGCCGTGTTGATGAGGTTGATCTGGAGTAAAATGCTTTTGTTCAGGTCAAGAAATAGAAGCCGTAATAACGAGATGGCTGTATTAACAAGGTGGCTGTTAGGCGGGGTTCCACTGTATGTCCAAAATTGTTCGCTCAGCTTGAAGTCCGCAAATTGTCAAGTGACGTGGACTTGTTCCTTCATTAATTTTGCACAGCCGCCATCTTGAATCCGCCATCTTTAGATTCCTCACTTTAAAGATTCCCCCGTTCCCCGGTTCCGGTTACCCGCTGCCCGTTGCCCATTGCCCGTTGCCCGTTGCCCGTTGCCCGTTGCCCGTTGCCCGTTGCCCGTTCTCCTTTCCCGCTCTTCGTTTTATAGATAGCCGTAAATTTCCATAAAATTAGCAAATTTCCACCAGTTTTCCGTGGTGTGGCCTCTTATTTACCACGATTTACGTCATCACATTGTCAAAATGTTGTGGACTCACGAGGCGCAGCCGAGTGAGTCAGCAGCAAATTTTGACCATGTAATGACGTAAATCGTGGTAAATAAGAGTCTACACCACGGAAAACCGGTGGAAATCTGTTTTTTACCACAATATTTAGAAATTGCGTGATGTTAGCGTCAGCACCGTTGTCTGCATTCTCATTTACCACCCGCATCGACCAATCAGATTGCGAGATTACCGGCAATTGTGGTAAAAATAAAGACACCTGCATGATTTTGCGAAAAGAGAAACAGAATATTTACACAAATACACTACGACACTGACCTTAATATTTGCAATTACTCACTATTAATCACTCACAAAAGCCTCGAGAAATGACAAGACTTCCGAAACATGAAAAATACATCTAAATTTGGAAAATTATTTTACGAAAACCTGGAACTAATTCCACTATGCGTCTGAGTTTACATGTCTCTGGCTGGGCAACAACAAAACTGTTATTGATTTCCTTTTTTGCCGAAAAGTACATAATTTTTTGATATGATTACGCAAAAACCCACTGTGCTAACAGGATTCAGAATTACATAATTAACTCCATGCAATGGTGACCAACATATATAATTAAAATAAGTGAAGATGAAGGTGCCTGAAGCCATGCAAACATCATTGCTGAGGGTTTTTTCTGTTATCTGTTTTAATATCATCTAAGTCATTGCTATTGCTGTTTTAATTCATTCTTGTCACGTTCTCATTCTCTATTATATTGTTAGAGGTTCCCCAATAATCTTACTTATATATTTTTCATCTTATGAAAGGAAAAAAACTGAACATTTAATATAATCCTAAAGTCAACTCAACTGGAAAAAAATAATCACATTTATACGTGTTTCGCATGTCAAACCTCGTTGCTCTAACGTTTACTTTACTTTACTTTACTTTACTTTACTTTACTTATAAATTGACAGAACATCAACAAATGCCAACATCAATCTTGTCAAATCCGTATCTCAGTAGGAGTGGATCGGGACGTTTTTGTAAACACCAATAACTGACTTTTCCTAGTGTGCTTTTTTTGTCATTGAAATCTTGCCAAATTTTAAAATATGTCATTTTTATTTTAAATTTGGCGAGAATTGTCCTAAGGCTGATTGAAAGACCATTAGAAATACCAGACCCGAAGATGACGAAACGTTTGCACAGAAGTAAGAAAGCAGTTTCAGTGTCTAATTATGTTTACGGCAAGGAGAAACAGAAGCTTGATTGTCGGCAAGATCTCTCAAGACTAGACCGTCCAGGGAGAAATTGAAGCGTGTCACTTCATTTGGGAAAATCACATGGGTGTAGCGACTAATATTGCGGTCTTCAAGCCACAAATCGATTTTCTTTTCAGCAGACATACTTGACTGTGATTTCATTTCGAAGATCTCAGTGTTAGTAAGACAAAACCGTACAAGTGAACTTCAACAATATTCATCGAAATATTTACCTGATTGAAGGCTAGAAAAGAAACGTAATTTGCTCAAAAACACAATCGATAATTCATATTTGACACCAGTAGAAAAGAAATCATTAGAATTCAACAGTAAAATTTCAACCGCTCTCAGAAATGATGGACTCGGTCTGGAACGGAACGGACCTTACAAACAGCAGCAGGAATTCTCCAGATTTCGTGGGAGCATCGGCTGATCACATCATCAGAGCGATATGGCTTTCCTTCGTGTTTGTTTTTGGAACAGTGGGTAATATTCTTTTATTTGCGGTGATTTTGCGAAGGGGGAAGATCACGAATGTTACCAACTTATTCAACCTGAACCTGGCGGTGGCTGATTTAATCCGGATGTTCCTGTTTATACCGGTTTATCTGATTTATTCCGCGCACGATGAATGGCCTCCGGGGTTGGGTTTAGTAGGATGTAAACTTGTGTTCATGATTCTCCAAAGTAGCCTAACGACGTCCATTTGGACCTTGCTGTTTATGAGCATGGAGAGATTCCGGGCTGTAGTGCACCCGCTAAAGAAACAGGTATGTAAACAAATTCAAAGCCGCCATGATGATTACAAATACGTATACTGTCTGTAGCCTGACTAAATAGCATACATTTAAAAATTGGGGGACAACAATATCAAAATGAAGAACTGCTCGTTGTACCTTTTGATTTAAATATCTACCCCGCATTTCTTTCAGGGTAAAAAAAGGGAGAGATATATTACAGTCTTAGGGAAGTACATGATTGAAAGCATATAATTTAAATGCAACGGACTCTTTCGCAAATAAAATAAATGTTTTTTATGTGCATGTGTTGTTAAAGCCCATAAAACTATATTCTGATTTACATTCTGGGGTTCTTTTCAAAATATCAAGCAAGTAACCCCGTGACGTTTCTATTGAGGAGACCCTGCACATGGGCGTGAAATAATGTATCCTATGATGCAGTTGCATATTTCCTAGTACAGCGAAGAAAGACTGACAAATCTTTATGCTTCCCAATTAATGCTTCTACGATTGCAATATGGCTTCGCTTGCCATCTTATTTGTTGTCTTTTCTTTTTAATCAGAATAGTGGAAAGCTGATCAGCATTACCAAATTTTGTAATAAAATTTTAAATTTCAAATTTTCGTCATTGCTTTGTTTATTTGTTTTAGAAAACAATGTCGATTTATAATCTCAAAAAGGAAACTCCTAATATATTCTTGCTTGTGATTGCTTTCTAGTTAGCCTGTTATAGAGCAGTTTCAATTAAATGTCGTAAAACCAAAACCGAAATAATCACTTTGGCCAATCACAACCGACGCAAAGTTAACACTCCAATGAAACACTTCAACGAAGCAAATACATGCAGCCGGCGCCAAGCGTGGGAAAACGCGTGCAGACAAGTCTCGATTAGTTTTGGTTTTACTTCTGATTGGTTGGAAAGTGACACGAGATTTTTTAGCCAATCACAAAGCGTAGTAATGCAAAACCAAAGCAATTGCGAAATTGCTTTTGACACTCAAAACCGCTCTATTAGTAACAAGTACATTTCTACCTTGCAGATATCCATTCGTCTAGCACGGTACCTGGTGATTGTCTCATGGTGCCTGGGATTCATTACCAGCATGTGGTTTGTAAAGGCACTCAGGCTTGTCACCGAGAACAGTGGCCGCGCTCATTGTTCTGTTTACTCGGAAAGAAGCTGGTTGATAAATGGTCTCCTTGTGCTTCGTGTAGGTACACAATGGCTTCCAGGGGCAGCATTCACGGTAGCTTACATAAAGATTATCTTGAAGCTGCGAAGAGATGGGGCTATAAATCCGTCTGATGTTTCTCAGAGCTCTCAAAACCGCCATCGCAGGAACTTGAGAGCTGCTCGCATCCTTGTCATAGAGGTGGTGTTCTTCCTAGTTTGTTTATTACCGTTTTACAACAACACCATCGCCACGGCGGCTAGAAATGAAGTTGCTGTTGAACCGCTGACTCCAAACGGAATAATCGTGTTTTGTATGATGATGACGTATTCGTTGACGAACCCATTCTGTCATATTCTGCTGAATAGCGAGTTCAGAAAGGAAGTAAAGAGGATGAGTCAACAGATTAAAACGTTTTGTGGAGTGGAAAGTAAGCAGATTAGCTGGTCGGATACTCATCTTCCAGGGTGGCACCTGAATCGCAATAAAACGCGACAAAATTAGGAAAGAAACTAAACTAAGGGCTCAGAAAAAAGCAAGAACTGTTGGAGTGTCTGAATTAGCTGTAATTTGTTTTAACCGTCTGCCAAGATCGTCAAAAAGGTGGAATGTGTGACAGCTAAAAAAAGGCAAAGATCTAATAGTTCAGGACCGTAACGAAAAGTCTCAGGCCCTAGCTTAAATAAGCCAGATAGAACTAACACCTTAAAACAAACACCTTTCTTAGTGTTGCATTGCGACCTATTTAACGGTCACTTCTATTTCGTTCAGCTTTAATTCTAAAATAAAACCAATTAAGGTGATTCCATCGAAAAAGAAGTTTCTTGAAATCTTGATATAATAAAGAAAAAAAATAGCAGAGCATTTGTTCAGACTAAACTATTTGGGGGCAGTACGCAGCTCTTACATGGTCTTCTCTGATTTGCTGAGAAAGCAATAGATCAAACAACACAACAATGGACCCGAACCCTGGAAATAATAGAGTTGCGTGATACCCAGGTCCAATGAAATTAGAGGTTGTTAAGAGCTGTTTAGTATCTGATTATTTGAGTGGGTATAGACTACGAGCAGTCTTTTATTTTTATTTTTAGTAAATCGAGCTGACACCCTCGTTGCTCGCGGCTAGAAGAAAAATAAGACTGTTCGCAGTCTAGAGTAGGCATGATAGTTTTCTATTTTTCTAAAAGGTGAATACAAAAAGCAAGCCAGTTGACGAGTGTCACGATAACAACCCATCAATGTCCGTCTTGCTTACCGATCAGACTACTGAGAGACCAGATATAAGTATTGCCTCCACATTCAGTGAAGATCACGGTGAAATCTCCATGTTTTTCAACGAAGAAGATGAAGCAGAAGTGAGTCTTTGGATCGATGAAAAAGAACAACAGCACGAGAAAAGACAAGTACTCAACCAAGCTCTCCTTCACTTACTGAGGGTCGCTACAGCCCAGTTGCATCGACATTGAATACCTCATAGGAGGATGTGTCAATGTCATAGCAGTACTATTACAAACGAAAAGTGAAGGAGGTTCTTCAAGCGGTACTATCTGTCGTTGTTCGGGGACAAGAAGAAGTTTTTTGGTTCATCTACGAGAAGAACGAGAAGTCCAAGATGACGGAAAGGGACCAGCTGCAAAGAGAAAAAGGTTGGACAGTGGTCTTGTTGATACATTAATTTGGGCTCATAACAACGCCGAAAACTGGCAACAAAGCGGCAGATACTCTCACTTTTCGCCAATGACATTAGTAAGACCACGAACATACACAACTCGTACGCGTAAGCTAAAGCTGGATAGTGGTGGTCATGCTGTAATACCCACAGTAATAAGAACTCTTATTCCGTCGAGGATTTTTGCGCAATATCTGGCTTACTGTCTTGATATTGGATTTGAAACGGCTAGTGAAAGAACTCTAATTAGAATTTTAGAAGTCTGTTCAGCTTTCATGCAGAAGTCGTTGCATGGCCTGGTTTACATAACGTTTGAGGGTGTTCAAGGGTTTGAGTGTCTAGAAAACATTACTGATACCCTACGAAATGTAGAAGTTGCGAGTTCAAACTGGGAGAAGGAAACCAAGAGACAACTGACAGACGGCAAGAGATACCTCAAAGCTGACTTCAGGTTGCACGTGAGTAAGGATGAGAGGTGTGCTGACCATTGCACTGTACATGCACTAAGTAATCCTACTGATTCTTCATATAGAGGTACATGCAAACATGTCCACGGAATATATTGTGATGCTTGCCGTGAGATTAAAAAGGTCATTAAAGAAATTGGAGTAAAAATAGATGATGGTGACAGTCCAAATCTGGATGCCAATACTAAAACCCAGCTTACATTTGAGTATGATAAAGCGCGAGAGGTATTGGTTCCTGGAAGGCACATAATCTGCGTGCAGTTAACCAATACATGGCAAAACAAGATGTGATATGTTTTATTCTCAACGGTAATATCTGTCTTATTGTTATGGACTGAGCGATGAAATTCTTACCACTCCACTAGAGAGAGCAGATGAGGGATTTTTTTGGAAAGAGAGGGAAGAGCTTGTACGTGAGTTCAGTGATCGGAAAACAAGATGAAAACTATTCTGTGACGTGCTACGTTCATTTGTTTGAACAGTGCAAATGGGACTGGTTTGCTGTTGCTTCAACTGATCTTGAAAGTCTTTCGGACACCATTAAGGTTGAGCAACCATTCTTTCAGAAGCTTATCTGCGCTCAGACAGAGTACATACATCGACAGCATAGAAGAGCTGGTAAATTCGTGTCCATGTAGCACGCTGTATGATAGGGTCAAAGTGTGGGACCAGAAAAACAGCATACGTATATTCAATGCATAATGCGAGTCAAATGTTCTTTTCACCTAAATGAAGAAAAGTGGCCCGCCCCAGATCTTGCCTGGAGACCTGGGGAGTATACAATCTGGACATTGTATTGTACATAAATAAAGTGACATGGGTACCGTGCCGATTGGGTTACTATTTTACTGTTTTGGTTACTGTTTATTAAGAAACTGTTAACAGCGATTTCATGACGAATAAGATTCTTAATCGTTCACAGTTTACAGTGCTACGCGCCTTACCGTTAGCGCAGAACAAAATATTTTTTACAATTTAGCCAATCAGGGAGCGCGAATTTAATTGACGTGCACGCGTCCTTGCAAAGTTAAGCACGATCAAATTAAACGATGTCGCTTCGTGTTTATCACAGAAGCGTAAAGTTAGTTACAAAATACGGAAATTTTATTTACTTTATTGCTTCACACGTACCAGCAATTACGAAAAAATAATTATAAGAATTAGCTTGTGATATGGTGCAAACTTGTAAAAACGGTTTGTTGGGTACTCGAGGTAAGGCGCGTCGCACTATAATAACGGTAAACATTCAGTCAAATATCGCGATTGGAACTTCACGTGGATTTTCACAGCAGCAAATACTGTCAGGTACATTATTTAATTTGCACTTTTGAATCCTATCCAGACGGATGACAAAACTTTAGTACAAGGCGTAAGAGTCCTTTAGTTTTATTAGGGGCGAACTATTAGAACCATTAGAACCATTAGACTTCTGCGACTTCTGTGTCGCTGCAGAAATTTTTTTGCTAGAAATTAGCACAGCCTTAAGTCGGGTTTTTGCAGTTGCAGGATACCCCCCCCCCCCCCCCCCCCCCCCCCCCCTTCCCCCTCAGAAGTAAGTAAAATAGTCGATTCCTAAGCACTAGATGTTTATTACAAAGGGTCCCTTATACCCCATTGCGAAATTCATTTACGTAAATACACCGGACCCTTTCACGCGTCACTAATAATTGTAAAAGGTTCTTGTACGTTCACGCAAAAATCGAGGAAATCTTATTCTCCTTTAAAAGCGGAAACCTTTAAAATGGGAATCTTTAAAAGCGGCAATCTTTAAAACGGGGAATCTTTAAAATGGGGAATCTTTAAAATCGGGAACCTTTAAAACGTGGAATATTTAAACTGCGGGAATATTTGAAACGGAAATGGGTAATCTTTAAAACGTTATAAAGTGGAGACATTTATGCCGTAAATAAGATAAATAAACTAAAAATGGGATACCTAACCGATCATTACATTATCCTAAAGTTAAACAGTAAATAATAAAGAAAAGTAAACATTTGTTGTCGTCCTTCAGTAGCATAGTAAATAAATTAAAGTAAGTATAGTCAAGTGAGGCCTTTAAGCTACTGTGTCCAAGCCCGAAAAAGCCTGAAATTTTCAGACTTTCAGACTTGGGCCGAGTCTACTTCGTCTCACATTTGACCTTCTCCCAACATGTGGCTTTGATAGCTCAGTTGGTAGAGCATCGCACCGGTAACGCGAAGGTCACGGGTTCGATTCCCGTTGAAAAGCCCTGATCGTTTTTCAGGCCTTTTCGGGCTTGGACACAGTATAGCTTAAAGGCCTCACTTGACTATACTTACTTTAATAAAGAAAAGCTTTTTAAATCAAAATCACGCAAGCAAACAATGGCTTATCGACAAAAGAACACTAACCTTATTTGATTTGAAACTGATTTCAACAACACTACAGGAATATATTTTCATTTAACATTGTCTTGGAAAGCCTTACATGCAGCCATGTAAGGAAATCAAAACAACCTCGATATGTACTTTGTAAACTTCACTGAGCCGAAGGTTTGATAAAAAGCTCAAAGAGGATCCCAAAGAGCAAATACAGGACATTTTCGATTACAATTCAACTGAAGTTTATAAAAGAAGAATTTTGTTTTGTGCTTTGTTTTTTTTGTTTTTTTGCACTTCGACGTTTGTAACGGATCCATTTAAAATTATGATTATGCCCAGGCAAGGATGATCAATTCTGCTTCTTAAAACAGCAAGAAGAAAATGAAACTAACCAAAAACTAAAGATTTAAGGAGGCTCGTAAGGGTTTCTTCTTTCGATAGTGTCTAAATGATGAACTATTAAAAAATAACGCAACCGGTGATATGGACAACTTTTGGATATCTATACGACACTATTATCAGGCTTATGACGTCATAGCCATTACCATGGCAACAGTACAGCTCTCTGAAAAGAGCCTCTAAAACTCAGTTTTCGCTAATTATTTTTAAAACTAACTCGGTGACCTATCAGTTTTTTTCTCAATTTGGAAAGCACAACTTCTTTTCTTTTCTTTTTGGAATTATAACAAAAATCTAACTAGTGGAAATCAAGTTATTTCCAAAAAGGTTGTTGTCAGATAAGAAAAAAATTCCGCTAGATAATTTTTTCTCAAACTTTTGTATAAGATAGGAAATTCCAAATACTACTTGCATACAGAAAATCAGGATAGGTCACCGAACAAACTTTCGAGATAAAGAGGAATATTTTATGCACGATTTATCTCCGGTTCGCTCGATTTTACGCGGTATTTTCATTTCCGGTGAGCTGCGCGCGCTACTTTTTGATAGGAAAATCAGCTGACGCGTACGTCAATGCATAACGAGTGCACGTCGCGCGCGCAAGCAGCTGAAAACCCTTTCTAGCCTCCTTAATTTGCATGAAATGATCAAACAATTCTCTTCCATGTAACCAATCAAACTCTCAGCACTGTAGGCTTAAAAACAAGGAGCTTAGTTTTCATGCAGCATTGAAAATGAAGAAAAGTACATGACAATTTTATACGCTATTTGTTAGAGAAATTCTTATCTCTCGGTTGTTAGAGATTTTGGCGGGAATTTCGTGTATAACTCGTCGTTGTGAAGTCGTTGTGTGCTTCGTGATACCTCTCTTCTTTAAAGATTCCCGTAATTCTCGCTTTTAAAGATTCCCCCTTTAAAGATTCCCGCTGTTAAAAATTACCCTTTTAAAGATTCCCCATTTTAAATATTTCCCATTTTGAAGATTTCCCATTTTAGAGTTCCTGCTTTCAAAGAATCCTTATTTTAAAGATTCCCACTTTTAAAGATTCTTCATTTTAAAGATTCCCCATTTTAAAGATTTGCCATTTTAAGGGCCCATTAACCAATTTATCCGCGCGTTGCTAAGGAAGTGAAATTTCACTTCGGGTAAATGGCGTCAGTCTCCGCGAAAAAGCCATTTTTATCGCGCGAGCCGGGGAAATTTAAACAATTAAATGGCTCGGAAATTGTTTACATTTAAGATGTTGTTTCGTTTCGTTTCACAACATTCAAAGTAAAATCAAAAACAAAATATGAAGAAAACAGAAAAACTACCAAAGAGCAAAAGAAAAACGAATGTAGTTAAAGAAATGCGACACAAAATGAGGAGAAAAGAATGCCGAAGGTAGCGAAGAGGAGACGAATTTGTTCTGAAGCGTCCTCTTGTCGCTGGTCGATCGCGAGTTTGCCTGGAAAAAACGATAAAGCCTGTCAAATGAATCAGTGGTCGGTTCCGGCAATTCTACTTTTTACAAAAAACGCGGATTACGAAAATGAAAAATGCCTTAAAATCAAGGTCTTTGTTTGTATTTTACACTCAAAACAAAAAAAGGACACCCTTTTTTTAACTTCGACTCGCCGTTATGAAAACCTGAGAAAAGTGCCCCCTTTTCTCATAAAAAGCCGAACATTTTTAGGATTTGTCTTCGATATAAAGTGAACCAACTTTCTTGAGTAATATTTATATCTCACTAATCACAAAAAAGCGAGAAAGGAAAATTTCTCGAGTTTTTTCAGCTTTTTGCCTTTTTATACAAAGTCGAAAAAAGTCGACTTTTTTATCTTTCTTTGTTTCGACTTTTCGGCGGATGGTTGTCAAAAAAAGGCGGGTATCCTAATCGTTCGGGCCTCTCGACTGACAGCTGTCAAAAAATGGCGGGAAATTCTGAGCAATCCTGACGTTAATTTACAAGTGTTGCACACTTTGTGTTCAATGCTTGAAGATGTCGGACTACATCAAGATTAAGATCGACGAGAAAGAGGTCAAACTTAAGTCCTCAACTCTAAACAACGGTAATCTGGCCATGATATTCAGGCTCGATTTAAACCAGGGGATCTACATTTCCTCCGAAGAAGGGGAGATAATTCTCCCATCAGATACTGGCTTTTACCACGTCGAGGACTTGGAGAAGACGTACTTCGTAAACGGAGTCCGAAATCAGTTAGCTCAGTAGTGCCCGCAGTGCAGTCTACGTCGCTTGGTATACCTCTTTCCTACCAGAGGACGGCCACAAGAACAAATCTCAACCCTCCGCCTGGACAGAGTGCGCAGGCCGTACTAAAACGACCGACCTTCACCACGACAAAGAAGGGTCAAGTGGCATGGAAGAAATCGCTTGTTGTGGTGGACGTGCTGCCGTCTGGAGAAATCAGAGAAAAGTTCCAGGTGCATATGTCGCTCACCGAAGAAACTTCGTCGGTCGGTGAAGTACAGAGGCTATTAAAACAGCAATTAGGCTTTGAAGTAATTCTTCTGGATGCAAAACATTTGCCTGTCATGGGTGGAGAGACCACAAACGGTGGTTACTAAAAGGATTGAGCTCTGCAGCAGTGGTCTAATATTACCTAAAATGACCTACAAAGGTGTTGAAAATGATCTAAAATGGCATAAAAAGTGATGATTATAAAAAAAGTGACCAAAACTCCTAAAATTATTTATCTAAACTGCTCTACTGAGACATAATCGAAACTTAAATTTTTTGCACTAAGTCGAAAGATAAATGGAATGCAGGAAATCTTACCTCGCTCACACACTGTTGAATGACAGCATCTATCTCCGCTTCATTCAATTTGCTTACACCGTGTTTAAAACAAAATAAACGCAAGTTTCTTTCAGAGAAGCCTCTTCTTACTTCCGGAAACCTTTGCTTGAATAGATTACTGATCTCCTTGTATGTTTTGTTCGCTTTTATCTGACTCCTTATCACGTTAATATTACTTTCAAAATATTCCATAATGGTCGGCGCCAAATTCAAACTGAAAGTCTTACCAGTCGACAAAAGGCGCGAAATGTTGACAGCTGTCATCTTGACAGCTGCCAGCCGAAAAGTCGAAACAAAGAAAGATAAAAAAGTCGACTTTTTTCGACTTTGTATAAAAAGGCAAAAGCTGAAAAAAACTCGAGAAATTTTCCTTTCTCGCTTTTTTGTGATTAGTGAGATATAAATATTACTCAAGAAAGTTGGTTCACTTTATATCGAAGACAAATCCTAAAAATGTTCGGCTTTTTATGAGAAAAGGGGGCACTTTTCTCAGGTTTTCATAACGGCGAGTCGAAGTTAAAAAAAGGGTGTCCTTTTTTTGTTTTGAGTGTAAAATACAAACAAAGACCTTGATTTTAAGGCATTTTTCATTTTCGTAATCCGCGTTTTTTGTAAAAAGTAGAATTGCCGGAACCGACCACTGATTCAAATGAACTCCAATTCAGAGCAAGATTATCGTTCTAGGTCAATAAGTAGGGAGCTTAAGCAACCACGACGGCGACGGCAGCGAGAACGTCACAAAACAATAGGTTTAATGAGCGAAAACAATGCCTCTGCACGTGTTGCACGTGCGTTTTACAGTTTCGTACATTTCTTTGCCGTTCCTTGCAAAACAACAACGTCAAATGATCAAATTATAGGTTTTGTGGAGAACGTGAACACACGACGGTCAATTTTACTTTTTTTGAACTGGAAAGCCATCCCTTCAAATTCAGCTGCTGGACAATCCAGTCACACAACAAACTAAACAAATTGGAGCAACTGCAAAGTAGTTTAAAAAAGCGCGAATCCTTTTTTCAAGTGACGTTTTCCATGGCGTTGTCTCGTCGTTGCTTAACCCATTGACACCTGAACAGCCCGTAACCGCCCGTAACCGCCCGTACAAGACTCCACTGCTTTAAAAAATTGTAACTTTCTCAATCGTGCGAACATTGCCTTAACTAGCAGTTGTGAGCATTGACCACAGCCACTCTGACCCAATTCAAAATTTTCTCTTATTCGTTGCTCGGGCCTAGCTACAGCTTCTTATACTAGTGCATACTCACCTTGCCTCGATTTTCAACATCACCACCGCAATGCATGCTGGTAAATAAACAGATTTTTCGACAGCGTTCATTCCGTCCTCCACAATTTTCATATATATACTAAGTCCACAGCCACTTTGACCCACCGCCGAAATTTCGCGCTTGTTGTGTTCTCCTGTGGTCGCAACTTCCAAAATATGCCGCGGTAGGTCGAGAAATTCATCCAGAGTCGAGTCCCAAAGCTACTTCGTTTCCAGGCGGCCATTTTTCCAGTTCAACGAGCAACGAGCCAAATTCGTAAACGAAGTACAACACCTAACTCGCTTCATTGAGAAGTGGACTCTGAACTACCTCCAAGCTTAATGATGCTCATCAGGCAGCTACTAAAGATGAAAAATGGCTGTGAACTTACCAAAAATCGTAGATAATTCATATTGGACCCTTTATTGCAAATCAACCAAGCAAAATGAGATCGTTACAATGACGTTTCCAGTAAACTCGAGCCATCAGTGTTTTAGAACAGCAGCACTTTCAATGGTAACTCCAAATATGAAGTCACGAAATCCTATGGGGCGTGTGTATGCAGAAAATCACTCAAAAAACGTAAAAATCCTCAGGTGTCAATGGGTTAAGGTGGCTGAACACAGTTTGCGCGCGCTCTTCAATTTCAGCTGCTTACGTGAGTCAGCACGTGCAGAGTTTTGAGAAAAACAAACGTGACGCCTATTCAGCGATCATTTTATTTTGCTCAGTGTGGATCGCGAAAGTGTTGTTTTGCGTCTTAAAATCAAACAATTTGTTGTTCGTAAAAATGTTTGTTGAATCAATAGATAATTTATAGAACCATTGAAGAAGTACACTGCCTTTTTGGTCGTTTTTGTCTTTGGATCGAGAACCCAGTCAAATGCAACGCATGTGCAGTTGACCAAAAATTGCGACTGGATGTTTTAGCGACTTTCCTCGGAAACGTGCTGATTTCTACGGAACCACTCGTTAGAATTTCACGAAATTTGGCACAATAATAGTTCCGAATATGCCGAACTCACCTGCCATCAAAAATTTGAAATCTAACAGAGGAGATTTTTACAAAACGCAAACATATTAAACCACAAATTACGGAAGATCCCTTTGTCAAAATTACATGAGACCAGTGTTAACACGCGAATATTTTTACGAGTTTACTGGAGACAAATGATGGACAAAATCTAACGACAAGATTTTCTGAAAATAAACGAAACCAAATATTGCAGGCTGATTTACAATCCACCTTGTTGCCATGGCAACACCCTAAAAGCTCGACAAAAATATCAAAATATAAAGCTTGTTGCTTAGTCTTATTTCTCGCCAATTTTGGGTGCCCAGACGTCAGTAGTTTTAAAATGACAATGAATGATGCATAGGTACAGTAAAACTGTGTTCAGCCACCTTAAGCTCTCTATTATTGCAACACAGTCAGGAGATCGTTTCCGTCTGGTCGAGTGAACTGCGCATGCGTTGAAAGAGTACCTTCCGGTTGACTTGTGGGACACTTCCGGTTTTCTTTAAACTCTAAAGGAAATGTGATTTTTCATAAAATATACACTTTTTTTCATCGAGCTACCATTTAAACCACGGTTGGAAACAAAGCTATCCATTCCTTTTGAGGAATCACGTCTTTTCCAGAAAATAACGAATTCTCCAAAATGTTGCACTTCTGTCAAAATTTTACCTTTTGGAAATTAAACACAATCTATGCATAACGAATAGGGAATATAAATTAAAAAATTAAATTACTGAACAAAATTCCGATAAAGTAATAAGCTGACAAGCCTTTAGATTTTTTCGAACTAAGTCACGTGACCATGGGCATGGCCTGATGACGTCATCATTGGTATTGTCAATGAGGAACAAGTTAAAACCCATGAAATAACTCTGATATGACTAAATATGACAAAGTTATTTTACAAGAAATTTTCCTTAGCAACGGGTCAAAAAGATCGTTAATGGGCCCTTAAAGATTCCCCATTTTAAAGATTTACCATTTTAAAGATTCCCGCTTTTAAAGATTCCCATATTAAAGATTCCCGCTTTTGAGGGTTTTCCATTTCCAAGATTCCTGCTTTAACTCGATTTCTCATTTTAAAAATTCCTCATTTTAAAGATTCCCCGTTCCCCGTTCCCCGTGCCCCGGTCCTCCGTTCCCGTTCCTCGTTCCTCGTTCCTCGTTCCCCGTTCCCCGTTCCCCGTTCTCCGTTCCCCGTTCCTCGTTCCTCATTCCCATTCCCATTCCCATTCCCATTCCCATTCCCCGATTCCCCGTTCCCTATTTTAAAGATAGCCAAGACACCTGCATGCGGCTTTTCATAAAAGAGAGAATACAATATTTACACAAATACACTTTAACGACACTGCAATTACTAACTATTAATTTAATACTCACAAGAGCCTCGAAAAATGACAAGTCACTGGCACATGATAATGACATCTAAATTTGGAAAATTACTTTTATTTTTGGGTGTAACTTGGAACTGATTCCACTATGCGTCTGAGTTTTCATGTTCCCGGCTGGACAAAAATTAAGAAAATCGAAGAACCGTAACCAAGGTTTATCATAATGAGTAAATGTATTTAATGCACGTTTTATCATTCCCCTTTTTACCCTTTGAAGACTGTAGTAAAGGCAGCCGAAAGCTTAAATTTTTATAACGTTTTAGCCAGAGAGCGTTTTCACATTTACTCAAACAATTTATTATTGATTACTTTTTTTACGGAAAAGTACATACTGTTTTATATGATTATGCAAAACCCACTATGCTAACAGGACTCAGAATTACATAATTAACTCCATGCAAGACTAGTTAAAAACATGGTGACCAACTATATAATAAATATAAACGTTGGCGATGATGAACGTGCCTGAAGCCATGCAAACATCATTGCTGATCGAGTCATGAGGCTGCTTTCTGTTATCTGTTTCAACATCGTCTACTCATTGCTATTGCTGTTTTAATTCATACTTTTCACGTTCTCTTTCTCTATTGTTAGAGGTAACCCGATCTTACTTATATATATTTTTTATATTATGAAAGGAAAAAACTGAAAATTTAATATGTTCTTTTAGTCAACTCAACTGGAAAAAATTATCACATTTCAGTACGTTTTTCGCGTGAAACTCGAACCTTTTTACTTTACTTTACTTATAAATTGACAGAACATCAACAAATGCAAACATCAATATCCGTATCTAGGAGTGGATGGGAGTTTCTGTAAACATCAGTAGTTGACTTTTCCTATTGTGCTTTTTTTGTCATGAAAATCTTGCCAAATTTCAAAATATGTAATTTTTTTTAAAATTTGGCGTTAAGGCTGATTGAACGACCTTTAGAAATACCAGACCCGAAGATGACGGCTGTTTGAAAAACGTTTGCACAAAAGTAAGAAAGCAGTTTCAGTGTCTGATTAAGATTACGGCAAAGAGAAACGGAAGCTTGATTGTCGGCGAGATCTCTCAAGACTAGACCGTCCAGGGAGAAATTGAAGCGTCTCATTTTATTAGGGAAAATCACATAGGTGTAGCGACTAATATCGCGGTCTTCAAGCCACAAATCAATTTTATTTTCATCAGACATATTTGACTGTGATTTCATTTCGAACATCTCAGTGTTAGTAAGACAAAACCGTACAAGTGAACTTCAAGAATATTCATCGAAAAATTGACCTGATTAAAGGCTAGAAAAAAAAAATTGCCTAAAAACACAATCGATAATTTATATTTGACGACAGTAGAAAAGAAATCATTAGAACTCAACAGTAAAATTTCAACCGCTCTCAGAAATAATGGACTCGGTCTGGAACGGAACGGACCTTACAAACAGCAGCAGGAATTCTCCAGATTTCGTGGGAGCATCGGCTGATCACCTCATCAGAGCAATATGGCTTTCCTCCGTGTTTGTTTTTGGAACAGTGGGTAATATTCTTTTATTTGCGGTGATTTTGCGAAGGGGGAAGATCACGAATGTTACCAACTTATTCAACCTGAACCTGGCGGTGGGTGATTTAATCCGGATTTTCCTGTTTATACCGGTTTATCTGATTTATTCCGCGCATGATGAATGGCCTCCGGGGTTGGGTTTAGTGGGGTGTAAACTTGTATTCATGATTCTCCAAAGTAGCCTAACGACGTCCATTTGGACCTTGCTGTTTATGAGCACGGAGAGATTCCGGGCTGTAGTGCACCCGCTGAAGAAACAGGTATGTAAACAAATTCAAAGCCGCCATGATGATAAACAGGGGCACCCAACGTATCTGTTCCTCACTTTATATGTTCCCCGGCGGAATTCTTGCTGCGCTGGCTGACTTTAAAAACGAGTCGCAAGAAAAAAACTGTGCTGACTAACTTGAGCAGATAGAAAAGAGACGAAAGATGGATTTTGTGAGGAAAAGTTTGATGTTGGTCACTTCGGAGTAACAAATTTAAGCAGTACTTGGAAACACCCGAACAGGATTAAGCTTGAGACGGCAGTACATGAACACAACAATAAACAAAAAAGCTTCAAATAGTTTCCCATTAATGTTTCATTAGTTCCCAAGCCCCTTTTGGTAACTTTAGTTATTAATATTGTTTTTTTACTTAATTGCTGGCAGGGAAATAATTTTTTTTTATCCAGCTGGCTGGGAATTTTCCTATGTGTTATGCTGGGAAAGGAACAGATATATTTTTCCCAGCAACGTAGAAGAACACCTGAAAATACTTTTTTATCATTTATTTTAATTTATTTGAGTAAAATAGTGCATTTTACCAAAAGCACAACTCCTGATATATTCTTGCTTATGTTCGCTTACTAGTAAGCATGTTATAAGTAACGCCGAAGTACATTTCTACCTTGCAGATGTCCATTCGTCTAGCACGATACCTTGTGCTTGTCTCATGGTTCCTCGGATTCATTACCAGCATGTGGTTTGTAATGTCACTCAGACTTGCCACCGATGACAATGGCCGCACTCATTGTTCTCCTTACTCGGACAGAAGCTGGTTGATAAAAGGTCTCCTTGTGCTTCTTGTAGGTACACAGTGGCTTCCAGGGGCAGCATTCACGGTAGTTTACATAAAGATTATATTGAAGCTGCGAAGGGATGGGGTTATAAATCCGTCTGATGTTTCTCAGAGCTCTCAAAATCGCCATCGCAGGAACTTGAGAGCTGCTCGCATCCTTGTCATAGAGGTGGTGTTCTTCCTAGGTTGTTTATTCCCGTTTTACCAGTATACCATCGCCACGGCGACCGGAAATGAAAGTGCTGCTGGAGCGCTAACTCAAACAGGAATGATCGTGGTTTGTATGATGATGACGTATTCGTTGACGAACCCATTCTGTCATATTCTGCTGAATAGCGAGTTCAGAGAGGAAGTAAAGAGGATGAGTCAACAGATTAAAACGTTTTGTGGAGTGGAAAATAAGCAGATTAGTTGGTCGGATACTCATCTTCCAGGATGGCACCTGAATCGCGATGAAACGCGGCAAAATGAGGAAAGAAACCACACCAAGGGCTCAGAAAAATAGCAAAAACTGTTTGGAATGCCTGAATGAGCTCTAATTTGTTTTAACCGTCAGCTAAGATCGTTAAAAAGGTGGAATGTGTGACAACTGAGAAATGGCAAAGATCTAATAGCTTAGGACCGTAACGAAAAGTCTCAGGCCCTAGCTCAAATGAGCCAGATGGAACTAACACCTCAAAACTAACACCTTTCTAAATGTTGCATTGCGACCTATTTATAAATAAAAACTAGACGGCCACGTCTATTTCGTTCAGCTTTAATTCTAAAACAAAACCAGTAAAGGTGATTCCATCGAAAAAAAATGTTATAATCATTTTTTTAACTTTGCACAGTTATTTATTACATCCGAATACATCACAAAAATATAATAGAAAGAGGGGTTTATTTCCAGAAGGTTATCAATTGCAATGAAATGTTAGTATTATTCTTATTATAGCAGAACAATGCCACAGTGAAACGCCTTTAGAAAGTTACCGAAAAGAGAAACTGATGAAATAATAGGGCAATTTCAGCATTTGCACGCTCCCAGTGAAACGTCTAAAACTAGATTGTAAAAGTGATTTCAAGAGAATATTTCAAAATCGAATAATGAAAAATCCTTAAAAAAATACATAGAATAAACAAAATTGGTCAGCAGGCTCGTTTAGGAGAAAACAACCACTTATTTATTAAGCGGACTGAATCCTCAAAGCAAACTCTCTTGATTCGTGTAAGCACAAATGACGGAATATAGAGCAATTTTCAATTGAGTGTCGAACGTACTAATTACACAATTGCTTTGGTTTCGCATTGCTACGCTATGTGATTGGCTAAAAATTCTCGCGCCACTTTCTCGACCAATCAGAAGTAAAACCAATCGTGACTTGCTCGCACGCGTTTTCTCGCGCTTGGCGCCGGCTACATGTAATTGCTTCGAGCTCTGATTGGTTCATTGGATTGTTTACGACTGCTGTGATTGGTCAGAGTTTTTACTTTGGTTTTGGTTTTACGATACTCAAATGAAAACTGCTCTATTATGCTCAGAAGTGATGCGCAATCACAATACTAAATTTAAAAGGGTCGATCGTTTCCTGAAAGCATGATTAAGTTAGTCCAGGATTAACCCTGGAAAGCTCAGTTTTACAACTAAGTCACTGTAGTACAGAAAGTGGTAGATGATAGATGGTTTATTCACTAAAGCATTGTAGCCGTCAGGCTGAACTATGCTAAAGCTAACAACAACAACAAAAATAGTTATAACTAAGGTAAAATATCGATAGTTTTTATTTTTTGTCGATATACATAAGTGTAAATGTTCTTTGTCGTTCCTTTTGCTATATCGGGTGTATAAATGGGTACCAGCTGGCTGTAGACAAAAATGTTACAAATTCTAGGCGGGGGGTGGGGGAAGGGGGGGGGGGGGAAGGGGGGGGGGGAAGGGGGGGGGGGCAAGCAAATAATATGTAAACGTTATTTTCACCTACAACCTTTTTGCGACCGTGTGGCGAGTCCTTTTAGACTACCTTGTTATTACTTGCTATTACTTCTAAAATTTAGTGGAAACTGGCACCAATCAAGGAAACCATAATCCGTAGCGGCATCGCAAGGACATGGGTTCTAACTGCGTTGAAGCCTCCTTTGCTCATCTTAGAGATTTGAAACACAATAATACGCCTGTCGAATTTCAGTTGCTATGAAAACTGTCATATATATGAAAATGTTGACGGTTACAGAAGTCACAAAGTTTGGTTTTCATTACTTTAATGCTTTTGAAGTTACAAACAATTTCACGATCCACCCACTATGACCACCTCCCCCCCTTACCCACTCAGTATCGATATCGGACTCGCTATCCTTATTTCCCTTTCGCTTGGTTTTTTTTTCAAATTGAGATTCTTACTAACAAGGACATAAATAGACAAGATTTTATTTTGTTTGCATGTCATCAACTACATTGTTTTCATTTTTATATTAATTCATCTTGAATGTATTTGGAAAATTAAAGAAGTCCAAGAGAGAATTTGTGAACTAGACTTGTCTATCAGTTGCACTGTACAGGTATGAATCTGAGAATATTTACAACAACCAGTCTTGAAATAAAATATAATGATTAATATGCCTGGATACTTGTTCGTGTCAAGATGCTCTTTTTAACAACGAGAACGAAATAACAGTAAAATACTTCAAAACAGTGATCATCGTAGTACTGATATTTACAAAGTCTGATTTGCCAGACTCTCACGACCCCTCTCACGAACAACATTTATCCCGTATGTGCTGTAAACGCATGCGCAGAAGGGTAGTTATTTCCTTGAAAACCATTTGCCTGATGACTTGAAATCGGGCTGATTGGCATCATGTTCTCTGATTGGCTGACCACGCCATTAGCTGCGCATGGTGAAAACGGCGATACTGCTGAATGAAACACGTGGCTAAAAGTCCCGTATGTTTCTGAAGCTGCGCAGTAAGGAGTCATGTGATATTGACTGGGTACCATGGCTCCGTGTGGAATGGACGATAAACACGCATGTCCGTTAAATGCGGCGAAAGCGGTATTTGCGTGACATGTTGGCGTCTGAGGTGACATAGTGGGGCTGATGGGAACACTCTGATAAGGAGATGGTACTGGTACTGTTGCATGCTGGGAACAAGAGCCTTGATCTACGATAATAAAATGAAAGCTTGTCTCAGTCTCTAAGCAGACCATGCTAGAAGCCCTCTTGTAAAAGGGTGCATGATATGAGCCCTCTTGTAAAAGGGTGCATGATATGAGCCCTATTGTAAAAGGGTGCATGATATGAGCCCTATTGTAAAAGGGTGCATGATATGAGCCCTATTGTAAAAGGGTGCATGATACGAGCCCTATTGTAAAAGGGTGCATGATATGAGCCCTATTGTAAAAGGGTGCATGATATGAGCCCTATTGTAAAAGGGTGCATGATATGAGCCCTATTGTAAAAGGGTGCATGATATGAGCCCTATTGTAAAAGGGTGCATGATATGAGCCCTATTGTAAAAGGGTGCATGATATGAGCCCTATTGTAAAAGGGTGCATGATATGAGCCCTATTGTAAAAGGGTGCATGATATGAGCCCTATTGTAAAAGGGTGCATGATATGAGCCCTATTGTAAAAGGGTGCATGATATGAGCCCTATTGTAAAAGGGTGCATGATATGAGCCCTATTGTAAAAGGGTGCATGATATGAGCCCTATTGTAAAAGAGTGCATGATATGAGCCCTATTGTAAAAGGATCATGATGGGATCCTTCTTGTAAAAGAGGTCTGGTGCACGCATGCATAACTGTGATAATAATATGAAATTTTTGTTAGTCTCTTGATAGGCTATCATAGGAACCATCTTGTAAAAGAGGCCTGATGTAAAGCCTTTTATATCAATGCTTGTTCTCATCAACTTACAATAAATTCATTTTGGCACCAGGCATCGATTTGAAAAACCGGCTTAATTGGGTCAACCTGAAAGTGACCTTTTAACTAGATTGTTCTCACATCAGTAGCAGCGTGGACCCAAAAACTCTACTTTAACTTGAGGTTTAGTTATTTACCTACAAGCATCCTTGTATCTACGTACCGTTAAGAATTCAGTACCTTATTTCTCCTAATCATTGTCAAGCATTATTTTCGAAGCAGAGGAAAAGGGCGCTACGATGGTTTAATAGTTCCCTTGGTGAGCCAAAAACAGTTTCGTTTTCTTTCAATCAGTAAAATTATCTTGAAGATTACTTTAACATTAATTTTGCCATATGCACCAATAGACAGAAGAGCTCAAAATAAAACAAAAGGGAAAGTCAAACCGACTACAGTTGAATATCGGTAGCTTGGACTTCCTGCTCGAGCTACTCAAACCACGTAGTAAAGATTCCCCTACTTCACTTTCTTGCAGAATTTAAACCTTGGTGACTAGCTCTCTTAATAACTTGAACTGTTTTGTGTTTCCCCTGATGGTTCGAGTTATCGGGATTGTATTGTTTACGAAAGTCATGAGAAGAAAGTTAACGATCAGGAACGTCTGTGCTTTTAAACTTAGCTTGTTTTTATCCTATCTAACCTGTGTACAGGACGCTGCCCATTGAGAGGAACAACCGGCTGCAAACAGACTAATCCTATCTAACGTACGGCTCACTTACCAGGGCTGAGCTGTTCATCTCTTCCGAAATTCGAGTAAACTAAAGCTCTTCCGGGGGGTCTATAGTAAGCTGAAGAATAGGCTTGCATGATCTCTTCCATGGGATCTCTGATTAAAAAAAAGATTAATTTGAAATCTGGTAAATTAAATTGATGAAGAATTTTACTTCGAGAGTTGCCGCCATCTACATCTAAAGCTAAATACGATTTCTTCCTGACTTATTTTTTGGTAGGGTTATAGAGTGAAAAACTGATTGCTTATCTATATGATTTGTGATATCCTTTTGCATGGTATCACACACCAACTAACCGCTTTTTACCATACCCAAAGTAATGGATTTGCTCAGTAAGTTTTTTTTTAAAGATTTTTCGACTAGGAATTTTGACATGGATATCTTGAAATCTTCTTGCTTGAAAACCGCCAAGAATTCGAATGCAATGGAATGAAATCGCTCTTTCTTTACTATACTATCAGGGTCCGCTTCAATCGTTCTAGAAAAATGGGAGCTTTTTTCTTCACTATTTTTCTAGGAAGAACTCTATTATCGGAGTAGCTTTTTTAATTGCTTCTTTGTAATTACTGACCTTTTTTATTTAACCCTTTCGCTACCAGAATCAATTATGGGGACATGTAACTTTTCAGCCTGCCGACGAAATCCTACAGTGTGACCATTCAAATGAAACCTCTTCGGCAGTACTTTTGCAAGGTACCATTTTTTCCAATATTTTACAAAATGAAATTTTGGATTTTTTTAAAATTTTGATATTTGGCACTCTTGGGAAAACGCTGGCATGAACTAACCTTACTCTTCCGGAATCTCTGAATCCTTTTGCAAAGGGGTTACTGTCGATCTTCAAACGAGTTATCTGAAATAAAACATTCCATATGTTGACTTTTCTGATAACCTGTCTAACCTGCATGGTAACTCAACCAGCATATGAATTAATAAATATTCAATCAGAGGTCTTGAAGTGTAGAATTTGTGCTTTCTATCGTTTTTGTTTTCAAATGTGTGCAGATAACCCTGAAGACAGGAAAGAGAGTGTGCCGTGAGACACACCTTTAACAGTGATATGTTGGTTTTCGTTCCACTTACATTGGCGAAACTTTAGTTTTCAATATCAAATTCATTGCAAATCCCCTTTTCCTTTCAAAATTTTAACACTCTATCAGTTGAAATATAAGGTTTTGTTTTGGCGTTCCGAAATAAACTTGAAATTGGGCAGCATTAACTTTGCCCTGTTGAAGTCGAGTTTTTACGCGTGAGACACACCTTTGACAGTGATATGTTGGTTTTCGTTGCTGATATGTTGGTGATATGTTGGTTTTCGTTCCACCCACATTGGCGAAAATTTAGTTTTCTATATTAAATTCATTGCAAATCCCCTTTTCCTTTCAAAATTTTAACACTATTGTTTTGGCGTTCCGAAATAAACTTGAAACTTTGTCCTGTTGAAGTCGAGTTTTTACGCGTTAGAAACCTCCTAAAATATACAACCATTATATTTTCATCTTAAAACAATAACCTAAAATTACTGAGTAATCTGAATGCACGGATCAAAGAGAGCGTTGTAAGGCTGGAAAAAGCGCGCATGCGTATAACTGAACTGATGATATTTTGTTTTTAATCACAACTCATCAGTCGTACTCGGCGCATACCGTGTATTTAGAAAGCGACGTGACTCATGATAACACTTCCATTGTCACTTAACTAGGCCGGCGATCGCGCGAAGAGACAAATGAGTTCTAATTGAGGTCATTAAAACAGTTGATGTAAAACGTTTCCGAGTTCAAAGGAACCGGTTTTATTATCGGCGCATCGATTGAGCGATCAACAAGTAAACGATACTATAATGTACCATACAGAATGTTAACAATTTCGGTCAGGGTGTATTTACCGAGAGTGAATTATAAAAACATACTGTTAGCGCCTTTAAAAGGAAAACGTCCTGTCCGCCTTGCTTAGTATTATTATTTTAATGCTTTCACCACATTTTTAAACTTTTAATGACCGAATTTAAGTAGTTGATGACAACGCATGAAAGTCATCAAATGGGAAAAAAGGAAAGTAAAATATATAAAGTAAATATAGTTGGTATACTCAGCTCCAAAACGTTCGGTTTAAAGAAACAAAGGACAAAATGTGTATATATGGTTAATGCCCACACACGGGTGAATAAATGTAATGGAAAAAACAGAAATTTTACTTAAACCAATGGAAGAAAAAAAGATTTATTTTTTTCAGTTAGTCCGCGTGGATGGTGTTTCTTCGCACGAAAACAAACAGCAATTGAGACAAGAAAACGTGTGGTCGTGGGAACGGGAACGAGCTGCTCAAGCTTTGCCTTTGAACAAACAATACCCTCAGTTTAGTATGCGAGCTATTTTTAAATTTTGTATCTTTTGAGATCAAACACTGGTAATCACGTTTTGAAGTGTTCAAGCTAAAGATGGATTTTCAGGTCAATAATTCTACAGTCCACTACAATTACTTTATCGGCCGACTGAGCCAATTTAATAAGTGTGTTTGATGTTTTATGATTTGTATCATTCTTCAATGATTGTCAGTATACAGCTATTTCAATTAACGTTGTCGGGTGAAAGCTCAAAGCGTACAAGTCAAGACCAAACGAGTAAACCGAGCGCCTGTTCCAGGCATGCAGATAGTTGGGAGCGGTGAAACGAAAAGAAACGGCGCGAATGAGCGATGTGGCGAGCAGGAAAAACGTTTATTTTGCGCCGCTCCCAACTATCTTGGCTTGTAGCTTTGAGCTTTCATCCGACAACGTTAATTGAAATAGCTGTATATGAATTTTATTTGTCGACGGTGTCGAGGTTAGGAAGCTTTAAGGCTGGTTTTCACTAGCGCATAAGCATAAGCACAAGCCAACATACGCAGACTCAGTAACGTGTTGATCATTAGTGCCTATTGTTCTGTTTTATGCGCTAGTGAAAACCAGCCTTTAGCAACCACGACAGCAACGGCAGCGAGAGCGACACAAAACAATAGGTTTAATGAGCGAAAGCAATGCCTCTGCACGTGCGGTTTTCATTTGATACATTTCTTTGCCGTTCCCTGCAAAACAACGTCAAATGACCAAAGTATAGGTTTTTTAGAGAACGTGAACACAGGACGGTTAATTTCCCTTACTCTATTTGAACTTGAAAGCCGTCCCTACCAATACAGCTCTTATACAATTCCAGTCACATTAGGCAAATGAAACAATTTGGAGCAGTTTCAAAGTAGTTTAAATGAGCGCAAATTATTTTTTCAATGACGTTTTCTTTGGCCTTTCCGTCGTGGTCGCTAAAGCTAACTAATAGGGAGCTTAAGCAACGACGACGGCAACGCCAAGGAAAACGTCACTTGAAAAAAGGATTCACGCTATTTTAAACTACTTTGCAGTTGTTCCAATTTGTTCAGTTTGTCTAATGTGACTGGATTGTCCAGGAGCTGAATTTGAAGGGATGGCTTTCCCGTTGAAACGGAGAAAGGAAAATTAACCGTCGTCGGTTCACGTTCTCCACAAAACCTATAATTTGATCATTTGACGTTGTTGTTTTGCAGGCAACGGCCGAGAAATGTACCAAAATGTAAAACGCACGTGCAGAGGCTATGTTTTCGCTCATTAAACCTATTGTTTTGTGCCGTTCTCGCTGCCGTCACCGTCGTGGTTGCTTAAGCTCCCTATTTATTATAACTTGTAGGACGTCAGGGTAAAGAAGTTAAAAGATCTAGTGTTTGGTATAGTCACAGATCATTTTCCATCGGCGAGAAATAGAGCCGTCATTTAGAGCTTGTCTTGTTCTGATCGAGCAATACTGTTTTTATTGTGCAGTTTGTATTTGAATTATTTGCAAACAAAACAATTGGATTTTGCTTTTACGACCTAGCTTGGGTAGTGACAGGGTTCTAGTCCTCCTTGATTTCAAGTCTGAAAAAGTTGATTTATTATCCTGCTTTATTGCATATACTTGCAATAGATAGATCTAGGGCAGGAGGGAGGAATCTTATAAATGCGTACAAGGTAATCACGTGATACCTGTTGATTCTGGTAGGCGGTTACCGTTGTAAAAACGGTGTCAGGAAACAAGAACGTCTTTTTTAATGCCGACGATGTTTCCATGTCCATAGAAGCTGCTTCAGAGGGATCTTTCTTCTTTATGACGTGAATTCTGGGTTGATATTTATGCATGGAGTGCAGAATAATCTAGAGGAGACAAGAAAATCAAATAGATTTAAACACACTGTCGAACACCGTCAAATTTATCAAATTGATAAATGTGTATCTGGCTCACACTGTGTGGTAAACAATTAAGAAAGTAAACGAAGGGCATAAGGCTAGTTTATTGGTTTGGTAAATAAATGCCACTATGGCTACACAAAACGGACACTCGAAAGAACTTCTCCCACTTTCCTGCTGAGAGAGTAAGGGTAAACAGGGGACTGAAGTTCTCCATGCAGGACCATGCCATGAAACCAACTCCACATATCCGTATTTGATAGGTGTCTGTCTTAGAGGGAATGAAGTAACGGACTAAGGTGACTAAGGTAGGAACCAGTACAAGTACTTACGTGTCCTTGCTGATCAAGCTCGTTATTGGTCAGTTTAACTTTATCAAATGACACCACCTGTCTCATCCACTCCTCGCCAAGCGCGGGAGAGTCAGGGTGAATGTACACGCGACCAGGCATTGGGGCATCCGCATTTCCCGCCACAACCCACTTGGAGCTGTGATACGCATACCTGAGAATTCCAAGAAATGAATTCCTGAATAATACATATTAAATAACTCGAATAACAGTATGCACAATCTCATTTCTTGTTAATGAATATTTCGTGTTTGTTCCTATGTTGTTGTTAGGTTTCCAATAATCTGCAAAACGGAATTTGTCGAAATATATTTTGATCAATGTTGAATTTGTTCACTTAGGAGTACAACGGTTAACAGGAGCGACTGTTGAAATATATAAATATATAAATATATAAAACTTTATTGAATCTCCCAATCAGGGTTTTTCAGACCCAACGTACATAAACATATAAATAATTCATAAGGTAAGTGAAACATTAAATAAAAATGTCTAAACGTTGAAATGTATTACACATCTCTAGCGTTTTTTATTGACTGTCAAAAGAATATGTGTTTGCTCTGATTTGGCGTTTGCTAATCACTAAGCGGACTGGATCAGAAGTAACCGACAAAAAAACAATCACGGCTTGGCTTAGCGCGCGCGCGTTTCCCGCGCTGAAATTTAGCGCAACAACTGAGTTCGTTGTGATTGGTCTGACCCTGCTTATATTATAACTTTGTATTTGGTTTTCCGACTTTGAATCGAAAGCTGCTATAGCTGGCAGATTGGTGAACAAATTGGTGATAATCTTGTCGTGTGTAGGCTTGATTACCAGCCGCTGTTCGGGGAAATGAGCCCCGGCCGCACTCCCCTACTTCTCAGGTGGGAAGTCTCGCGTCTCGCACCCGAGAGAGTGGCGGAAATCGAGCCTACGTCGTGTGTTGATAAAAACAACTTGTCGATGACAAAAGTGTTTAACTCGCAAGCTAAACACATGGAAACCGAGGCTGCAAATCTTTACAAGCTGGCGGTCATGTGCACTATCCGGTTCGGCTCACCTGTAGCGCTTGTTGTCCAGCGGTACTACATCCATCATGAGCATGTAGCAACTTTTGGGATCCAGTCCCGACACCTTAACGCGTATAGCAGGGAACATGCGCCTGCAACAGAATAGGAAAATAAGTGAAACAAGTCAAAATCGATATAAATAATATTTAAATACATGTAAATGGAATACTGGCTAACACAACTGTTACCACGCATAATGGGACAAGTCTAAAGAAAATGAGTGGATTCTAAAAAGAGAAAGCTGACATGCGTATGAAAAGAGAAAAATAAAACTTGTCATTGAAGTATCGTGACATTATTGACGAATAAAAAGCACACTAGATGCCGAACCAAGAAACGCGGATTGTGCTTATGCCAAAAATGTAGCTGAGCAGTGCTGTCGAGTTTGCGCAAAAATATGTTTTATTGATCTTTATTCAATCATGGAGAAACTGCTTCTGTGTTCTGCTAACAATAGCGATTACTTAGAGGCTGACAACAACACAAAATAAAGAAAATAGTACAGCGAAATCAGGGGCGTAGCCAGGACGTTTTCAGAGGTACGCACAATCACTGTTTTCAAACACTCCCCCTACCTCCTCCCCCCACCCTCAAGTCCCAAATCCTTCTTTTTTTTTCGACTTTTTCAGGTACGCACGTGCGTACGTGCGTACAGGTAGCTACGCCCCTGGAAATAACATTATGTTTACTTTCCGCCAAAATATCAGAAATAATATTGAGTAAAACGTCTGAAAATTGTTAATTTTAATTCTTATTTGCATGTAGAGCTTGAGAATAAGAAGGACACGATTAGGTAACTTTATACTGTAAGTTATGGAATGTTCATACCTTTAAAAATATGTATTTTATGTCCATGATGACCTTTCGGTTTGTATAATTAGCAATTTTTTCCTGTTTTCCAACTTGTTGTCTTCTTCAGCTATTACGGACATACCATTCCCATATATGAAATTATATCTATAGCCTAGTTAATTCATTCAATTTGTCGCCATTTTTTGTCGCAATGTGTTAGCAAGTAAAGAAAAATTACACGAGAACATGTCAAAGTCCACGGCCATGAATTATTTCATTCAGATGTTAACAATAGTTGTACGGTTTCCATTACAAAGTTTGAAATGGGACAGCTTTTTTGAAGTGTGAAGCGCTCCAATCTAGGTAAAGATCATTTCATTTAATCGTTCCTACTGATAACAGGCGTAAAAATAGAAACGTTGATTAATTTGCGTGTCGCCGCGTTCAAAACAATTGCGGAAACGATTTTGTTGGTTTGATGGCTTCGATACGATAAGTATACTTAAAATGAAGAATTTTACATCACAAGTCACAATGCATGTCTTTACTTCAAACAATAAACAGAGAAGTATTTCACGAACAGATCAAACGCCTCAATCGTCTGACAGCACTGAGCGATGAATTACTACCAGAGTTGACAACTGGGGCCAAATCCCGGGGGGGGGAGGGGGTACTCAACAAAGTTTTGTACGGGGATGCTCCGCCCCGAGGTCCAAACCCTTACCCTTTCATATACCGTTTTTGACAGAAAAGGTACCCCTTTCGTATACCTTTTATTGAAAATGGTACCCCTTTCATATACCTTTCATTGAAAATGGTACCCCTTTCATATAGCCTTAACGTGCGTCTGTTCGATATATTTTGAAAGGCCCTTTTTATAATACTTAAATAGCAGTTTTCTCTACCTTTTTTATGCTTCATCTCGTGTTTTCGCTACCATTTCCTATTCTTCGTGAAATCCCTACCCTTTCACATACTTCAACTCGTGAAATCCCGATCCTTTTATATACCTCTGGCCTCAGAAAGGTACCCCTTTCGGGCGGAGCATCCCCGTGTAGCCCATTGCATTATAGGGAGTACCCCCCCCCCCCCAGGGGGGCCAAATTTACGACCATTTAGTTTCTTTTCACTTGAAGAGTGTTGCATATTTTCATGTTCTCTGGAGATCTCAGTTTTCGAGAAAATGCATTCTTATGCGGAACATGAAAGTGAATATATGAACTTTCGTAGTTATATATAATAAACCAGTGTCAACTGCCAATTTTTAGTTAACTTGTTGGCAATTAAGCAAATGATTAAACGGTTCCTTACTGTTTGTCTTTCTCTTTGATCTTTCCTTTTCTCCGACGTTTGAAACCCGGGGGGGGGGGGCGGTACTCCCTATAATGGGCTATACGGGGATGCTCCGCCCGAAAGGGGTACCTTTTTGAGACTGAAGACTGGAGGTATATGAAAGGGTCGGGATTTCACGAGTTGAAGTATATGAAAGGATAGGGATTTCACGAAGAATTGGAAAGGGTAGCGAAAACACGAGTTGAATTATAAAAAACGTAGGGAAAACTGTGATTTAGGTATTATAAAAAGCGCCTTTCAAAATATATCGAACAGACGCACGTAAAGGCCATATGAAAGGGGTACCATTTTTAATGAAAGGTATATGAAAGGGGTACCTTTTCTGTCAAAAACGGTACATGAAAGGGTAAGGGTTTGGACCTCGGGGCGGAACATCCCCGTACAAAATTTTGTTGAGTACCCCCCCCCCCCCCCCCCCCCCCGGGGTTTGAAAATAACCTATCTCTAGCTATCGTGCCTACGAGGATTACTACGCAGTTCAAACATTTTTAGGTGATCTGTGGATGAATCTCTCGATCAATCAATAGAAGCTATTCCCTTGATAACGCATGCTGAACATCTTCTCAATTTTATACTCAGCTCAGTCTTCTTGCGCCCGAGAAATCATTGGGGGAGAAAAAGTAAAAAAAAAGGAGAAAAAAGCAAGAGAAGTGAATCGTTGCATCTGACGGGCACAGAAGCGAATTTGTGGCGATAGCGCAGTGAAACAGAAGCAGAAGTGTAAGAACGGAAAAGATTAATGGTACTTATCAGTTGTTTATAATTGAGAAATCCCTACAATTTCCGTACAATAAGTGTACAATGTCGCAATTGAAGAACTGAACAAATGGTATTCTTTGCATTTCGCATCAGCTTGTGCTATGTAGATTGGTGATTTACTAGAGAGCACCTTTTAAACCTCCACGGTTTCTTATGAGCTGCTATACTGAGTCTGACGCCTGCTAGAATGGCTGGAATGGAAGTCGAACGGCCTGAGTACCTATTAAATTCAACCGTCATTTTGCTACATTTTCCTACTCAAGACGACATCGGCCTCAAGCCAATCTCTTTTTAAATCCTGTTTTATTCCCTAAGAAGCAAAGAATTAAAAAGCGGTTATCCTACCTGCCAGCTTTCGTAATTATCATTTCAGTTCCTAGCTCAAAGAAACGCTGCCAAAGATCCCTCATTTGCAGCTCAATGGTGATATCTTCGCCCTCCAAAGTCTCTGTTGATTCAACACGGTTCTGCATGGCTTGCATAGAGCCTAACGCTTCGGTAGCCATGTCTGACGGAGAAGGGAAAATATTAAGGTTAAATACGGTAGGCGAAATGCGTGTGTCTTCTGCGCGCGACCACCCGATTGTAAAGTTATCTACCTTGGCAAGAACTGTCAGGAGAGGTTCGACCAGAAGCCATTCTTGAGGTTATTGTCTGTTGGTTTGTTTGCTCTGAGGAAATCAATGATTCAACTGAGAAGGCGTTTGCGCGAGAGGAGAGATTCCCATTTGCGTGCAATCCTGCTTGATTCATGACAGTTTAAAACTATGACTTGTCAAACGCTACACACCGAGTCGGGTCCGAAGTGGCAACGACTTTACAAGATGTGTCTAATTTATGATGGAGGCTATCTCCTGATTATATCAATTAACCGTGATAATTAGATTTATTTTATACCACAGTCATCACTCTGTTCGGAAATACCAGCAAACACTCCATGTCGAATAACATGTCGGCCATCAAAGTGCCGCCGTATTCACCCGGGGAGCGTGGGAATACGAGCCTGTTATCGCCCGGTGATTCTCCAATCAGCAGGCATTTTTCCACCGTGAAATTTCCGGTGTTTATCGTAATTAGCCAGACAAAACAGACAGGCTAGAAACTTCCATGAGCGATGACGAATCCCGGGTTTTACAGTTTCACCTCGGGACAAACAGCTGGCAAAGCGATAATTTGAAAACATCACATCTGAACAAGCTGTTACCTCGCTAAAACAACTTTTTCAAATCCCCACTGGTGTTATTTTGCTATCACTTCTTTTCCTGTAAGTATAAAGTTTTATTTTTCCAGACAATTATTGTAATAAGCAGAAGTGAAATCATTAAAGATGCAATACGAGTTATTTTCCCTTGATGACCTGCACGTCTGAGCAGTAGGAGGATGTTTTTGCATAAACGCTTTTCCAGATGACTTTTCACGCAGTCGGGTTTCTATAAAAAATTTCAAGAGTCAATAGGACTCCAATAGCACTTTTGTAAACCACTGCCCACTTACAGCAATGATCACAGGGTAGAAAAACAAACGCTTATTTCTCGTAAAGTGTTGATGTTGTTCGTCTTCGTCGATCAATTGACTTAGGGTTATGGTTCCTGCCCTGGCGGTGTGTTTTGTCGGCAAGTCGCCAAATGAAGCAATTAATCGATGGTTTGTTTGATTTCGTTGGCGCTGGAGTGCTAATCGATGGTATAATGGTTTGTCGTGTGGAAAACAGAGTGCCAAATTGTTGACGGAGTCAATTTATCCGCGCAAAAACCTCTTTTCAACACGCTCTTACAATTTAGTCCGCTTTCAAAATATTGTTACATTAACAACAAGTGACTTAGAAAACATTGGAAGCTTCTTAGATAAACTCGCGGTTGGCGATGTTATTGAACAAAATGGGGGACCTCACAGATGTTTCTCGTCCAATAACATTGAAAGGAATAACTCAAAGCCATATGTTATTCGTTCAGTTGGACAGGCGTTAGGAATGTATAACAAAGAGCTTCTTACAGATGAATCGAATCAGTATCAATAGTGGAAAATCATAGATGCACATTTGTCGAAAGTGTTTCTAAAATGATTAATTGAACTCCATTCTGAAATATTTTTGACAGGGATTTGATATTACTGCTGTAATCTAAGAACCGTATTTTCTCGATTAAACGCCGGGCTCCCGAATAAACGCCGTGGAAGTTGTAAGTAAGCCCCTCAAACGTTTATTTGTGGTATAATAAACTTAGGCAAGGTGCACGCTGCCAAGAAAAACTAATAATAACCCTTTCTTAAAAAATGGCGGGCGAGAAAAAACTGCCGATTCAAAGAAACGCCGGGTCCACTAGGCCAAGTTTGAAATAAACGCCGGGGGCGTTTAATTGAGAAAATACGGTACTTTTTTTCATTTTCTTTGTGTTCTTTTTCTACCTTTCTTTTCGGGCTTTCTCATCACACTACATTTTTTGACATTCTTGTGTATCGACTGCCATTCAATTTTTTTTAGTAAAACGCGACCCTGCCTCGCATATTTCTCAGTGGACCTCATCCTGACTGCATTTGCAGGTGCACATTAGCTTGTTCCAAACTCACAAAGTTTAAGGGAAAAAACACTGAAAAACTGCAGGGCAAAAAAGAAAAATATATATATTTACTTGAGCGTGTCAGATTTTCCTCGCGACGGGCGCTTTTCGCGCGAGCTGGCTCGTGTTTCTCGAAAATCGTGAGAGTACAGAGACTGCTTTTAGCTTTAGACACCTCACTATTTAGTCTAACCTTACACTATCTGTATAAACATTCTGTTTCTTTTCCACGAAAACAGAGAGAAAAAAAAAAGATGTATTTATCAACTTTTAAGATGTTGCCGAAATCATTCATAAAAATACTTCGTGCATCATAATTAAATAAGAAAATGTCAGATAGAAGTTTTGAGATCCCTGTTATCAAATTGTCATAAATTCTTTGGATATTCATTTGTGGCAATTAAGAAGAACACAATACACTCAGATAAAAAAGTTTGCTTTATTCATAAGTATTTATTGCCTTTTGGAATTTACACCTTTTTACCTCATTAGCAACGCGAAAAAAAACTCAATAACCACCCTCCCCCACCCAAAGCTACACTCGTTCATGTTTTTCGTGAATAATCATTTCCTTTGAGACACAGATTAGTCTGTGTCGGCAAAACAACCTACTTGAAAAATGAAGTACTTTTTACACGTTTCATTTTCTTAGGAAACCAAGGTGTCACATTTTGGCTACTTATGTTTCTTTTTCGATATTTTTATAACCGGGTTGCATAGTTCATAATCCACAAGAAGACCGCTAAGCTGTAAAAGCAATCAAAATGTTTCGGCGCAATAGTTTACAAATAATGATGATTCGAGTTCTATAAAGTGGAAGCCGCTTTATTCAGTGTGCACCTGGCAAACTTGAATTTATTGCGCCCCACATTCCAACTGCGGAAACTAAGGGAAACATAGAAAATTGTACGAAATCGGTAACTTGCATTTTACGGCTCCTGTAAATGGCAGAAAAAAGGTCTCTTTTTGTCCTGTCAGTAGCGCTTTTGTTGCAAACGGTTTATTTTCTTATTATACAGTACAGAATTTAACAAACGTCATATTCAAATGCTATTGTTTCCTGTTGTACTCGCTTCCAAGTGACTTTCGTTTCGGGTACCGTGATGGCCAGTTTCTCGGTATAATTAGTCTATAAATGCCTTCTGATCGATTTTCCCGGTCGCATTTTGACGATCGTTTTCTTATTGATTACCCAGCGGTAGCCGAAAAGAGGATTTATGGATAATCCTTGGAGAATAAACATTCCCCCCTCACGGACTGAGGATAATCATTGAATTTATCAGTTTATGTTGTAAACCCAACTCTGAGGACTGCTGACTGAGTCAAAACGTAAACCTACCGCACACAAACTGCAGCAATATTATGTACTCTGTGTACTGGCAGTCAAGTGTAGTGGTTAAATAAAGGGCATTGAAACGTCATTAGAGATCTATAGAGCTGTGATGGATTTTACATGTGCGGAATTGTCGATTGCTTAATAGTTGTTTTGTTTCGTGATTTGTATTAAGGCCAGATTATGGCGCGTAATACCCTGCATGGCTAACGAGATATGAACGAAAGACGGATATTTATAACCCAAAACATTCAAATCATTTAATTAGTGAATATGTCCTTCAAATAGAACTTTGTAGTTTATTTTACTTACGTTTTTGTAGCTATTTAGTCTATTCATTCATTCACTCTGCAAACGCTTTGGTTCATTCACTTGATCTCTCGGACGTTTTTGCTTCATTTTCATTCGCGATATTCGTTCGTTCACGGCAGAATTCCCATGATTTTTCAAAATATTCAAGGAAGCGGCAACAAATTGTTTATAATAGCCGCCAGTACTAAATTACTCAGTAAGTGTTTCAAATCACCAGTGGGTGATTTCGAGACTTTGATAGCGGAATTCTATTTAATTTTTATCGTTATCAACAGAATCAACTGAACTGGAACAATTTCAAATACATGAATCGTGCATGTAGTTGTAGGTCACCGCCTCGCTTGCAACTTTGCAATGATGGACTTCTGAGAACAGTTTAAGACATGTACATTCAGGGCCTGACCGGTCATCATTTTTCTCAGTGGATATCCACTCTCAGATTAAGATGGATTGTACTAGTTGTATAGTTTTCGGGCGACTATCCCAGTATCAACTATCATGTAACTATCAGCGAACTATCAACAAATGAAAATTGTCTTTTCAAGCAGTCATGATGGAAAATGATATAAAGAAAAAACAATCTGATTGTAGTTTATAGAAAGGGGTTTGAAAGATCAGTGTATAAATACTATCAAGATGCAGTGCTAGGTTGATCAAGATGGCAAATCGAGAACTGTTGGCTATAATGTTGTTGGCTTTTATAGACGGTCAAGACTGGCCAATAGGGAGCTTACGCAAAGAGGACGGAAACGCCAAGGAAAACGTCACTTGAAAAAAGGATTCGCGCTATTTTAAACTCCTTTGCAATTGTTCCAATTTGTTTAATTTGTCTTATATGACTGGATTGTCCAGGAGCTAAATTTGTAGGGTCAGCCTTTAAGTTCAAATCAGTAGAGAAAAAAAAAATAACCGTGTGTTCAGGTTCTCCACGAAACCTATAATTTGATCATTTGACGTCATTGTTTTGCAGGGAAGGCAAAGAAATGTACCAAAATGTAAAACGCACGTGCAGCACGTGCATAAGCATTGTTTTCGCTCATTAAACCTATTGTTTTGTGCCGTTCTCTCTGCCGTCGCCGTCGTGGTTGCGTAAGCTCCCTAATATCCATAAAACAGTGATCTTGATTGTCAATAATAAACTTTAAAGGCCGGCACACACTAGGGGACATGTTGCGGGGACATGAAGCGGGGACATGTTGCAGCGACAGTTTTCCTCGTGTGACATCCCCGTTTTTGCGAAAAAGTTCTGTTGCGGGGACACAATTTTGTCCCCGCAACATGTTGCATGAAATTCAGCTGGTTTGAATTCGTGCGTCATGAAGCGGGGACAAAATGACCCCCATTTCAATGTCGCATCGTGTGCACTGCTCTATCAAACTGTCCCCGCTACAAAATAGAAATGAACCAATAAAAACTCGCAATTGATTATCCCATGAGCATTCTGTAGCAGTCTTTCAAGATATTTATACCTCAATCCGCTTTGTGTGCACCAGCTTGCGTACTGTCCCTGCAACATGCGCCTTTGCTGTGCACACAAAGGGGCTTGTCCCCGCTTCATGTCCCCGCAACATGTCCCCTAGTGTGTGCCGGCCTTAACAACAACTGGTTCGAAGGAATATTGCATATTGATTTCTTGTGGGTTTTACACGGGCTATATTGGCATGTGTGACAACATGAACGCCACAAAAAAATACAAGCTAGCCATTGAGGGCCGTTTATTTAGGCCCCGTCCACTCGTATCCGGATATTTTTGAATCCGCAACTTTTTTGTTGCGGATAAGAAAATATTCGCGTCCACACGTAGCGTATTCGAATCGTATTTGCCAGTCCAGGGGCCCGTTTCTCGAAACTCCCGGTAACTTTTCGGGCCCGAAGCCAAATATTGAAATCAATCTAAAGAATAAAAGTGCGGGTCCTAGCGAACAAACCAGTCCATTTTGTTTTGCTAACTGATAGTTTTGTCGTATTATCTGCAAAACTTTTGAAACCTTGATCTTCAATGAAAATAAAACAGCTTTCCGGGCCCGGTAATTACCGGGTCTTTCGAGAAACGGCCCCCGTCAAAGATCCAAGATCCCCTGATCCCCTGATCCTGATCCATCCGTGATCCTGATCCACACGTATCCCGATTCGCTCTAGTACCCAGGGCTCCTCTTTAAATGTTGTCAACAGAGTATGCGCAAAGGCCAACATTTTGTGCGCCGCGTTGTGCGAGTTTGGCGGCAAATTCGATTGCTTTCGCCAAGTTTAACCGTAAACATGTTATTAGACTTGAAATAAGTCCAAGTAGAAGTGAAGCGACAACATTTCGGTCGGCCATGTTGAATAGTCGAGCGATTAAAGACTGTATCCGATACTGTTACGTCAGCGTATTAAAAAATATCCGGATTCGACCGTCCACACGATGCCGTACTCGTAGCGTATTCAAAAATTTCCACTCTGGGAGAGCAGATTCGTTAGCCGAATTCGCCGGATACGTGTGGACGGAAGGCCAATCCGCAACAAAAAAGTTGCGGATTCAAAAATATCCGGATACGTGTGGACTAAGTAAGCTTTATAACTTTAATATGTATTTGCTTTGGGGATTACTCGGTATAACTTGTTATGAAGCAACAAAGATTTTGGGTCTAAAAGGATAAACTTGTTGAACTGCAAAAACCGTGGACGAAGATCCTGCTGGTTTTTCGTTGGATCTCACAGGAGTCCACAGTAGGAGACCTAATCAGCTAAACTGAATCAACTGTATAAACGAGAAGTCCAAGGACTACTGAAAAGCTGATACAACGAGTAAATATATTTGAAACAATATTTCGGCTGGCCAGACCAGCCTTCTTCAGGTTACAAGATGTTACTAAATTACAAAATGAAAATACAAAATTACAAAGGAGAATGTCGCAATGTGGGGCGGAAATGACCTACAAGATAATCAAAACTAAAGATAAGCCTAGTATACGTAAACTACAATTCATACCTAAGGAGCCTCAACTTTCGGTTAGTAGTCGCTTTCGGAAACAGCAGGCCTAAGGGGCCGCAACTTTCGGGTAGTCGTTACTTTCGGAAACAGCAGGCCTAAGGGGCCGCAACTTTCGGGCAGTCGTTACTTTCGGAATCAGCAGGCCTAAGGGGCCGCAACTTTCGGGCAGTCGTTACTTTCGGAATCAGCTGGCCTAAGGGGCCGCAACTTTCGGGTACCCGTTACTTCCGGGCACCTAAAATACGTGACAACAACAATAACCTTTATTTACATCCATAACTGAGAAATTTACATTTTTAGATAGCTAATAAAAGCGGACAAAATTAAGTTACAAAAAGATGATACATTATATTATTATAAGGGATGTCTAGGAATTAAATGAACAAACGTTTTCGTGTTAGCTCCTAACTATTAAAATATATTTTTTACACAGTGGTGACATGCATGATATAGCAAAAAAATAGAAAGCACAAAAAGCAGACATACAAAACAGACACTTCTAAAGCAAAAAAAGAATGATGGTAAACACAACCGCGGAATAAACATAATGTCACTTTGATTCTTTCTTTCTCGTTGATTCTTCGGCATTCTTCGGCATCCTTCGGCATTCTTCGGCATTCCTCGGCATTCTTCGGCATTCTTCGGCATTCTTCGGCATTCTTCGGCATTCTTCAGCATTCTTCGGCACCCAAGGCATTCTTCGGCATTCCTCGGCATTCTTCGGCATTCTTGTACAGTAAAACACTAAGCTATTCCAATTCCATCTGCAGGAGACGTTAGACCTCAGCATGTTTTCGATTAGACCGTAACTTTCGGGGGCCGTTACTTTTAGGTGGAACGTTGCTTTCGGGAATTACTAAAAAGATCCGAAAATTAACGTTACTTTCGGGTAGCCGTTACTTTCGTGGGAGCCGCTATTTTCGGAACTCTACGGTATCATACACAGGTAGCCCAGGCGCGCATAATGGGTATCATTAAACATAAACATTTCTCAAAAACTAACGAAAACACAAAGAAAAAGTCAATCTCAAATTGATATCAACATAATTCCCATCGAAAAATGTAATTTATTTTACCGTAATGTCCCTCGGCTGCTTGACAATTCTGTAAAACTCCCTTTCTTCGGTTCTGACTTCCGAAGAAATATCGCCCCGCATTGATATATAAAACAATGTTTGCAAACAATGTAAGACTCGTTTTGCGATGGCTTCGTAGCCGTTTTCTTTCCGAACTAATCACGGTGTCTCGATAAATTGTTATTTTTCGTGTTGCTTTAGCAAACGTGATTTCTTTGATCTGAAAGCTTAAATTATTATTAAACCTGATTTCCAAAGAATAGCGCTTAAGTGATTTATGTGCTCAGTTTTTTCTGCACGCGAAGTGCATTACATCAGTTCTATATCCTTGATCTCTTGAAGCGAAGCTTATAATCTATATATTTAAGTAGTAAATATTATCATTAGCGAAAAATAAGACAATCAAAGAGAGATCATTTAAGTGGACTAGCAGATAGACCAAACTCATTAATTTCGCGTACAAAAGCTTCGCGCCAAAACTTTTGGACGATGGAAGGAAAGCGGCCTCAAACAAACATTGCATTATTTTTTAAGGCCCTTGAGACAAGCTTAATGTCTTGTGAGAACAATGTGGACGATTAAAAGATTAGTACAGATATGGATATATGCGGTTGAAGTATGTACGGTTTTTATCACGATCGAAATTAACTTGTTTATCGTATCACTGTGAGTACAGTAGCACACTTTAGACATAAACTATGAATTATAATCGCAAAACATTTCGTTTTCTCAAGCTTGAAAAGTCAGGTGATTTTGCAAGGCGGAAGAATGATGTGGAAGGCAAACTGTTGGACACAAGACTAAAGGTAATGGAGAGGGAGGAGAGATGTATTAAACAAAAGCTCTACGAGATTCGTCGAGAAAAGTACTCTCGGACGTTTTACAAAAGTCCAGGGAGAGCCAAGTCGTCAAAGTTTGTGGACATTAACGTTTGCGAAAATGACAAAAATAATCAAGAAGAAAACAAGTCTTACCAGGCGTCTAACTTGATTTCTGCCTCCGGTGTGGAGCGTACTAAAAGCTCTTTTAGAAGAAGATCAAGCGTTGTAGAAGAGCTTAATCCTGGACAAGTTGTTCGAGTTTGCGTGTCGTCAAAACTAGGAGACAAGGTTACAGGAGATGAAAATGCTCTATCTACCTCCCTTCCTCCAGCCGATAAAGAGAAACTAAGAAGAAATCGAAGGCATTCTGTTGGCATCGTAACTAACATGGATCGGACAAAAGTGACGGCTTTGTTTACCGCTGCGCAAAATTGTATGCAATCGATTTCAGAAGATTATATCTGTGTACCACAAGCAAGCAAAGACGATCTATGTGTTGCATGGACATTGCAAGAGAAATTTTTTGAATCGACGTTTGTAAATGATATTTCGCAAGGCAGATTTAAAGGTGAACAAAACCTCGACAACTTCTTGGAAGAACTAAGCGATATAGCTTCGCAACAAGATTCAACGCAAGAAGAATCCAGCGAAGACACTTCAAGCGGCGATAAAAAACAAAAGAAGAGCTTCTTTGGCAAGAAAGTTTCTATACTAGAAAATACAGAAGTCAATCATTTGAAACCAGGCACGGAGAACTACGACATTGATCGTAGCAAACCGCCCGGCTCTCCAAGAGAAAGAATAGCCTCGCAGACTGACACATATTGTGCTATATCTCCAGTGAGACCTCGGAGCAGTAGATGTTACAGCGATAGCTGTGTCGAGGAAAAACCTGCTTATCGAAAATGTACAACTCCAAGACCAGTTTTGTCCAAACGCCATTCAACAGGTGCTATCCCACAAGAAACCGAGTCCATCCCGACCCTGCCACGATTTCGGGCAGTCGGTTTGAAACGAAGACCTCGGAGTCTCTCGATGCCTTCGGTGCACCGCCAAGATTCTGCGCTTACGGAAAAAGAAGAAAAACTGGCTGAGCAGGTTATCATCAGGCAAATTGAAATCCAAATGGCGGCTAAAAATATGAGGAAGCTGTCTCTACAACATTTTGGTGACTCAAAGAATACACAGAAAGTTCGAAAGCAGAGTTCTTTAAGCTCGCCATATACGCGACAAAGATCGGAAAATCCATCTAACGATTTTAATAACAATAGTGAGGCTGAAAGACCGGGATTGGTACGAAGACATACATATAATCCACAGATGTTGAGAAAATTTGTCAAAAAGCAGTTGAAGAACGAAAAAAGACACAATACAATGGAACAAGTTTTATCTGGACTGTCTGGAGATATGCCAGATTGTAGATATCTGCGATGCGATCAAGTGCTGCAATAAATGTCACCATCAACTGTGAAGCATTTTAATGCAAATAATATACATTATAATTCAACACATTGATACACTGCCCAAATATGGTCAAAAAGTTATCGATATACGCTATGTCCACATGACGTATATCCAACGATGGATGTAAATTTCGCATTTTGACAAGAGAATGCAAAAATGACGGACCGGCCTCGATATTTTTTCTTCAAACTGTGCTTTGTTATCAATGTTTTGAATTATAAAACTATTATAGCGCGAAAGCGCGCGTGATATCACCCAATTCTTAGCCGACGAGGCCGTAGGCCGAGTCGGCTAAAATTAGGCGATATCACGCAAGCTTGAGCAAAAATATTCGTATTCTCGGTATTGAACTAAAAATAGCTTGCAGTCGAGGCTCATGCGGGGGAATCTTTTCATATGCAAATATTTTTAATGACATTCCCCCGCATTAGCCTCGACTACAAGCTAGTTCCAGTTCTATACCGAGAATACGAATATTGTCTATTGTAAATGGATGAAATGAAATAAATGAATGTTCTTCAGTGCATATTTTTGGGTACTCTGAGCCTAATAAAGTAGATTCTCGCTATCTGAAACACTCAAAACAATAATTAATAATAACAAATGTTCGACTTGAAATATCCTCTCTTTTCTTATGAATTCAGCTCCCTCAAGATGTTTGTGTATTTGGCAATTTATTGCGGCTGTTCATGTATGACATTTTTTTTAATATTCTAAGTCATCTGCAAAGGCAACTTCAAGTAGCCAATATCTAGAGCTTGCATAACCTTTAAATTGTACCACGCTGCCGGTTAATCTGATCTTGCTTTAGATTTGAATACAACGCTGGATTGATGGTAAAACAAGACATCATTAACCCGCTATCTTCTTGACAACAATTCTTTACATGAACAATGAGAGGAAACAATAAAAATGGGCGAAAACCATAATAAGGATATTTTTCTGAAGTTTTCTTCCTATAGAAATAACATAGGAACTAATTATCTCGCGTGCCAATCGGTATTTTGTCTATGTTTTTGCTAAAGAATCGAAAGCATCATCCAATACAAGACACAAATACCAATCCAAACAAAACAAACAAAATTATACACACATACCAATTCAATCCAAAAATACCCGCTTCTGTAAGTAGATCGTTTGAATTGCAAACTAAAATTGTTTTATCCAATAATGGAAGGCAAAATTATTATTATTATTATTATTATTTATTATTATTATTATTATTATTATTATTATTATAACTACCTTTAAACAGGAAATCGGCATCACCCATAGGTGGTTTTCAGATGAGTCCTGTCTTAAAGAAAAGTCACTAAATAAAATAAGCTAAAACAAGAGAAAATAATTGGACAGAGAGGGAGTCTCCCAGTAATGGGTTTGGATATAAAAAAATTGCAAAAAAGTTATTTTTAGTAACAATGCGGACCACGCGAAAACATTTTCCGGTGAGCTGGTTGACTTCCGGAAGACTCGCTTTCATGAATCAGCGCGTCAAGCCAGGCGGAGTCAGCAAATTAAAAAAATGGCGACCATCGCGGTGGTAATTTCGCATGTGAAAAAGAAATTAAAATGGTCCTGTTTGAGCAAAGAACGTTTTAAAGTACCACAGCGGCTGGATACATAGATCTTCATCTGTCTTTATACACACTGTTGCAACTGAAGCGGTAAAAAGGGGGCTGGACAATTCAACTTACCGGACAGATGCCAATCAACCATCCACTCCAATCTCTTGTAAGCGTCGTTTCTAAAAGTTTGAAGTCGCTTTGCTCGATCGATGGCCAGCCCATCCAAACTTTTCAGACGTGAAATAGTTGCATACTGTAGAATTCAAAGTTGTTATGTTTTTTGTAGCTGAAGGATAGGATGATTCTCTTCTGGGAAAATCACTTTTTAGGAATTTCAACACGGCAAGGAGTTAAAAACGCTAAAACCGGTTCACATGCATGCATGGATGTGTTTTCTATAAGCTTAAGCTTACGTTTGGAAGGATTTTGTCAGGAGCATCTTCTTTCCATGGAAAATAAATATCAGTTCTGTTGAGGTCAGCTACCAAGGAACTCTATACTGACAGCCGGGTTAGAAGTTATTTAGAGCCAAAGTGTAAGTAAAATTTCTGGAAAAGCGATTGAATTTTATTTATTCGATAGGCCGCGTGTTCTAAGTTAAATTCATTTTAAGCTTACTTGGATTAAGCTTATTGACTTAAAAAAAATCCAGTAGACTTGTATTATTTTATTTCTAAAAAGCGAATAAATAAAACACGCTTTTCTAGTGATGTCACCTTAATTTATTCATTGAACTTTGGGATAAAGGCCACCATATTTTCTTTTTAGTAAGCTTATAGCTTTTTTTTAAGACCTCAATAAAATTGCGGACCTCCCCTTTGTCAGACAAAAGATCAGAAAGTTTGGCTGACACTGTATGCGACGTCAAAAAACTTAAATGACCTACTCTGGAAAATAAAGGCAATCAATTAAGAATTGTAGCTAAGGAAAAAATGCATTGACCATACACTTAAATTCCACCCAAGGCCATTTTTTTTTCAATAAATGATTTCGAAAGAGCGGATCGATGCCTTGCTTGGAAGCGGCCGCCGTTTACACGCTTTGTATTTAGCATTTTTTGCATAAATTTCTATGGACATCTTTATTCGCCTTCTCACATTTATGTTTCATAACCGAATCGATTAAATCCTTTTCCGCCAGTGAGTGTAGGTTGCTGTTATTGGATTATTTCGCCAAAATAGAGAGGACTTTATTTTCGCGTGTACGCGACTTCACAAAAATAGTTTCCTGACTTTTCCTTGGATTTTATTTAACGATGCCTCTTTTTAATACGGTTAACACCACTGGCTTATTTTTCATTGAAGTTTGGTTGTAATCTAAGAAGGGAAAGGAGATCCAAAATCGATATTTTCGTAAGTAAACCAAAATATTCACTTCAGACTTTCTAAAATTCGTTTTCTTCGACATTTTCGTGCCAAACATAACAAGATACTTGGCTTACAATTTTGTAGCCTCAGCATGTCTCCACGGCCACAGTTTTACTTTCATACTTTCATATATATTTGCTGGTTCATACAAACAGAATTTTGTAATATCTTTGATGTCTTTTATCCCGGGTCACAGCTAAGGTAACCGGAAATTCCTGAAGTTTGTCACTCAGTTCGAAGGAACTTTACAGGCCCACTTTTCCTCAGCAGTTGTTAAATGAATGAAAACTTTATTTTTTAACTGAAATTCAGACGATACTCCAATGGCGAAAACAAGCAGGCATCGTTTTGGAATAAACTCCAAGGAAAGGCCAGCAAACATTTTTGTGAAGCTATTAAATAATGCGTTTCCAAACAAGGCATCATCCGTAGTTTTCATTTATAATGGTAATTGAACTGAGTGGAGTGCAATTTGGTCTGAAATCATACGAGTGATTTCAAAATCGAACGAGCGCGCAGCGCGAGTTCGATTTGAAATCACAAGTATGATTTCAGACCAAAATTGCACGACATGAAGTTCAATTACCACTTTATTACATCCATTTTGAAATCGCACAATTTAATTGCCCAAATACAGGATTTTAGTCAGTACCAATATTGATGCGACTTATAGATGCGATTTAGAGCAAAAATAGTGCGATTCGGGAATAAATCGCACTGTTGAGAAAATGATGCGATTTAGAGCAAAAAAAGTGTGATTCGGGAATAAATCGCACTGCTGAGAAAAAGATGCGATTTGGAGTAAAAAATAGTGCGATTCGGGAATAAATCGCACTGCTGAGAGCCAATCAGATTGCAAGGATCACCAGTGATTTCAAAAAGGATGTAATAAATTAAAAAACGTGGCCTTGGGTATGATGCATTTTCGTATTGAAACTTAGCTAAACTTCTTTAAGCCTAAACACAAAAATTAATAATATTAATTGCCTTTAGTCTAGAGTGGACCATTAAAGTTTTTGACGTCGTGATACCGTGTTCAGCAATCTTTTAAACTGAGGTTAAGCTGTACTTTGACAAACAAAAGATCGTTGCCGCATGCGAGTTTACTAAAAAGAAATGGTGGCCTTTTATCACAAAGTTCAATGAATAAATTAAGGTGACATCACTAGAAAAGTGTGTTTTATTTATTCGCTTTTTAAAAATAAAATAATACAAGTCTACTGGACTTTTTCGAAGTCAATAGTACGTATAGATGAAAACTAACTACGCATGAATTAAACTTAACCTAAAACACGCAGCCTATCGAATAAATAAAATTCAATCACTTTTCCAGAAATTTTACTTACATTTTGGCTCTTAATAAACTCTAACCCGGCTGTCAGTATAGAGTTCCTTGGTATCTGACCTCAACAGAACTGATATTCATTTTCCATGGAAAGAAGAAGATGCTCCTGACAAAGTCCTTCCAAACGTAAGCTTATAGAAAACAAATCCATGCATGCATGTGAACCGGTTTTAGCGTTTTTAACTCCTTGCCGTGTTGAAATTTCTAAAAAGTGATTTTCCCAGAAGAGAATCATCCTATCCTTCAGCTACAAAAAACATAACAACTTTGAATTCTACAGTATGCAACTATTTCACGTCTGAAAAGTTTGGATGGGCTGGCCATCGATCGGGCAAAGCGACTTACTTTAGAAACGACGCTTACAAGAGATTGGAGTGGATGGTTGATTGGCATCTGTCCGGTAAGTTGAATTGTCCAGCCCCCTTTTTACCGCTTCAGTTGCAACAGTGTGTAGAAAGACAGATAAAGATCTATGTATCCAGCCGCTGTGATACTATATAACGTTCTTTGCTCAAACAGGACCATTTTAATTTCTTTTTCACATGCGAAATTACCACCGCGATGGTCGCCTTTTTTTTTATTTGCTGACTCCGCCTGGCTTGACGCGCTGATTCATGAAAGCGAGTCTTCCGGAAGTCAACCAGCTCACCGGAAAATGTTTTCGCGTGGTCCGCATTGTTACTAAAAATAACTTTTTTGCAATTAAGATATCCCAGCCAACGCCCCTAGACTCCCTCTCTGTCCAATTATAATCTCTTGGCTAAAAATAATAATTTTTAATACAAAATAAGAGAAACCACAATCACGCAAAATTGCACTTTTATCTCAAAAGAAGGATTCGATCAACCTCGTTCCCAGGGCCTCTCTCTCTTCAGCTACGTCATCATCGGGAGGTGACGTAGCTGAAGAGAGAGAGGCCCTGGGAACGAGGTTGGGATTCGATTGCCTGAATCTAGCCTGATATAGTTCCCTGATTCTGTAGCGAGGATTACTCTACTTTTTTCTATTCTGTGGAGTACTCGGTTATCATGTACTGTTAAAAGGGCTGTCAAAGGCATGAAACAGTCACTGCAAATATTTCATTTTCCTTCTGCAAGTCACAAGCCTCATAATTAAAAGTCGCAAACTGTGCACGCTGAGTTATCGTCCATGTTACTTGAGATGAAACACCTTTGGCCTTCTCTGTGTTCGCAAACCGCCTGTCACGGTGTCTTGGACTGAGTTTTACCTTTGCTTTTCTTGTCTTTTTGTTCTTCATGCGCCTTTTTCTCTCCTTGGTGCATCTGAAAAATGCTTTAAATCCTTTTCCGAATTCCTGGTTCAGTGTGCCGTAAATGATTGGATGAGCGGCGCTTTTTGCCATGATGAGAAGGACACACAGTTTCTTAGCAACTGAGTTGGGATAACCAAACACGCTGAATAGCCAGGTCACGTGATAGGGTAAGGTGAAAACAGCATATACAGCAGCTATCACCACTAGCATTTTAATCACCTTAAAATAATAAAAGTAGTATTGAATATGTACGAAAGGTCATCGTTGAAATAGTGAGTGAGACCCCGCCTTACTGCCACCTTTACCTTTACATCAAAGACAATTCTTAATTTAATAGAGTTAATTGTTAAAAACTACGGCCAGGACATAAATGAGCTTAAATGGTGGCCTGTTTATGGTCGAACTAACGCGATGCACTTTACCTAGATCTTATGTAACTTTTGTAAAACAATTCGACATTGCCAAAGAATCTATGAGGAAGTGAGAACTAGTGATCAATCGCTGACCGAAAATTATAAGAAGCATGCCCTGTTCAAAGGATGGTTTCCATGACATCTCCAACAATCGCAAACGATCGTACGATTGAACAGCATCATACCAGTGATTTAACGATCGAAAGCATCTTAGTCGGCGATCATATGGATTTTATGGGACTTAGTCCAGTTTCCGCTAAGAAAAAACTATGAAATACACCTTTATTTCTTTCATCATCATATCAACATTATGCACGCTGCCACTTCGTGAACAATGACGGTATGTCTTTGCTTAGCAACTTTGCTAGCTAAAAAGACCAGCTTAAACCTAATTATTCAGTTGAGTTATTGCTTTTCTTTTTGTCAACTTGTTAAACGCGCTTTATTAAAAACTTCAACTCTTGTTTGATTAAGCTAAATGTCTACATGATAATACATGCCGTCCCACCAATTATCCACCAAAGGGTACCTGCGAAAAGTCCGGACATCTGCACGATAAAAAAATCGCACGCAACATTGCGCGCTATGTTCCAGGCAACAGCATGTGTCCTCCCCTGCAGTATGATTGCGGGCAACATTGTACGCAACAAAGCCGAAGCAGAATGATGAAGTATATTTAGATGTGGACGCACGGTGCGATTTTGTCGCGCCCAATATTGCGCGCGATGTGATCGTGTGTCCGGGCCTAATTATATCGCTATATGCGTGGTTACCATAGTAATGGTGTTCTTGATATTGCTTAATTATGGCCTATTGTAACAACCGAGTAGTAGGAGCATCTGAATAAGCAAATCCGTCTTCGTAAAGTTTGGTATTGGTGAATTTTATTTAAAAACATTTCGCTGTCGATTCGAAGAGTAATGATTTTCACTTTTAACTAAGTTCATTACTTACTGTGCTGTATCGGGCCACTAATCGGAGAATAAAGTTAAGAGTTCAGTCCATATGCGAAAACCAATTAATTGATTTTCTACGGGTTCCGGTAAAATAAGACAAGTATATTTATACTTTGTTTACTTTTTCGAAAATATCGAAACTTTGCTGACCCTGGCGTATTTCCAGTAATAAAAAGAATGTAAAAAAAAAAAATGAAAAGCGTAACTAAAGAGATAGATTAATTAAAAGTTTACTACCATAAAATATCAACTGATCATGAAATAAAGGTGATATTGTGTACTAACTGGTTTACCTTTTTGTTGCGTTGCTTGGTGTGGTGCAGCCTTGTGCTCGAGTGAAGGTGGTTGCAGATAAGAGTATAACAAGATATTATGAGAGTCATTGGAATAACAAACTGAACTACGAATAAACAAAGGAAATAAAATCGCTCAAAATTCTCACTCTGCCAGACATCCGTGCAGACCGGGCCTCTCTCGCGTTCAACCAACTTCAGCGCGAAGTTAAACGGCAGAGTTATGAGAGCGGAAAATACCCAGATGAAAAAAATCGCCATATTTGTTTTTTTGATAGTGAATCGGCGTCCCAAAGGAATTGCTATGGCTCGGTACTGGTCAATAGTCATAAGAACTAGGGTGGCGGATGAAGCTGTTATAAAAAAATAAGTCAGCATTGGTATTATTTTGCATAACAATGCACCAAAAGGCCATATGTACGAGTTTTCTTGGTAGGCCAGGCGAACTGGCAGGTTCACAGTTAGGACGGCAATATCGGCTGCAGCGAGATTACAGATGAAAAGATTGCTAACAGTGCGAAGCTTTCTTCTTTTTACGACCATACGAAACACAAGCACGTTGCCAACGACTCCAAGGAGAAAAACTAGCGAATAACAAAACAGTTTGAATGTTTTAAAAGCCAAACCCTCCCGCGTCGGAGAATTCTGCGTATCAGTGGCGTTAAAAGTGTCATCGCTTGTCGTAGTTATGTTCGTTGAAAATTCCCCTTGAGATTCCATGGTAAAATTTTGTACATCAAACACAGGTCTTGTCGTAAAGAAAATACTGACTTTTAGAACTGAAGACAGAATAGTTTTTGCCACCAGTTTTATGAGTTGTAGTCAGGTTAACCACTCTCTATTTAAAACCGTCCTTTCACACCTCGTTGGCCTTCATATTCATGAACTCCACAAAACGGTCCAATGAATTTCTTTGCCGGACGGTTTGTAGATCACGTCGATAACAGCTGTTTAATACGTATAGCAGCCTGGACCGAAATAAATAAATTGTGATTAATAAACATTTTTAAAACCTACGTGATGTCTTTTAAGCCTAAAGTTTTCCCAGAAACTAAATAAAAATAATATTTAACCATGGATACGAAATTAACAAGAAATACAGGCTTAATTATAAAATTGATATGAATATTGTTACATTTTCCAGGCCAAATAGATCTCAAAATTTATGAAAGTAGAATACATCAAAATTAATGATGATGATAAATATACGGCAATGATGATATATATTGGCCCCTGAACATTACCCGGCCGTAACGGACTGGCTATTTCGGACTGGCTCTTTCATTTCCTAATATGAAACAACGCTATCTTTTTTCCACGCACAAGAAAATGGGACTCTGTTTAAATTTAAGAATATAGGAAGGGTTTTTATAGAGGGGAGAGAATACTTTATTTCAAATCACGAAACAAATTCACCGAACATCTCATAACATCTCTGTCTAGAAAGAAACGTACCAATGGAGCCTTTTGGAATTAATCTGAGGTTTCGGTTAATTTTGGAGGAGTCTGTGTGATCTTCTGATTAGGTTCAACTTAAACTGAACAAAGTTGCACTAAATGCTGATTTCGAGAAAGCATTTTATTTTAGTGAGCCTCAGACCTGAAGGCAGAGATTTATTTGCCGTTATTATTTTGAAAATGTTAATAAAACATTTACAGTGCAAAGATAGCTTTTACGCACAATACATAGCAACACGGAACCTACAATACATCATAGGAGTAAAGTACTGTACAACAAAGCTAAGGCAATGTTGTATCGGAGATTAAGGGTTCTTATTCGAAAGTTTTAAACGATTCACCTGACTGAGTTTATTCCAGAGGAAGAAAGCATGCATACAAGAAATCTCGGAAATTGCTATAAATCATAACAAGGTTTGAAATCTTTATTTATTTATTTTTATTTAAACATATTTGTACCGGTACACAAGGACAAAAACAAAAGACTAAACAATAGACTACACGGACATAATACCCTATAAACAAAGGGAATACAATGTGAAATCCCTTGTGAACCTGGGGCCGGATTCACGAAGCCCTCCTAAGTTAAGACATATCCTAAGTATTGTTTCTTAACAATAGACTATTGTTGGAATGACAATAGACTATTATTAAGAAACAATACTTAGGATATGTCTTAACTTAGGAGGGTTTCGTGAATCCGGCCCCTGTACACGACGTACAGGAGGACAGAACCGCTCATCGAGAGACCTAACTTTACGTCGGGAGCCATAATTCCATGATGTTGTTGTAAGCCATTTCAGTTTCAAGGCAGTGTTCCCCGACAAGCTTTCTTCTTCTTCCAAAGGAATAGCCTTGGGAGACGTAATTGTATTGCCTTGGAAAAATAAGGCAATACAAGGATTTCTTTAAGTCATAAAAAGTAAAAGTTATTTTGTGTGACGCATCCGATTACAGCTCGCACACCATCAGCAAAAGGCCCACCACACTGATTTTGATTTCAGAATTTTTAGTTGGTCTATTTTCTTGGTCTGGGATAAGAGGAGCTGTTTCTCAAACCTTTTTCACAAGATGATCCGAGTGTCCGATAATTTCCGTAATCGTATCAATGACAAAATTCTCGATTGTGATTGGTCATCCGCGCGCCTATTTCTCACGTAATCTCGAATTTTGTTATTTATGCGATTAATGGTAATTTACTTGTAAATTAGAGTTAACAACTCGGAGCGTTTTTCGTGAATGTATGTAGACTGTTTATTCATTCAGGCATTCATGACAGCTCACTTAGTAGTATCTTATTTAAGGCTGTCAACATTGGAACTGTGTCACGCGTGACATTGTACTCAACCAGACTGAACTGCTCTTTGAGTTATGATAATAAGTATGCGTTGTTATCTTTGTGTAATCAATGCAAAGTTATGCCTTATCGGGCCTCACATGCTAGTTTGCATGCTTTATACTGTGCCATTAATAGTGCATTGTTTGTGGTCTGTAATCAATACAAAGTTATGCCTTATCAGGCTTTTATACATAGCTGCGTGTTCGCGTGTTCTCTCCCTGTACAGCACCTTGTGTTGCCGTGAGTTCACCATTTGCTTATCTCAGTTTACTGTGCTCTGTTTTTCTCCCACCTCACCCCCCCTTATTAATAAAGCTGGACGACGGGCTTGGGTGCACACCTGCCACTTAGCGTTGCACGTAGCAGGCTGGGTGGGACCCTGACCCCACCTTAGCCTTACACTAGCCGGGTGTGGCATGCGCCACACTCGTTGGCTCATCCCTTAGTTTTATTGCATTTTACCAGGTGTGGGATGCCCCACACTTGTTGGCTCATCCATTACCGGCGGGGTGTGTTGCTGCCACCCCCTTTATATTACCGTTGCAGGGTGTGTCGCTGCCACCCTTATTTTAGTCCAGGGTGCACCCAACAACCTTGGTCCCATTTACTGCCAAAACATTGTGTGGTTCTCTTGTGTATTTACTTATAAGCGGGAAAGTTGTTAATTAGTAATTGAACTTCGTGTCGTACATTTCAGGAGTAATCGTGCTCGTAATTTCAAATCGTCCTCGCGCTACGCCGCTTGGCCGATTTGCAATTACTTGCCCAATTACTCCCTGAATTGTTCTCCACTCAGTTCAATTACTATTACAAATAGCTAGGCACCCATTCGAAGCTATCGGGATAGCGGGGGTAAATCAGTAATAGGAATACGGGATACTTTTGGGTAAAATACTAAGGATATGGCGAGAAACGGAACTCAGCGATATTGAGCAACAAAATTGGAATGCAAGAATACAGGATATTTAGGTATAAAATAATAGATCAAACAATGCAACATTAATGCCATCAAATCTGCTTTTAATTACCGTCGGTTATACTAGCCCTGCATTTTCAATTGTTTGATTTACACTTCGAGTGACGTGTAGTTCAAGCATCCCTTCTCAGTTTTAGGAGATCCAGAGAGAAAGTTACCACGAACCTAGTGTTGAGAGGTACTCTGCATTTTTTAATTTGTAAAATAGAAGTTAAGCGGGATATGTATTAAGTAACTGTATCCCGTTTCAATACTTTCAACCCTTTATTTGCTTGACAGAAAATGTTTTCATTTAATCGGGCCAGTCCGAAAAGAAAAATAATTTGTTTGTCTGTAAGTTCTCTAGGATGCATGCAATCTGGTGCAATCTGAACGCTAAAATTTGGCAAACACCAGGATTTCATTGTGGTCAACAAAGTAAGAAAAACTTTATGACCTTTTCCACCTTACAAACAAAAATTATCAAACTTGAAGAAAATAACAAAGACCAAATTCAATCGCAAATAATTTGACCATTTTGGTGCTGTTCATTTGGTTTGTTAACACCATGTTGGAAAGTAGGATTTTGTACATGCAGTCTATTATAGAGATACAAAGATTACCACTCACTTTTGATCCGGGCTTTTGATTTGGTTATTGGTCAATTTCCGACTTAACCCTTTCACTCCCAGAGTCAATTATGGAGACATGTAACTTTTAAGTCTGTTGATGAAATCCTATGGCATGGTGTGACCATTCAAATGAAACCTCTTCAGCAGTACTTTTGCATGGTACCATTTGTTCTAACTTTTGAGTCTGTTGATGAAATCCTATGGTGTGACCATTCAAATGAAACCTCTTCAGCAGTACTGCATGGTACCATTTGTTTCAACTTTTGAGTCTGTTGATGAAATCCTATGGTGTGACCATTCAAATGAAACCTCTTCAGCAGTACTTTTGCATGGTACCATTTGTTTCAACTTTTGAGTCTGTTGATGAAATCCTATGGTGTGACCATTCAAATGAAACCTCTTCAGCAGTACTTTTGCATGGTACCATTTGTTCTAACTTTTGAGTCTGTGGACGAAATCCTATGGTGTGACCATTCAAATGAAACCTCTTCAGCAGTACTTTTGCATGGTACCATTTGTTCTAACTTTTGAGTCTGTGGACGAAATCCTATGGTGTGACCATTCAAATGAAACCTCTTCAGCAGTACTTTTGCATGGTACCATTTGTTCTAACTTGCGAGTCTGTGGATGAAATCCTATGGTGTGACCATTCAAATGAAACCTCTTCAGCCGAGTACTTTTGCATGGTACCATTTGTTCTAACTTTTGAGTCTGTGGACAAAATCCTATGGTGTGACCATTCAAATGAAACCTCTTCAGCAGTACTTTTGCATGGTACCATTTGTTCTAACTTGTGAGTCTGTTAATGAAATCCTATGGTGTGACCATTCAAATGAAACCTCTTCAGCAGTACTTTTACATGGTACCATTTGTTTTTCAATATTTTACAAATTGAAATTTGGGATTTCAGCACTGCGATACAATTCACGTAATTAACACATTGGACAAAATAATGTTGTGTATGGATATTTAGCTACAAAGACAGAAACAAATCCATGAATGAACGTGTGGAAATTGAATACAACTTTGCCAAGTACTGCCAGGAAAAAAAGAAAACATATCCAAACTTCATTCTAGTTTATTAAGGCTGAAAAGGGAAAACATAAAATTTGAAATAAATAGACAAGTTTGTACAGCTGCAGGGCCCGTGGTAGCTTATGAATCAAACAGTTCATAAAATTTATACATTAACTCTCCTTTGACAGACATTGAAAATGTACAGATATACGGGTTTTCTTCTCTAGAAATGGGAATTTTCTCAAGATGTCGGAAACACCAATGGAGAAAGATAATAAATGAAATTATTCAGAAATTCGAACGCAGCTAAATATATTTAAATGCTCTCCCAAGGTATACTGTTTTTTTTTTTTCATTACAGCTGACAATTTAACTCATTGACTAGTAACAAAACATTCCAATTCACCAAAAACTATAAACTATAAACTAAACCAAAAAATTCCAGAGTGGAACTGAGAAGGTAAGGCAAGGTTCTATAGGTTATCCAAATTAAATTGATCTCACTATAGAAAACCAATTAAATAATTATTCAGTCCTCGTAGTAAAATGAAACTTGAGAAAACGAAAGAAAGCAAATTTATAAATCTCTGTACACTGAGCATAACAGAAGCAGTAGTTTGGAGATAAAAGTGTAGGATTGCAAGGATAGAAGTGGATTACAGTTCATCAAATTTGATTTTGTGACAGGCGGTAAAAATAAAATCAATATTATCATTCTAGTAAAATTTTGTGATTTTTACACATCATTTTCTCTTTATATTTCTTTGCTTTTATGACTATTGGCAATTTTTTCTATTTCAAGATAGTAAAACAAGCTTAAAGGGGCATTGTCATGCAGATTCTGCTGTGTTTTGGTCAAAATACACCAAATAGTTGACAAGGTACCTTTGCTCAAACATAAAATTGTTCTTAGAACACCAAGAAGAAAATATCAAGTGATTTATTCAAGGAGGAACAAACCATAATGCATTTTTTCTGCGTTTTTTCCACGACACTTGGGAGGAACTTGAAAAAATTGGCCAATTTTTTCAAATTGCAATCCATTTCCATCCTGGCCATCCGCAGCCATATAGATAACGAATACTTATTTCTGTGCACTGGTAGAGTATTTGTTAACAAAACTGGACCATTATTTGTAGGTTTCCATTGAAACAAATATGTTTTTTTGGCTTTTCAAAGTGATACTAAAAATAAATGAATGGGGTTAGTTTCTAGAGAAACTGTGGTGCTGCGTCGGTGGGGGGATGAAACACGAGAATTTAGTTTTATCGACTGAGTCGATAAGGTAAATTGACCACCGTAAAAAGATTCAAATAGCTGACGTTTCGAGCGCTAGCCCTTCGTCGTCGCTCCGACGAAGGGCTAGCGCTCGAAACGTCAGCTATTTGAATCTTTTTACGGTGGTCAATTTACCTTATCGACTCAGTCGATAAAACTAAATTCTCGTGATACTAAAAATAGGTGACATAGCCCCTTTAAATTAAGCTTTTGTCCATACATGTAATTATGACACACAATACATCAACAAGGACATTGTTCCTTTAATCAGACAGCTACATCAAATTATGTAACAAAAAATGGTATTGAGAACTAATCAGTTTTATAATTTTGTTACACAACAGACATGATTAATGACTAAACTTGTGGTGAAAATTTGCTTCCTATTTCACAAAATTGCTAGTAAGTTCAATATGTACATGTACATTCCTGGTTACTTAGGAATAAAATGAGTGAGGAAAGAAATAAACCAAATGAATATGAATGCAAAAAAATAGTGTAAAAGAATAAAAATAATTCTGTGAAAATTGGATTTTGGCAGCTGTCATATTCTTCGATACACTTTATCTTTAGTTGTCAAGATTTGAATCAAAGTTATCCATTGCCCCAAAAGACACTAAAGTTCAACATTATACATGAACTAGGATTAGATATTTTCAAAAAATTCTATTGATAGTCTTAATAAAGAATTAAAACCGCAAGCCGGAGTGAAATCTTGAGTCATGAGATATGCTTTTCCGTCTTTGGATTCAGGAAATCCTAAAGTGTGACCAAATGAAAGCTACTGTTTATTACACTGTAAAAGGTGGTTCTCACTTGAGTCTGTGGATGAAATCCTAAAGTGTGACCATTCAAATGAAAGAAGCTGCCACATAAATTTTTCCTTTACTTGTGGACAATTCTGCCAGCTATGCAGGCTAAAATGAAAGCTACTGTGGCCAGTTTATTATACTGTACAAGGTGATTATAACTTTTGGGTCTGTGGATGAAGTCCGAATTGTAACTTCCTGTGGTACTGTTTATTATGCTGTACAAGGTGGTTCTAACTTTTGGGTTTGTGGATAAAATCCTAAAGTGTGACCATTCAAATGAAAGCTACTGAGCAGTACTTTCCTGTGGTACTGTCTATAATGCTGTACAAGTGGTTCTAGTTTCTGAGTCTGTGTATGAAACCCTAAAGTGTGACCATTCAATGAAAGCTATAATTGAGCAGTACTTTCCTGTGGTACTGTCTATTATGCTGTACAAGGTGGTTCTAGTTTTGAGTCTGTGGATGAAATTCTACAGTGTGACCATTCAAATGAAAGCTCTTTAAAAACACTTTCTTGTGGTGCTGTTAATTTTTCAGTACTTCATAAAATAAAACATTGAAATGTTTCCTGAATTTTGATTTTGGCCACTCTAGGAGTGACAAAGTAAAGGGGATAGAAAATTAAATGATGAGAGGTGAATTGACAGATTTCCTTGTAACATTCCACATGCTTCGTTTCAACTGGACTTACATATCAATCATCCCACAATATTGTCAAACTTGACATCCAAAGGAACTATTACTTTTTACTAACTATAGAAGTGAAAGGCAGGTATAGCTGAACAAATTAGCCCTGATTTAAGTCATGTGTTCTATTTTTATCTACATGGCATGCAGTGTACTACACACTGCTTAGTTTAACCAGCCCCCTTTCACTGTCAGCCTGAAGACTGTCTTGTTCTTGGGCTCTTGATAACAAGTTGTTTTGTTCTTCTTCAGCTTTCTTAGTATCACGTGTAACACCATTCTTTGGGCTTAATTGCGTTGGAGACTGAAAAATACAAAGAGAGGCAGCATGTTCATAACCAACTCCTACTTCAAAATGACATTTAAATGACATTTGTAACCCACACTTAAAGGGTGGTTTATTACTGGGTACTGTAGTGAAATCGTATACGATAATGCAAACACTCAATTGTAAAAAAACCCTTGTGTTTTCAGTTATGGGTCAATATTATTATGAAAAGACTATGACCAAAATCATCCTGTTCTTCTGGGGAGGGGTAACATACAAAGCTACAAATGGAATGTTAAAAAACGTCCTTTACCTCGTTGTAGCCAGAATTTCATCAAGTTTTGTCATTTGTCAGTTAGGTGTATATGACTTTATGAAAATTTATAGATGATTTCATGAAATAGAACAAACATGAACAACAGGTAAAGAATTAAAGAGAAAGATCATTTACAGTTATGCAGAAACTTACAAGGCTAAGTGAGGAGTTGTAGATTGATCCTGAAAAAAAAGTCAGACTTTAACATGACCTTTGAGAATACTGCCAGTGCAAATGTCGTCCTTTACGCTATGAAGCCACACATCAGTGTGGGTCAATAATGTTGTGAATTTTATAAGATTACACTGGCATAGCAATGTGGCTGAGCAATGCATTGTTGCATCTTGAAAATACTAATATTTTTGACAACTTCACTTAAGAGGTTCTTTATGCTTTAGCTACAGAGTATGTGGTAGGAAGAAGCTCACCATAGGTGCTGCCGTTGTCGTCCTTACTGCTCCATATTTGTCTGATTCAGGGGGTTCAGGTATGATTACGCCTCTTCTGTTTATTAAACTAAAATATTTAACAACAGTGAGCAATAAGATTTCAAAATGCTGCCACCTCCAGACAGTTCTGGCAGCTCTGTAAAAGAAACAAGACTGACTTTTGTGCACGAATGTTTGCTCCACGTTATATGCTTCAATAAAAATTGTAATTTCCAAGCTCTAAATGTTTGTATATCACTGGAAAGTATGATAACCTTTTGCAGATGTTCTTGCAGATAAGCCACACACTTGATTCTGAGTGAAAATTTTGGGCAAAAAGGTGCGTCTTATACCCTTACATGTATACAGCTATTTCAATTAACGTTGTCGGGTGAAAGCTCAAAGCTCAAAGCTCAAAGCTCAAAGCTCAAAGCTCAAAGCTCAAAGCCTACAAGTCAAGACCGAACGAGTAAACCGAGTGCCTGTTCCAGGCATGCAGATAGTTGGGAGTGGTGAAACGAACAGAAACGGCGCGAATGAGCGATAAGACGAGCGGGAAAAACGTTTATTTTGCGCCGCTTCCAACTATCTTGGCTTGTAGCTTTATATGGCGTTCCATCCCCGCCAAAATTCAAACATGTTGTTCTTCAATCCAAACCTTCAATTCAATCATTCTGTCTTGTAATTCAATGATGCACTTCTTCAATTCAAACATTCAATTGGGCGATTCAAACATTCAATTGGGCGATTCAAACATTCAGTTCGGCAATTCAAACATTCAATTGGGCGATTCAAACATTCAATTGCGCGATTCAAACATTCAGTTCGGCGATTCAAACATTCAATTGGGCGATTCAAACATTCAGTTCGGCAATTCAAACATTCAATTGGGCGATTTAAACATTCAATTCGGCGATTCAAACATTCAATTCGGCGATTCAAACATTCAATTCGGCAATCTATGGATCTTGTTATCTGTTGTGAAAGCCCATCATCTCCGCAGAGGCTCAAATGGAGTTTTCTGGAAACAGAGAATCTGTTGAGCGAAATAAGTGCATGTACAAAAAAACCAAGAAGACAGATGCTGGAGCTCAATCAGTCATGTCTTTTGCATCTACACTCATCTTGTGTATCTAAATCACCCTAATTCCTTTTCTCTGAGCTGATGTGGAGACGAGCTAAAGCCCCAAAAAAGATTTTTATGTTTACAGAACTGGAGAACATTGGCCTTCAGCAGCCAAATTTAATAAAGTAATAAAAGATTACATTTAGTGGCAGAGAAATCTAGCTATCACTGGTTGATTCACCTGCAAGCTTTTTTGACTTTTGGGCTACTTGTAGATCTCCCTTGACCTTTGCAATAACAGTGCAAATGCTCTGCCCTGAGCAAAACAGTCATGTAGATGCTAAGAGTGATTTTATCAAAGAGTTGCACAGAAAGCCACAACACATATTTCAACATTTCATAAGACATCATTTCTCTTAATTTTTCTTCCCTGTTCAGTCTTAGATTGATTCAAAATGTCTAGTCAAGCTTGTATATAACGGAAATATTGTACTTGTAAGTTTGAAATGTCCAAAAGATTTCATTAGTGAAGTCAAAGATTTGTGAATTAAAATACCATTCAGATTGATATTTGGCTGTAAATAACATCTAATCAATAACATATCATGGTCAGCCCTTGCACACAAATATATCTCGGTCAGTATCTCAGTGCACATTAAATTCTAACAAAACTCCATTGAAATCCACCTTCACATTTCAAATAGATTCCAGGAATAGCCCGCCAGAAATGTAAAAATGTGGTCTTAAATTGTTATCTATACCTTGAATTCTGGATGCAAAAACTCGGCATCGGCCAGACTAGCCATTAATATGATGATAACTTTAAAATGCCAGCTGATGTAAGCTTATTCATAAGCCTCCAACTATCTGATCACGAATTACGACGATTATTACCATATCCACGACTCGGAAACTGCCGAAAGTTTAACGATAACATCTAACTACTCCTCGCCAAAAGAAAAACGTCCAACTTCCGAAATGAGACAGCATGAATCCTGCCTTTTCTCGCACCGTGTTCTTTATATTGCAGATGCACGTCCGCCATTTTGAAAAAACTCTGAGCCTGCGCAGAACAACCGGAAGTCCTAGATTAGGACTCCTGCGTCCCCGTCCCCAGTTCCCCTTGGCCCTCGTACTCAGGCTCTGGCGGTTAAGAGGGTCAAGCGGCTCGAATTGAATGCCGGTTGCCGAACGTCGAATTTGAATGTTCGAATGTTTGGATTGCCGAATTGAATGTTTGAACTGCCGATTTGAATGTTTGGATTGCCGAATAGAATGTTTGGATTGCCGAATTGAATGTTTGGATCGCCGAATTGCCGCATTGTATGTTTGGATTGCCCAATTGTATGTTTGAATCGCCCAATTGAATGTTTTAATCACCGAATTGAATGTTTGAATTGCCCAATTGAATGTTTGAATCGCCCAATTGAAAGTTTGAATCGCCCAATTGAATGTTTGAATCGCCGAATTGAATGTTTGAATTTCCCAATTGAATGTTTGAATCGCCGAATCGAATATTTGAATCGCCGAATTGAATGTTTAAATTGCCCAATTGAATGTTTGAATTGCCCAATTGAATGTTTGAATTGCCCAATTGAATGTTTGAATCTCCCAATTGAATGTTTGGATTGCCAAACTGAATGTTTGAATTGAAGAAGTGCATCATTGAATTACAAGACAGAATGATTGAATTGAAGGTTTTTTATCGAAGAACAACATGTTTGAATTTTGGCGGGGATGGAACGCCATAGCTTTAAGCTTTCATCCGACAACGTTAATTGAAATAGCTGTATGCAGACAACTGTTATGTCTCAGCACAGGAACATACCTAGGATGAAGAGGTCCACAAAGCACTGCAGCACAGTTTTTCCACATTGAGCCCTCATTATATGGATTGATATTTCCTTGACCACTCCGTGAAGAAAATGATCCTTTTATCTGTCAAATCAACGATGATGTTGTTTCAGTCAATTAAAACATGATGTCATGTGACCACCAATGCTTTTTGCAATTTGAAACTATAGTTACCATATAAACATTTCACATTTGTTAACAACAAATATATTTTACAATTAGACTATTAAAATGTTGTCACAAGGTTGAGCCATCATATAATAAAATTAATAAATTATTATTAATAATTTTGTAAACCATTGTAATTCACATCTCACAAGACATGATTTTTGAAACAATTTATGAGAGGTTGGCGTTGTATTTCATTTGGTAATATTATTGTATGGCATCCCTGAATCTACTGTACGTTACATTCTACTTTATTTTTTATATCAGGTTGTCCTTATAAGTTGCTGGCATACAAGCATGTATACATTATGGGTTGCCAAGAAATATCCATACTTCCTGGTCCCCCGTAGAAGCTCACTGGAAATTCTGAGGGGGAGGGGGCATCAAAAGTGCAAGTGTTGTAAGGAAAGTACTGTATGAAGCTAAACTGAAATTTGGGGGGGGGGGGGGGGATTGTGGTGCTGAAGCAAAACCCTTCCATGGTATTGGGGAAAGTACATGAATGGACATCTTTTGGAACAACACATTTATGCACACAAGAGGGAAGATACAGGACAGTGAGTTAAACTGTGACTTGCCCAACAATACAACACAGGACAAACTGCCAATGACAACTAGTCAAGACTGTTTTTTTAACACTTACATCTTCATTTGTAGTTTGGTTAGAAGCAACTAAATATGAATGAAAGCCAGTTAACCCAACTATTGACCATATTGAGAAAAAACAGATGATGGCTTCTAAGATAGTAACAACAGTCAAGGAAATTAAAACTTTATACTGTATGAAATAAGTATGGGTAATAATATTATTACAATGGCTTGCTTGTGGCTCAACATTAGGGAACTAGTTGCACAACAACAAGAAGGTTAATGTCTCAGATCACAAGATCAGCAACCGGAAGACTGATGTTACATGTACATGTACTTTTAAAGTATCACAGACAAGAAAAAATGCTAATTGTTTACGATTTACTAATTAAGGATATCTAGCAGGAGATTGTTTCATAGCAGAAATAAATGATTCGTCTCCTCTAGACACTGCAAAAAAGAGAAATACATGAAAATCTATGAGACAAAAGTATATTAAGTTTTATTGTCGAAGTACAAGTCACATAAACAGAACAGTCTCTACATTGGAAGGTGGGCTTCATATGGTTTTATACTGCATGAAAAATCACCTTTACCACACACCTTTGACATACAGTGTATGTTAAAGGTGGCAAAGGCCGTCCTTGTCAAATCTTTGTCATGGGTGGCAAAGGCCATCTTTGATTTAAAGGGGCACTGTCCCACCGAAATAACAAAATTTTGCTTACTTTATTTCCATGTTATATCACCAAATGCAACCAAATATACAACTTAATTGGATACAAAGATTCTATAGAGCAAAACAAAAGCAGTAGTTTGGAGATAAAATGCAGGATTGCATTGATGGAAGTGGATTACAGTTCATCAAATTTGATTTTGTTACAGGCGGTCAAGAAATCAAGTTAAATCAAAATTGCCATTTTTGTGTAATATTGACTTTTTTGGCAGTTATTTTGTCTGTAATATTTCTTCACTTTCATCACACTTTTGGCAATTTTTCCTTCCTATTTGAAGATAATAAAGTAAGCTTAAAGCAAGCTCCTGGCCATAATCATGAAAACACAATATTTCAGCCAGAACACTGTCCATGGAGTTAGTGCAGCTTGGACACTTCTTGATCACATTTGATGCCTGTGTTTTACAACTTTAACACACTTTTGATGGAAATCAAATGTGGTCAAAGCTAACTTTTCATGCAGTGTTATTACTTACTCAAATGAGACTGACGTCACTTTTGCTGGGTGTCTTTTAGAACTTCAGGAACATGCAAATTCCATGGTGGTTGAGTAAATGCGAAATTTATAGCCGCAAAAAAGAAAGTTTTTCCTTCATTGGATTAATGAATGGTTTGGACAGGTTAATTAACCCATTCACTCCTGAGAATTTTTACGTTTTTGAGCGATTTTCTGCATTCACAGTTGCGACCACAGGAGAACACAACAAGCACGAAATTTCGGCGGTGGTTCAGAGTGGCTGTGGACTTAGTATATATATGAAAAGTGTGGAGGACGGAATGAACGCTTTCGAAAAATCTCGTTATTTCCCAGCATGCAGTGCAGTGGTGATGTTGAAAATCGAGGCAAGGTGAGTATGCCCTAGAATAAGAAGCTGTAGCTTGGCCTGAGCAACGAATAAGAGCAAAAAAATTCACTGCTAAGCTAGGACTAGGACTGAATTTTGCTGTAAATGTTGACTTTTGGGTTTGCCACGATGATTTGAATAAAAAAAACTAAAAGCAAAAACGTGATTTTTGTTGTTTTTCTATGACGTTAAAAACGGTAATTTTTGTTATTGTCCAAATTCAAACGCTGATATTCTGCAAAAATCGCTGACTTTTTTGTGTTTATTGGGTATCTCAATTTGAGGGACTTTCTAGTCAATGCTCACAACTGCTAGTTAGGGCAATGTTCGCGCGATTGAGAAAGTTGCAATTTTTTAAAGCAGTGGAGTCTTGTATGGTCGGTTTTGGCCGGTGTAGGAGCGAATGGGTTAACAAATTATTTCCTTCCAAAAAAATGCACAAAAATGAAATTGAAAAATGTAATTGAACTGGCAATTAAAAAAAAATCGTTGTTATTAGTTTTCCCTTTAGCAATTGATATACACTTGAACATATCAAAGATATCAACCGGTGCGCAATTATTATTATTAGCGGAGCACTCGCCAGGCCGAAGGCCCGGCTGCGCAGCCCCATACTCATAGAACCTGTGCCCGTCATTTTTCATGGTCAGGGCTAGCGGAATGTTTCGCAGGCGCGCCTCCGTGACATGTGTGTCCGTTGGGCAGGGCTAATTCGCGGGCGCGTATGATGTCGCAAAACATGCGCGTATGACGCCACACGTGCAGCTACACAGCCGTCAGCTCGGTAAACACTTTAAAAGTTGGATCTTTCGCGGGGTTTAGTGGAGCAGTAAAGTCGTTATTTCCCTGCATTTTTTTGCGGTTTGCTATAAGGGATACTCAGAAGCCGCTTTAGTGGAAAAAGAAGAGCTTTAGGGATAAAATCTTGCTTCGAGGACCTTCATACGTTTATATCAATGCGGGAGATGTTTGTTTTTATTACGGATTTCAGAACCAACGCGGAGATTTAAAGAATTTTCAAGCAAGCGAGGGACTTAAAGGTACCACAAATTACATTTTTCGATGGGAATTTATCTTGATATCAATCTGTGATTGACTTTTTATTTGTGTTCTCGTTAGTTTTGGAGAATTGTTTATAAACGTGTAGCTTAATTCGGTTGAATTAATTTCCTGAATTTCATCGAAGACACGGCTCGGCCTCGATGCGCTATAAATGTACGCGTTTTGCTTTTAAACATAAACTAATGGAGATTTCAATAAAATTTTTCGAAAGAAGATTGTGTTGTCCATTTTTAAGTGTTTGTTCATTCATTACATAGATTGAAAAGCGATTTTATGTAAACAAAACAAGACTTAGATTTTATACTTGCGTCGTACAGTGTACAGTGTGTTTTTGCATTTTTGATTTCCAAATCAGTTTCTCGGGCATTTTTTGACAAGCAACAACTGTATTTTATTCAGAAAATAGTCGTAATAGTTATTCTAGACAGAGAAAAAGTTGTTTTTGTGAACTTTTGTACGGTCTAAATGTACTCTGCAGACGGTCGGGTAATAACCTTACTCACGGTTTTTAAGAATTGCTAAAATTGAAAAATAGCCCAGTCGTCAATCTTAATTCTTGTGTTTCAGACCTTTCACCTTAGTTAAGTTTCACCTTAGTTTATAAGCTTGTTCAAAGTGCTACGCTGTTAGGCTCAGCCTATCTATATATATTATTATTATTACACAAATGTATTATTATTACATGTAACATACTACTGTCACATCAATCAATGACATTCTTGATTGATATTCAACGAAACTACAGTGGGGAGATTAAATCAATAAGATAAGAAGAACTATTACTTACACATTACAAGATGAGTAACAACAAAAGCAAAAAGATAACAGCAGTAGATTGACAGTGAAACAAGAAACATGAAGAAAAACTTGTAGTTCCTCTTTCCTACACAATTACCAACCTGAGGGCAAAACACAACACAATGAATATTGGACAGCAATAGCTTTAACATTATTTTTATACTAATATCATTGTCATTAATATACATGTAAAAACTGAAATTTCCCCTTTAGAATTAAGGCGTTTTCCTTTTTTTTAAGTGAAAAGTCAACTTGTGGATCTGTTAAAAAAACATATTTTTGTTCCACAAAATGTCTGGGATTTGGTGTGGAAGTACAATGTACTAGTCTGTCTACAGACCAATTTATTTTTTAACCCAGCACGAGCGAAGCGAACGTGTGTGAGTGCAAGCGTGAGAACGAACCCCTAGGGCGACAGAAAAAAAATACAGTACAGTACAGTCTGTGGACTTCTTTCAAAAAAAGTGAATTGAGGTTTTTCCTGAAAAAGAAAAATACCATTGGCTAAAAGGCGATTAAACTGTCATCAACATGTCAACGGCCATCAGTCGCACGTCATGTGATTAACAACAACTGTCATCACTTTGAGGCGCTCACCACGACACTTTGCATAACGACACAATAGGTGGAACTTCACACGAAATCGACATGTAAACAAACTTGTTTCTCTTAGTTTCTTTCAACGAAACTTTGGTTTTCGATCAGCAATGAACAAAGTAGATCATGGAGTGTTTGCTGGACGAGTATGTTGAAAAGTTTACTGGTATTTCTGTCCTTAAAGAATAACAGAAAGAAGCTATTTTAAACTTGCTCGAGGCGAAGGACATTGTCGCCATTCTTCCCACTGGTTTTGGGAAAAGTCTAATTTATCAGTTTTTTTTTTCATCTGCAAAACAGCAACAAACCGATAGTAATGTTGTGGTACTGGTTGCATCATGAACGATCAAGTGAACAAATGAAAGAACTGGGCATTTTAGCCGTCACGTGCCAGACGCCGCACACGTTTTGTATTTTGATCCTTTCAGGTATTGAAAAGTGATACTAAGGCAATAACGTGACTGAGTAATTAAATTATTGATTCTCATTGGTCCAGTTTAATTAATATACAACTGTAGCCAAGGCGGAGGTGATAACGATAAGGTGTTGACATAGGGGAGGGGTCTAAAAAGCGTCTTTTCTCAAAAGAAGTCCACAAACTTTCCTTTTTTTCTCGTCCTCCGGGCTTGTTCTCATGCTCCACGCTTGCATTCGCGTGCTCTGCTCAAAAGGAAAAGTCTGTTAACAGACTATGGAAATAGTAGTACCCAATGTTTTCGGTAATTTTATTACATGTATAATCGTTCAAATGAATATAAACCTTTTAATAAGTTTAACAGATATTTAATATTTATTTATAAATACTCACCCAAGGGCAGTGATGATCAAATCGTTCTGAAAATAAGAAAACATAACACTGTAACTATTCAGGCCAATAATGCAATTTAACCTTTTAAGTTCTTTGCAAAAAAAAAAACATTCAGGGTTCTCAATAACTTTTTAAGTAATGCTCCATATAAGACTATAGTAAACTTCATTGTTCTGCGGCATTGGCTCTTTCCCACATAGAATATCTTTGATTTTAAGAATAGAGGAGGGGCTGATGGTTCATAATTATATTTCATTATAAAAATAAAGAAAATCCATTTGCGTCAAATAAATTTTAGGAAATGTTCGTGCTTAACCAATCAGAATAGCAGAAGACAACAGCTGATAATTTTGCTTCTTTGATGAAGTTCCCCAAATACAATATCTTTTAAAAATTGCATGTTGTGCAATTGGGTTGCAAATTACTTGAAACCTTAAAAAATTAGACAAAATGCACCTTGAACCTTAATTTTTTAGCAGTTTTTGAGTCTAGGCCAATGAGATCACTAGTTGTAACAATGAAAAAAGTTGACATTACATTGTGCATTGCCGTTCAGCACTATCCTTCTTTTGCAGATCATTACTTAATCGACTGTTCCATCTCAGTTAACAGCCGTAACAGTTGTGGCACATGGCCAAAAGATCTTACTAAACTTTGTATTGAAACACTTAATTCACAGCTGTAAAACATCTACTTATAACACCCCTAACAGGTGTACGGGTTATGGGTTCAACTGAGAACACTGAACGTTTACTTTTTAAATTTGCAAAATGTCTTTCAACCTTGACATTTCCATAATACATGTAAGTAAAAAACAAAGATCACACATGCTTTTTTTTTTCAACCCTGAAAATCCATTTTCTGATATTTACATTTCAAAATAAATTACTTGTAATAGAAGCATCTATCACAGTAATACACGAAGACACAAATGTATATGTAGCATTTGAAATGAAGGAAGGTTCTTGCTGTTGCGACCATCAAATGACGTAAAAAAGATTCCTCAACAACACAAAGCGAACAAACAATAGTTTAAAAACACCAAGAAATATCCAAAATTAATAAGCAGTCCATATTACCACCATAAAATCATCAAGCTAAATAAATGAACAAAACTTTTAATAATTTGTTTCACTGCTTACCTACACAGTTGTCGCACATGCTGCAGTGTGAAGCCCTTGGTGGTCTAAATATTTTGCATGTAAAACAAAACTTAAGTTTGACACTTTGTCCATTTATTGTGATCTCCTTAACTCGAGGAGGAGGCCGATATGTCTGGGGATCCTGAGTTGGTGTTTCTGAAAAAATATAGAATAATTATGAAGATTCAATCTCAAATTACCTGCAATGAAAGGTACAGTGCATAATAATATGTTGTTGTGTGATTAACAAAGAAATGAAAATTTCTTTCCCTTTTTCATTTCATTTCATCATTCTTTTTTTTCAAGAAATGAAAATTACTCATTGCACAAAAGTTTGCACCATACTTGGAAAATAATTCAAGTGAATGTAATCATTGCAATTCTACAGCAATGCACCTGGCTGCACTCTAAGCATTTCTCTCATGTTAGTTTTTTAAAATTTTTGCATGCTGACACAACAACACAGTCTGTTGCATTTACCATGCTTTTTATAATTAAAATTTAAAATTAATGGTTTTGTATACAAGAGTGAGTTAAATTATTTGTCTTTTAGTTCTAGAACTGCACGAGATGGCATAAACCTAAATAAACACACTTCAGCTCAAAATGCAATGTGATGTTCTAATTACCGTGTAGTTGCATGTTAAAGTGCCTATGAAATGAAATTTATTTTTTGATGTATCGAAAGTTTCACCTTTTTAGACCTTGGAATAAAAGGTTTAAAGTGTTAGGGAGGATGCGAAATGCTTTTTTTATGGTCTCAAAGTTAGGTTGTTGGCGCTAAAAAGTGGCTCCAATTTGTGCGCGGCCAAAACCAGTGTCATATTACACTGTGACGTAAATAGTTGTACAAACTGCTGCGGGAATATAGAGAACAAGCGAGCTGACAAGAGACGTCGCTAGAGGTGGACCAATATTATGTGGCGAGCGGCCTCAAACATACGAGATATTAGAATTCTTCGATAACAGAGGGTGTAACAAAGCTTTATTTTGCTCCAGAGGAAAATAGGCCGGCGAAATTCACGAAATTTGTTCGTCGACATCGGAAAGGGTACGTCAAGCGATGTTGTTTTCAATGAAAGCGCTTATTGTTAAGATTAATATTATTTTGCAAAAGAAAATAACATTCCGGCCGGTGAGGCCGTTTAATCAAGCATAATTTTTCCAATCCATATCCTGTTTGGAAGTTCCTTCAAGCCTCGGCTCGACTGGAGAGCCGTCGAAGTCAGTGAGGCCTACAAAAATATACTGACTCGATCGGCACTGACTGGCGAGTAATATAAATGTTTATACGGTATTCCGAATTATAAAATTCAAAGTGCAGCGACGCAAGTGTTCACTGGAAGGCGTCTATTCTACGGAACATCTATCAAAAATCTACACGTACAAATGCGTAAGACTATTCGAAGCAAAATACATCGCTGAATCATTGTGTGTTCGATCAGATCAATTTTTATACAATGAAATATAAATCAGACATAAATGTAAACACGATACTTTGAACTCACTTACAAGCTGCCAAGTGGTTAAAATTTCCAAAAACGATCAATCGCTGGCAAGACACTGAACTAAGAAGCATAACTATTACGTATATACTTGAGTTCAAACATTTTGAATAAATAAATTAAAAAAAAAGCTATCAAGGCACCTTGCCGCTAAAAATACACCATTCACATTCAATTCAGCAAGCCGCCTGAAAAACACCACCTCGGATATGCATAACATATCAGTATAATTTAGAAACTTTCAACTAGCAAGCCGCCAAGACATATCCTTCGCATTGAAAAAAGAACTTTAAGTAGACGAGCGAATTGCCAAGCCGATAAAATAAGTTCATAACCTCCACGCGCGATCAATGAACTTCAGAGAAGACCGGCCGAGTCGCTAATGCACTAATATCATGATTGTTTGTACTACAAATATATCGTTCGCGTTCGATAAACGCTAGTCAAAGAGCCACTAAAAAGAAATAACAAAAACATCTCTGCGTTCAATAAGCTTACAACTCAACTGGCGAACCACTGAGACGCTGTGCTACTGAAATGTATACCTTTCACGTTCAATAATCTAAATGATCAAAGTCCGTCTTCTTCATGTTCACTTCCTTCGTAATTCGCTCAAGTGGCACAGTCGGTTCGTCTCGCTACGGCAAAACTACAGTGGACACGATCATTTCAGTTGATCAAGAGTGATCCGAAACTGATCCTCTTCACCTTCAGAGGACTGTAAAGAAACAAATTAGGCGCTGTCTGACATTTGTACAGCCAAAAACGTTGGCAAGATGACCATCACGCTAAAGGATTCCAAGGGAATTATAGCGTAAACAAACCAATGTGTCATACTATTTACGTAATTTACGTCATCACGCACGCCCACTCGCCCCCAGGCTCTCCAAAAATTGGAGCCACTTTTCAACCGAAGTGACGCATCTTCGAGGGGCTAAAAAACCGATTTTCTTTCTTTTCCTCGGGAAATGATTATTGTTTTCGTTCTTTGGACATAATAAACTAATGAAAAACGAAGAAAAAAAATTCATTTCATAGGCACTTTAAGTAATGCTCCACATACAGTGTAAGAACTATAGTAAACTTCATTGTTCTGCGGCACTGGCTATTTCCCACATAGAATATCTTTGGTTTTAAGAATAGAGGAGGAGCTGATAGTTCATAATTATATTTCATTATAAAAATAAAGAAAATCCATTTCTGTCAAAAAAATTTTAGGAAATGTTCGTGCTTAACCAATCAGAATAGCAGAAGACAATAGCTAATAATTTTGCTTCTTTGATGAAGTTTCCCAAATACAATATCTTTTAAAACTTGCACGTTGTGCGATTGGGTCTCCAATTACTTGAAACCTTAAAAAAATTAGACAAAATACACCTTGAACCTTAACTTTTTAGCAGTTTTTGAGTCTAGGCCAATGAGATCACTAGTTGTAACAATGAAAAAAGTTGACATTCTATCGCGCTATCCTTCTTATGCAGATCATTACTTAACAAGTTATATAATTAAACCTTCGGCCGGTGCTCATGGTAGACAGGGCTATTGTTAAGCTTTGAAGAAGCCAACTCCACAAGGAAAGTAGCCAGTCATAAAACAAAGAAAGGCTTTCTTACTTGTTGTCTTTTAGGTCATTTGCAAACTTTGAGTAGCTGTTTATCTTTACTTAAGATGCTGTCCTTTACAGCAGGTTGTTGGCTATTAATGACAACCCTGGGTAGAGTGTAAGTGAAATCTATGTCATCTTTTGTTTGCCTGGTGCAGGAGTGTAGTTGGGAGAAGGGCTCAAAACATTCCATTCTCAAATAAGTTGCAGAAGAATATTCAGGACAAGGCTGGAGATGTCCTGTCACACTGGTAACACAGAGGCATAAAGTGGAAACTACAGCTGAAATTCAGTTATACTTACCTAATGTTTTTTCAATGTATGCTGCCTCCTCAGCGGATGCTCTCGGCACTATGCCAGGGTCACTGAATGCAGTCCGAAGTAAAGTTGACATGACAAAAATAAATAACCAAGCTGCTATAAATGGAGTGGCTGGAGAAACCTCTTTATACAAGTATGGACAACTGAAAGACACAACCAAAAAAAATCACTCAAGACATATATACATGTAGGCATCAACCAATCAATAAACATGTTTCAGACCTTTTTGAAACATGCACACATGTAGCAACAGCTTGTCAAAAGTACATGTAAGACTTCTTGAACAATGAAAAATCAGACAAATTTTCTTTTATTTTTTGCAATTATCACAACATCCAGAAACCTTTCTGGTAATTTTTTTTTAAATCAAATTCTAATTAGAAAGTCAATTTCAATTATTAAAGATTAACAAGTCTACGTTATGGTAATTTTCAAGAGCAATGGTATTCAATTTTCTCTTCAGGGAAGCCAGGAACAGCAGAAACAAAGAGGCTGCAACAAACTTAATTCTACATGAATTCATTTTGTCTTCTGTATATTATTGCAAAATCATCATCAGTATGACTTGTTGTGGTTCAAATTTTTCTTAGTTTGAAAATTTTAAAACCAGTTTGATTTTTGTTTTCCATTGTCTCCAATTATTATGGTAATGAATCTGAGACAAAGTATAAATAAAATTGAACTGGTTCGAAAATGTTCAAACCGGACAAAATTGAACTACGACATGTATTTACGGTAGTTTTATCCTTGTGTGTGCGAAAAAATACTTTTGTCTATATTATGTTTGAATTTGTTTCCAAAGATTCTTAAATTCCAAAAAAGAAATACATCAAATATTAATCCCTTGAAATAATCTCTTCCTTGATATACAGTATTGAGTACACATCACTGTAAATGTCAAACATGTGCCTTTACCTTCACTTCACTTGGTTTGGTGCTAATAAAACAGATTTAATATTGTGCTATTGTGGTTTAATTTCTGCTGAACTAGACCTAAATAATTAAGGCACATTTCTTTATTGTTAGAAGATAATCTTCCTCAGGAATCTCTAGGATTTGGATATCTCTGACAATCTTTGGAATTTTGGGACATTTTTGGAAAATGACTATATGTGCAATGTATATTACTGTTGTACATTTATTATAAATGTAATGGTTCAAATTTTTTCTTTGGTTTCAAAATTTTCAAACCAGTTTGATTTTTATTTCCCTTTGTCTCAGATTCATTTCCATAATAAGAGACAAAGGAAAACAAAAATCAAACTGGTTTAAAAAATTTTTAAACCAAAGAAAAATTTGAACCACAACATATATATGCTGAATTTTGTTCTTTTTCTCGCATGCAAGGAATTTTAAAGCTAATTCTGTACATTGTTTTACCTCTACATATTGGACATACATTGCAAATTGTGGGTGTTTGATGAAGGAGAAATGCATTCTAATCTTGTTGGTTTCCTGTGATTTGGAGGGTATCCCATGTTCACATGCAAAACTGTTTCAGAATTTTTCGTTCAACCAATCAATCGATCTTTCATTTTGGAACTATTTTGAATTCATGTAATTATCTTAGCTGGGAAACTGGTGTGCACTCGAGACCTACTGAGAAGACTCTGGGGATAAGTTTGCTCTTGTGTAGACAAATAACATGGTGTATGAACTTTTACACTTGAAGGGAAAGTGTGGCTTATAGAAGAAACTTTATGATTGTCAATAGCAGAAAAAGGAAAACAATTGGCCACTTTTGTAACATGGCAAGTGAAATGAAGACTGATAGAGGTTTGACAAGGAAAATTAAAGGTTTATTTCATTGTTTGGTTCCAACAATTTATTTGGTGGTCTTAAGCCTGGTTTCCATATGATCGCTACGATCGCCGAAAAACGAGACCGGTGATCGTAGCGATCATGTTGGTTTTTTGCTGTGTGCCGATCGCTACGATCAAACAGTGGTTTTCATATGATCGCTACGATCACCGGTCTCGTTTTTTGGCGATTGTAGCGATCATATGGAAACCAGGCTTTATGTTTTTGCTTGCTATTGTGGCTGTTTTCAGCAAACAACTGCTGTTCCTGACCTTGTGTTAAAGAACAGCTAGGTTTCCATGCCAGTGTAAGTTAATGAGCTCTATTTTATGAATAACATTTATCAATTATTGGACAAGGTTGAGCAAAATACATGTATCATGATTTGTCAGTGGCGAGCAGATCAATTATTTGCCTCAGCCTAATTTATCTACGAGACACTGACAAATAACAAGAGTTCAGTAACTGTTTTATCATTCGATCACCGAGTTTGTTTTTCAATTTAATATTTATTTATAACTGCTGAAATAGAGCAGAAATTGGGCTGCCATTGTAGAGGCTGGGAGCAGAACAATGATTAGCAGCAAAACAACTTTGCACTGTTGTACGCACAAGCAGAATTATTTGTAGGCAGTTATTTGCAGGTCACGTGGTGGGCTCTCAGCCAATAAAAAGGAAGAAAAAAATGCATGGGATGATAATTTTTGTTATGCACATATTATTTTAGTCAGATTTATTGAAGCCTGAGGGTGAGCTGTACACTGTAAATAAAATTACTGTGATTTTATTTTTTATTTGCAATGTACTCTAGTTGTATTACAAATAATTTGAGGATATCAAGTAACTTCAAATAACTTCTCAGAGTGTCAAACAATAGGATGTCTGAGTATGCTTTTAGATTTTATTTCCTTATTCTTATGTATTTTTATGTCCTGGTATAGTTTTTACTGTTTTAGGAGTATATTGATTCAAGATTAAAGATACTCAAGGACCTTTATGATAATTATTAAAAAACAACTGCAAGTAGTTCATTACGATATCACATCAAAACAAGAACATTTCCCTGTTACTAGTTCATGGAAATGGTAATGCCTTGCAACAGCAAAAATTGTACAACAAAAAATGCCCACAAAAATCCAGTTCGCATATCACACAGAAATGAGTAAATAAACTGCATACCAGCAAGCTAATATGCTGAACAACAATATAAGCCTTATAAGTTAAGCTAACTTAAGCTTAACGCAAATAATTAGAAATAGGCGTCTGTGTATTATTTATAATTGGCAAAACAAAACATAACAGTTATAAATCAATAAGCAAAACTACACGACTGGGAAAACATATTTGTAGCTCAAGGGAAAAATGAAATGTTCAAAACGTAAGGCTTAAAGAACGGCAAAAAGGCTAACACCTGAAAAAGAAAAAGTGACTTCTGACAGCTTGCGTCTGTTTCCGCTCATGATCTCACGATCTTACATTTGTACACGAGAATCGACAACTGTATACTTACTCAAATGCAAAGAAAAGTGCGCTCGTCACTACTATAAGCCCCACGGTGAAATAAAACACGCCGTTATTCCTCGCCATAATAATCCTTCCATTGCAGTAAAACTTGTTTCTCCCGGGGAAAACTTCCCAATTCCTGTTTGACATGATGGGTGTGTATTGTTTCTTTTGACTCATGGAGGTTTCCTTCGTCGCTTAAAACCAAAACCAACAAACACAAGAGCAGGTTTTCCTTGCTGCGAGAACTGTCATCACAGCCACTGGTTCCTGTGTGCCGAAGTACAAAAACGAATTCAACTGGTAAAAATCCACCCTGAGAAACCACGTCTCGACTTCATTGCTAAGCGGAACGAAGAAATGTTCGAGATCGAGAGCAGAAGGCGTTAGAGCGTTAGAGCGCATGCTTACTTGAGCCCGCGATAGCAACGAAAAGTTCAAAATGGCGGACGAAACAGACAAGACGCGTACAGACAAGACCTTGCCCAAGAACAGTGATTCGTCTGAACACGTTAGAACTGCTTCTGTTTTACCAGGAGCATTGTTCATAACTGGAGTAACTTTCGCATCCATACTTGGTGGCTTCGGTTATGCTATCGGACAAGCTCGTCGAAGAAGTTCTGATCCTTTTGATGCTCGTACGCAAGAAGGGGCCAAGTTGGCCCTCAAAGCGCTTGGCTGGGGAACTGTTCTAGCTGTTAGTGGTGTGGGCCTGTTAGTACTGGGTGTGAAGACTGCTTTGGGAGTCAAAGATGTAAGAGAAATGAGAAATCAGCTTGTAATCACGTGGCCTTTGTCAATCAACGAAAGAATAAGGGTTGGGGGTACTGAGATCATCCCAACCTCGTTTCCAGGGTCTCTCATCTTCCCGCCCCCTGGAGCGAGAGGGGACGGGAAGATGAGAGACCCTGGGAACGAGGTTGGGATCATCCCAGAAGGGGCAGAGTAGGGGGGTGGGTGTGGTAGGAGCTACTGGGATCATCCCAGAAGGGGTGGGGGTGGAGGAGGAGCAGGAATTGGGATCATCCCAGAGGGTGGGTCTTACAGGTCTGACATGCCCACAGGCTACTAGAACTAGGTCTTAGGGCGAATCAGTTTATTTTTTTCATTCGTTCCCCTCTTGCGCATGTCTGCAAAATTTCGCCCTATAAATGAACTGGTGCTGCGGCGTAGGCTATAGCTTACTGAGAGACTACAAGTATCTGAGTCAAAATATTTCAGACTCTTACCTTACATTTATGGCCTCCAAAATAGCCTTTTTATACACCACTTCCTGTCATTATTTTTTTGACCTATCCTACAAAAGGCTGAATCATTGACCTGTTGGCTTGGTGCAATCAATTTGATTGTGGTTTGGTATTTGCTTTTTTTGATCTCACTTCACCATATTGATTTCATCATTGTCCTTTCCCACCCATTTACAGTAGGCGGCCATTCTCGTCCCCAGAGCCATCTTGTCCTCTTAGCCACTGGAGCCCAAGCTAAGAAGGCCAGTGGCTCTGGGGACAAGAATGCATGCTGTCTTGATTTTAAGCCCCATTCCATCTCACCTAACATATGTTGCAGCTTCTACCCTTCCCAAGGTCATTTTTTTATCTTGTTTCCTTGTTCTTTTTACCCATCACAAACAAATGATTCAGTAGTAGTAGTATTCAGACATAAACAACAGAAAATAACTGAAACATATTCAGAATTCATGAAAGATATTCACAAATGCTGAAGTTCTGTGCATACTGGTATATTTGTTTTCCAGGCAAAAGAGTTTGGTTTGAAAATGAAAAGCATTCTTCCTTCAAAAGATGGAGAATTTGTGGCAAAATTTGAGTCTTGGAGAATTCCAAGAAATAAAGGAGGTGGAAATGATGAACAGTGGTCTTCCACAAACTCAGAATCAAACACTTAGAAAATAGCACTGCAGTGAAAGGAAGCTGGTTTATAGGGGGATAACAATCAAGATGCTGATAAACGGATTGCCTGCTTTTAGCTGTGAGCAGCAATTGCTTCCTTGCCAGCTGAATTTTTAGAAGAGGCAAGAAACAGGATTCTTACAAACCAAGAAGCATTTGAGACCAAGCCATGTATGGTAATCTTTACTGTCTTCTTTCTGGACAAGCAAAGCTATAACACTTGTTCCTAACCCTGAACCTGTCAAGGGTAAGACAGTCGTGATTCATTTTCACATAGTTAGAAGAATCTTTCCAGCTATAATGACAGATTTGAGGAAAAATATTGTGAACCTGTCAAGGGTAAGGCAGTCGTGGTTCATTCTCACAGGGCTGTAGCAGGGGGAGGGGGGGGGGGGGGGGGCTTGAGCCCCCAGAATTCTTCTGTAGTCAGATTCTTAAGGACCAGTTCCAAGTTTAAAAAGACAAAGAAAAATTTGTCCTTGTGTGTTTATGCCCTCCATAAAACCTGAAATTAGGAATTTTCATGTCATAGTTGTGCAGCGACGGCAAAGAAATGTACTAAAATGCAGAGTTGTTGTTTTGCTTACTAAACATAATTGCTTTTTTGATGTTCTCGTTGCCATCACCGTCGTTGTTGCTTAAGTTCCCTAATGTCCATTTTTGATCGGGGGTAGCTTTGCTTGGCCATTTTGCCCCTCCAGTCATTTTAGAGTTGCTACGGGCCTGTCTGTAGTCACATCGTTAGAAGAAACTTTCCAGCTACGATGACAGGTTTGAGGAAAAACTATTGTAATTCACAATTCAACACCTTCATTTTAAAACAACATTGCTGCAATAACTTATGTCCAACTACAAATCATGGTGCCTGCACAAAGTGTTCTTGTTCACAGTTTACAATGATGAGCCCACAATGTGAATAAATAAAATATTATTTAAATACTAAAATAGCATTTTTTCAACCTCTTTCTTTCTAATCCCAAGATGATTGTACTTGGTATTGTTATATGCAATAAACCTAAACAGTGTTTACTGTTAAATAGCAAGTGAATTCACTGATGCACAAGCCTCATTCATTCACTTATTGTCATTATTTGCCCCAGTTCTCTTTGTGTCAGCAACTGATCTATTTCTAGTGTCAGCATTAAAATCCCAATTACAAATGCTATTTCTTAAAATTCAAAATACTAAAATGCAACATTAAGCTAGCTTGCTGGTGTGAAAAGTATCTTCTCCAGTACTGGACAATCGAATATGGCTCATACATTCACCTTTCTGAGCCAGAAGAGCTAGCAGATTAGGAACTAGGCTAAAATGCTAGGAATTAATATTTTGAGATATCTTAAAAAAGAATATGATTATCATTAGCAAATTTAGTGTGAGAAATGTGGACTGTTTGATAGGATACATGTACTTTAGGGTGCATTCCTTTGGGATGATCTGGATCTGGATCAATGATCCAAGATCACTCGGATCATGAAGCATCAAAGGAACCGATGGACAAGGATTCATCGGTTCCTTTGATGCAGCATGATCCGAGTGATCTTGGATCAGTGATCCGAATCCAGATCATCCCAAAGGAACGCACCCTTAGATGTACTACTACATTGTATTATATTAATGACAATAATTTGTATTATGTTACACACTTACATTATATACCTATCCCTATATTTATTAATGAGATATTTTAAACCAAATATTATAGTACATGTACTTAAAACAATAAAAACAGGGAATAAAATTATTTCAGTTTCCCCTTGGATGATGGTTGATAGTTACCAACTGAAAAATTAGTGAAAAGCATTTTCTTGAATGCTCATTGGATTGGATAAAATTTGTTTACGATTTACATCTAAGTACAAACACTATACATGTAGATATTCACCCTATTTAAATGTAAAACTTTCCAAGACAGCACTTTGTTATAAAGATGATTATAAATCTAATGTGAAGTTAACTTCAACAAAATACTGTACATGTAATTTGGGTATTTTTTGGTGATGTGGAAGCCATTGCTCGTAAGATGTTGTTATGATGTGGGTATTATTTGAAGATTCTTTTGTTTTATGTCACTTGGTGATTGCAACATCCGCCACACCAAGAAACTGCCTGTAATTTGAATCCCAGTAAATATTTCTAAACTTTCAAAATTTGTAATTCTTGAATTCCCAAATGGTTGGCAGTATGCCCTCAAGCCATAAAATTCTTGTTTGTAGTTCATCTCCAGTCTGGATGTTGGTAGTATCGAAAATGAAGACCCCTAGAGACCCAAAGACCCCTCTTTTTTTCCTCTGTCAACCATGCTATTACCCTACAATTACTCCCATTATGCACAAAGCAATGAATTTGAGTTGGCTACTGACAAAATGGATTCAGTTTGACGATATGAAAGGCTGGAGAAGGAAGATCTACAAAATGAAGACCCAGTCATTAATAACAGAAAGTAATTGATTCAAATACAATAACTTCAAGTTGGTGAGTATTTTCTTTTCAACAAAATGTTAAAAACTTAACTTTGTGTGCTGTCTGTGTTAAAATTGCTGATACAGTATGCAGTATAATTTGTTAGAATTGACCAGAAACATGCAGGGTGTGCCCTAAATTAAAGCTAAACTCCCTCAACAGAGCTTACCGGTATTCAACATCCCAAATATATGGTGATGGCAACATATTTTATGTCCCTGACAGGAATCAAACATTTACTTTCTATATTTATCAACATCTTTTATGTCCTTAAAGGGAATAGTCGACTGACAACAGGTCTTTGTACTGAGTTCCTTTATCTCTTTTTGTATCACCAACTTTAAGTTATTGACTACCTAGTCAACTTAAATTGATTGCTTTCTGCATGCTGCAGCTAAAGATAACATTGCATAATATTTGACAAAGGCAAAAACTATTGGGTATTTGCTTTCGGGGTCTTTGTTTTCGATACTACTTCTAGATGTTATTCCACAGCCCTGGGACTACAGTAATTTTCATTTATTCACTTTCTTCACTCTTCACTTCTTCCAGTTGTGCTTGGGAATACCTGTAACTGAAAAGATTGAAGGTAAAATTAACTCGTTAAGAGACGTTTTCAGTTCAGACTCGGCCAATCATAGTGGAGGCATTTATTTAAGAAACCAATCAATCCAATGTTTTTATAACAGGACAATAGTGCCAATGCTTAGTATTATTAAAATTTTATTTTACCACACTCAATTGAAAACTGCTCTAATAACTAATCTCAACACCAATTTTGAATGTAAACATTTCAACTTACTATGCTATTCTACAAAGCTGATTTATTCCTGTCAATCCAAGTCCAATGTTGACACTGAAAAGCAGCCAGTTTTTAGGGGTGATAACCATGGAATATCGTGACCATATCAACCCTACAATATAATAAAACAAGAAAGTCAAACTCTTTCATATTCTTGCAGTCACAAATAGGAAGGGCACTGCACCAAAAATAATGTTTGGTGACAGTGCATACCGTAGAATCCCGGTTATATACCTGCCAACTTTTTCTGAGTGATAGGTGTGAGAATTTTTTCGTGGGAGTGCCAGGATTTCCAAAGGCAACCCGACCAAATCCAAAGAGAACCTGATCTATTCCGAAGATGCCTGAAGTTGTCCGAAGATTTTCCAAAGAATTCGGAAGTTTCCATGGACCTCAGCGACCTCTGTTTAATAACATCCAGCTGTATTTGTAATTTTCAGAACGATAAAAACCGACAGAGAAGTGCCATATTTTCATGAACGTATTCTAACTATATTTTTAACTGGATCATGCGATCAGTTAAGGCTGATAACTCAAATTTGTAAGGGTTTTTGGGTGGGCCTATAATCAGGGGGGGG